>JBAMMX010000011.1:16611003-17211003 GCA_037126225.1 Dillenia turbinata
TATAACTTCCAGCGACCTTTGATATCTAGGTAGTCACTAACCCTAACATCAAACCAGCAAAGATCCTGAGGGACGCAGGCATGGTTGATCAGATTATCTTTGCCTACCCAGTTGTCATGCCAAAAACTATTGTCTCTCCCATTGCCTATGACCCAGCTCACCCCTTCTTTGAGAGAATCCCAACTCCTGAGGATCCCTTTCCAGATGATGGAATGGTTGCTCCTTTTATTATAGGATAGCAGAGAGGCCTAGCCTAGGTATTTGCTGCGAAAAACATTACACCTTAGGTCATTGTCACATCTGAGAATCATCCACCCCAACTTTGCCAAGAGGGCCACCACATTCTTGTCCCCTGTCCTTTTCAACCCAAGCCCCCCCATTCATTTTATCTTAATTCACCTAATGGAAATAAATGCTTTTTTTTTTCATTTTTGTTTGGTAGAGATGGAAAGAAAGAAAATGGGTAGTACATTTTTTTGTTTGATTGGAGTAAAAAGTGAAAAAAAATATCACTTTATTTACTATTATACTCTTGTAAAATAATATTTTTAATATTTCTTATCACGTAATTTTTTTATTTTTTTAACTTTTTAATATATTTTTCTTATTTTTTATAAATAATTTTCATTATTATTTTATATTAAATAATATTAGAATATTAATGTAAAAAATAAAATAAAAGTAAAAAAGCAAAATTAGAAAAAATAATTTGTTCAATAAAATTGATAAAGGAAATTAAATTTTATTATTTTATATTAAATAAAATTGAAATAGAAAAAATAATGAATAATTTCATAAATATTAAAAAGGAGAAAGATAAATTTGTCCAAAAATTTCATTTCCTTTCATTTCTATCTATTTTAGGGACGGAAATGATTTCTTAAGAGGGAGGAAAAGAGATTACATCGTATTTTTATTTTCTTTCCACATTTCCTTCCTTACCAATTGACTAAAAAGTGTTATTTTCTTTTATTTTTATTTTTTTTTCTTTTTCCTTCCACTTTTCAACCCGACCAAACTAACTCTGTAAGTGATTGTGAAGTAGCTATTCCATTTGAAATTCCTTCTTCATTGATAAAACACAAACACAACAGGAATATGGGGTTTGGTTAGGTTGGATTGAACTGGGTTGGGTTGGGTTGGGTTAAGGCGCACTGCTAAATTTATAATTCTGTTTTATGGCTTTGTAAGGGCAACTAGATGTATTTTTGGAAAAAAAAAAAATCTTTTGTAGTTTATGATTTTATTTCTCGAATTACAATGAGAATGCTGAGCTAATTGCCACCCAAATTATTTATTATCAGAAAAATAAAAAACATTAGATAAAAAAATAAATATAAAAAAGAAAGAGAAGAATATAATTACTATTGAAGTATCATCTGTAGACAATCAAATTGATAACCACAACTTATTTTTTCCTTTTTTTAATCATCTTTTATAAATACATAAATAAAAAGCTGAGGTTGAATTGTTTGTGGAATCATAAATCTAATAAATAACCCTTTTTTCTTTTTGTACTTATGATTATAATTTCTTGTGCTATATATATTACTATTTTTATTGATTTAATATCAAATTAAAAATAATTATAAGAATTATGAATTTTAAAAATTGGGGTTTTAGATTACAGCAAGTAAAATCTTAGATTGCCCATCATAGAGAGGGGGGGAAGGGTTTTTGGAATTTGAAATTTGGAGACAATATCAATGTTGGCGGTGTCAAGCTAATGCTTCATAGGGTGGATTTAGTTGTATTTAGGAATTCTAGCAATCTTTTTCCTTTGACAAATCATACGAAAAATTTTAATTATAATATTGATTTGACTAATTATATCAAATATCATATCAGTATTATATTATTACCATTATATTACCTTATTTTTAAAAAGTTTGATCGTTCAACACAGTACTAATATGAATGATTAGACTCTTATAATCAGAAATATCTTAAAAATAAAGTCAAAATAAAGTATATTTATTTCTAATATTACAATTAAAATTTTACATAAATCACAAAAATTACAAATCAACCTAGAATCATCCTCCAAACACCTCTAGTATAGGAGGACGAAAGAGGTCGGGGGCACATAGCGCAACACCTAAACATATGGGCCAATTAATTGTCTTCAGTAAAATTAATTATTTTCTCTTATAGCATTTTAAGGTTTATAACATTTTTAATAAGAATAAAATTTTAAAAAAAATAAAAGGAGTTCTCAAATATAATTTAATTTTTCAATAAAAATCAAAACGGAGGGTATTTTAATTTGTATTGAAATAAAGTATTCACTGTGAGAGAAAAGCTGAAGGAGCAAGAAGCGTTCGTTGAGCACGTAAACTGGGAACTAATGGTTACAAATGGCGAGGAAAAAAAAATAGAAATTGGGAGCTTCTATCACTTGATCTACCCCAAGCATTTCTTACAAAATATAGGATATTTTATGTACTTGTCTTTTAATACAGTAGGGGAATTTTATAGTGTCATAGCATATTTTTTACGATTCGATAATAACAAATAAAATCTATCAATGGTAAACAAACGTATATCAGTAATAAAAATTCTTGACTTATAAGAAATCTAGAAATTTTATTATAAGTTTGGATTTTTACAACGGATAGATATTTATTTATCATAGATGTATTTTGTTTATTAAAAATCTAGAAATTTATCATAAATTGAGATTATTTACGTTTGATAATATTTTGTTTATCATAAATGAGTTTTGTTTATATTATATCGTAATATAAGACATAGTTTATCGTAATATAAAATTTTGCTAACAAAGACGTCAATGGCATGACACAACTGTAATAGAATTGAAGAGCTTCTGGAAATAGATGGCGTGACATTTATTATAGTCTTTGGCAACCAAAAAAAAAAAAATTATTCAACTGAGGGGACTAATCTGGAGAAAATGGTGTTTAAAAAAGGTTGAATGCCGTGGCATGCCATTTTGGAAATCTAGGCACATACGAATGTGGTAGAGAGAAAAAGGAGACCGTGAACTGAAAGATGGGCTCAAGGATTCGCCGCGTCCACAAATTTCGGTAGGACTATCCCACTGATTGGTTTTGTCTCGAATTTGGGTGCCTTCGTTGGAAAAATCAAAAGCTTTTCATTTTGACCTTTTGACGTTTCCTTCGCATGCCTTGCGTTGGGCCCATCCAACATTCACAATACCACGGCTGGGCTCTCGGCCCATCCAACATTCACAATACCGCGGCTGGGCTCTCTCTCTCTCTCTCTCTCTCTCTCTTCGTTTGTTTGGTTTCCTTTGCCCGATTATATTCGCATCCTATGAACGCGACTTGAGCAAAACGCGGTTTAGGTTTAACGTGCTGCAGTTTTGTGTCTCTGTCGCAAATACTTTTTCTGGACAAATTATTGAAGTAGTCATGAAAATATTGCTAATAAATATAAATATTATTATTATTATTATTATTATTATTATTATTATTATTATTATTATTATTATTAGTAGTAGTAGTAGTAGTATTATTAGTACGCAGCTGGAGATGCCTAAAGTAAAAGCTGTCTTCATATAATAATTAATAATATAACAGTAATTTTATTTTTTCAAAAATAAATTTATTTATATAATTATTATTTTTTATTGTTGGCCTTTTGCTTTGGTTAAGGGCATTTTTTGAAGAAAAGAACATGGGCAAGATCAGGAAATCACAAAATTCCAGTTAGGGGCTGTTTGGATGGGTGTTTTGCAAGGGAAAATGAACTTTTCCTATTCTCAAGGGGTGACGCCCCTCGGTTAGAAACTTTAGATTGACCCACCCACCCCTTGTTCGGCACAGCACCCAACCAAAGGGACTCGAAGCAACGAATTTTTTCATTCAATGTTGTCGGAGAACCTTGCCTTCCAAATGAAGCCATTTCTTCCCTTTGAAACTTGAATTTTCCACGGTCTGCTAACACAAGTTTCCTAAAAAGAGACAAAGCCCTAAAATATTAGGATTATTCTTTTCTTGGACTCAGTTGAATTGTGCTCCTTTGGATTACAATTACAAGTAAAGCTTACGGAATCAAATAATATTTTAAATTAAGTTTACTTTTTAAGTAACTCAAATCAAATTAAGAGGGTATTTGATTAATTTTTTTTTTTTTTTTGAAATATCTTTTCTAAAAGAGGTTATAAACTCTAAAATTAAATATTTTGAGTTTATCAACTGTTTTTTTTTTTAAAAAAAAAGGTAGCTTTATAGAATATTGCCTAAATTTATAAACTTTTCAAAAGATCTAAAATGTTTTAAAATGTTTATAAATTCATAAAATTTGTTTAGTTTATTTTTTATAAAAAATTATAAATTCTGAAAATAAGATGTTGAATTTATAAAACTTAAAAAAAAAAAAAATAGCTCTACCTCAACTTTTTATGCAACATTTAAACTATTCTATTTTATTAATAAACTAACTTAATATTTTATTATCTCACAGTTAATCTTGTTATATCAATAAATAGCTAACCATTGATTTGAAAAAGAAATGTGTGTTTTGATCATAAAGATCATTGATTTATCAATCATAAATCAATACTAAATTCAATTATAACTTTACAAATGTCACATTTAATCAAGAGACATCATCCTTGCATCTCACTTGCCTTGAGCAAGTAGACAAACCCTATAATCGCTCAATTTTTTTCACCACATAGCTTAATCTCCAGCCTTGTATCAAATTTTCCATACTTTATGGTCGCCGCAAAAGGAGGTGCCTTTTAACCTCTACACACACGCCGCCCTTGGGAGGAAAGAAACAAGCTGCAAAGAGAAAAAGAGTGTGGGTCATCTCGTTTGCATTCCCAGTCAGCTGGTGTGGGTGGCTTCATCCGGGATGAGTTTGGTTTATGGATCCAGGGTTTCACGGGGAATGTGGGGGTTGCTGACCCTTTCACAGCAGAATTATGTGGAGTTAGGGAGGGTTTACGTCTGGTACTCCACTTGAAGATCTCCCCGGTGTTCGTTGAGTTGGATTCTGATAACCTTGTTGACATTCTCTCATCAAAAAGGGTGGATCATCTTTAATGGCCTTCATATTATTCATGAATGTCAGAATCTTATAAGGTTAACCAAAATTCAGTAGGTTCATTTTGCTCCTTGCGAGGGTAATCAATGTACTGATAGTTTAGCTCACACGGGCCTTTCATTTTCCTCAGGAATTCATGAGTTGCACACTCCTCGTTGTGAGGCTTATAGAGCTTTAAGACGTGACATCCAGAGGCTAGCATTTTTCCGTTAGCTTGCCTACTCCAAAATAAATAAATAAATAAATGAATAAAATAAAATAAAATAAAGATAAAAAGAGTGAGGCCATATCCCTCAAATCTCATTTTAAAAGTTTAAATATCTCACTAGGAGGCGAGTGAAGTTTATGCATCCTCGGGGGAGCCCTATGGCCCAACCGTACAATAACATTTGCGCAAGAATTCCCTTCATGAGAATATATTAAACCACTTGAATTTCAAGCTTCCAAACTAACACCTGACACTCATTCAAAATGTGAGAGTTGGGATGAGAGACCAAACTAGGGGATTTCAAAGCCTTAACCACCGATGAGGAGTCAAGCTCTAGGATAACCAAAGAAAAAAGATGCTCCATCAAGATGCGAGGGCCCTCATAGAATGCATGTATCCAGAGATTCTGCAAGTTTTTACAACATTTAGAAAATGTCAAATGCTGCTAAAAGTATTTCAACACAAAAAAGTTTATAAAAACTCGTTGGTACAAAAAACTTATAAATTTTGATGTTACAATACTTAATAGGTTTCTAAAATCGTTAATGAAATGAAATCTCCACGACACTATAAACTTTCTGTATTCTTATGAGATTTTAATTCTCTTAAACTCTTAAAAAAGAAGAAAATCTTTCTAAAATTCTAAAACTTCCTTAATCTCAAAGATATCAAAATTTGTAGAAATCTTTAACAACAAACACCTATCATTTTGGAATATCTCAGACAAAAAGGAAATTATGGTTTTTTTTATATCTTTTGGAAGGTGTTGGAGGTGGGTTATGGTTTCATAGATATTAGCTCCTTGTAGACTTGAACAGTTGCCATCGAGAGGGCATAGTACCTGCAAAAACTATTAGAGGGTGTTCTGGCGAGGAGACTCCGACGATCAAGTTAGAAAGAGTAGTTTTCGAATGAGATAGAAACAAACTAAGAGCTCAAGGGAGTGATTCCCTATGATTCGAGTACCCAATGTGTGAGGTCAAGAGAGTGTACCTGGTTTGCAGGGTTTTGAGATACCTTATACCTATGAGAGTCGTGCGCCGCTAAAATGCTTAAACCCTACTTTCCTTATCGAGCCAGTCCAGAAATCTCAAGAATTCAATATTTCGAATTGATTGTGATTCCCATCCTTTGGGAAACTTTTGTTTTCTGATGGGATCTTTTTCTTAACTGAAAGATCCTAAAGAGACTACTCTCAAATAAGAAGTAGGAGTCATTAGGATACTTTGACCTTCCCTTAGAGTCATTAGAGCCGTTGTCTATCGATTAGTCATTTAACCGATGAAAGGTCTTTAGAACTCATTCGCTTGAAAGACCGACAGTTGAATACCCGATCGGGGCAGTTACCTTTACTTGACGAATCATGTTCGGCTGGCAGGGCGACTGATACCCGATCGTTCGGAAGATCTGGACAACTGAGCCCCTTCGGAAGATAATCATATTTGAACATTGATCGGTAGCCGTCCTTTGTGGGCTTTTCATGTGGGCCTTTCAAGAGCTGACCCCTCCAGATGGGCCTAGGACCACGTCCCATCATTTGTCCCCGACTGATGACGCTTTTTCTTGAGAAAAGCGTTGTGAGTTATGACCCCTGGAAAGGCGCAAAGCCTTTTAGTGCGACTTTTGTCGTTTCAACTTTCGGTAATCGTCTTCCGCACGCCTCATAAGAATTCGTATTCGCCAAGGATTACACACTCCATTACCTTTACCGGTTGCTCTTTTAGCCCTTCTTTGAGATCTGTCAGAAAAGTCATTTCTAGAAACAATAGCGAAAACGTCCGCTTTTCAGATCTTTCCGAGCATCGACGACATTGCGAGTACTACGTCCCCGAGGGAACTCTAAGAGGTGCAAACTGAGATGCTGATGGGGGATGATTATACCCTGGTGTCTGTCACAGAAGCCAATAGGGCCAATATGGCGCCAATGGGTTGCGTATCGATGTACTTCCAATCGGTTAAATATGGACTAAAAGTTTCATACACAGGTCCCTTCGCGGAAGTACTAAACCGTTGGAATATATTTCCGACCCTTCTGATCCCAAGTGTCTGGCGTTTGGTGGTTGTTGTGGCTTCCTTGTTGGGGTTTTGTTGTCTTCATTTCGATTTTGACATCTTATCGTCTATCTTCATTTTGATGAGATGTGGAAATAGCGGTTCAACCAAGGGTTGGTACTAATTATAGACCTGACCTAAGTCCAACTAGAGGTTTTGTTATAAAGAATCCATTGACAAGAGTTGGATGGAGAAGTTCTTTTATGTCGAGTTCTTGAATAAAGATCACATGTCCATGCTGCTTGAAGCTGATGGGGTGCCTGCTTTGGGGCTAAAGCCCCCAACCACGTTCGGTCCGTCGGTATTATTGCAGGTCCATCGGTCAATGCATATGGGTCAAGTCCCTACTAGATAATCAGATGTTGTTCTTGGCCAGCCTGCTGATTGGGGAGAAGAGAAAAATTGACAGACCCATTCTATCAGAGAGGGGAAAGATCGAACTGGTTGATTCCTTGGATTCTCTTAATGACATTGTGCTAGAGAATGTCATTGTTGATAAGCTGGTTCGATCCGGTGTAAAAAGGTCCCTTCAGGAGGATATCGGGGCATCTAAGTCCCTCATAGGATTTTCTATCAGGGCGTCTGAGACCATTCTGGAGTCGTCACCTCCTCCGGTGAAAAGGAGGGCAATTTCTTCTCTCTCGTCTGTATTGGTGATTTTGCCTGATCTTCGGCCTTGACTGCAGTTATACCAAGGGAGACTACCGTTTTAAACGAAGGTAGTCTGTCGGGTGAAATAAGTGCTGGTATGGACAAATTGGAAGGATCAGGAGGTAATCCTTCATCTGGCGCCACTGTGAAAGTGAATGTTTCTAGGGTCGCAAGAGGCAAGATGGCAGGACCCTCCTCTACTGTTCCGGTTTAGCCTGCGCGTAAGGGAAAGCGTAAGGTTTTTAAAGGGGCGGCTTTTCCTCCTGCTATCTCCGTTTGGTCTTTCGATGGTAAGAAATGCACAAAAGAGCGTGAAACCGTTGTTATTTGTGCTGGGGATATGCAACATAGCTACATAGACCTAACTGAGGTGGATCGCATCGTCAACCGGTTTGACTTTCATCGATGCGAGTTCAACTTCCACCGGATGTCCTACGAGCAAATTGGCAGGGCTCTTAAGTCCTTAGGCTTAAGGTATCGCTTTCTCTATACTTGTTGGGTTTTTTTCTCATTTTTGCCTTTGTTGACTCAGTTTTCCTTTCAAACCATGGTTCTTATCGAATTTCAGTGAATAGCAGGGGAAACAGGTGATACGTCACTTAAATGGGTGTCTTTCTAAATTAACTCGTCTGGGTCAAGCATAAAAGGAGATTCCTGTTCGGGAGAAAGAGATCGCAAAGACCGAGAGCACATCTGGTGCATTTCTCAATCAGAAGGAGGAAGAGTTGAGAATATTTCAATCAAAGTTGGCCCAGTACCAAGGGCAATGTGAACGGTTGAAATCAGAAGCCACGGTGCACGAGGCATGTTATCAGTTAATCGAGAAGTTGGCCGAACTTCGGGAGGAGTTGCTTCGAAGAGCGGAGCACTAAATAGCTAAGCTTGAGGACTCTCATGCGAAGGATGCAATTATCTTCAAAGACTTCCAATGCAAATTGTCCGAGAGATTAAAGTGCATTGAAAAGATAATCCGTTTTATGGGTCTAAGCGACGCTTTGGCCCCGGTCGAAGAAACAGCAAATACTCAGAGTCGGGTTGTATAGCTTTCGTTTGAAATTTTGTACCCAACGATTTTTTCCTGCTCAATGAGAAACCTTTGCTTTTTCATCTATAGATGTCATCTTGTTACTTTCAATTGTAATCCTTGTTACATCAATTCAACAGAATCGGGTGATTTAGGTCCTCCGCTCAGTAAGAAACTTTTAAGTAGATGGGCCACATCCACCCGTTCGAGGAGTTCCATCCCTTATTGATGACACGTATGAATAATAGGAGCAGGGTGACTTAGGCCCTCCGAGCAATAGGAAACTTTTGGATAGAGGGGTCGCGTCCACCCGTTCAGGCAGTTCCATCCTTTATTGACGATGCATACAAATGATAGGAGTTATGCAATTTAGACCCTCCGAGCGATAGGAAGCTTTTAGATAGAGGGGTCGCATCCACCCGTTTGGGGAGTTCTATCCCTTATTGATGACACGTACGAACGATAGGAGTTTGGACGACTTAGACCCTCTAAGCGATATGAAGCTTTTAGATAGAGGGGTCGCTTCTATCCGTTCAGAAAATTTCATCCCTTATTGATGACGTGTACAAACAATAGGAGCTGTGCGACTTAGCCCCTCTGAGCGTTAAAAAGCTTTTAGATAGAGGGATCGCATCCACCAATTCAGGGAGTTCCATCCCTTATTGACGATGCGTACGAACGATAAAAGTTGGGCGATTTAGACCCTCCGAGAGATAGGAAACTTTTAGATAGAGGGGTCGCGTCCACTCGTTCGAGGAGTTCCATCCCTTATTGACGATGCGTACGAACGATAGGAGTTAGGTAACTTAGACCCTCTGAGCGATAGGAACAGGAAGTGTGTTTGTAGAAAATCCATTAAGTCGGTATTTCAATAATTTAAAAAATACCCCCACAGCCCGGAAGGAGAACCATTAACAGTAGAGCCTGATGATCACTTAGGGGCGGGAGTCGAGGGCTCCGGATCACATGACAATGTCCCGATCCGTAACGGCGTTCTAAACTTGATTTTCATGTGCTTAGTGCTGAGTAGAGCCTCCAGGGCGTTCAGTCCCAATCTGCCCAGGATGACATTATAGAGTGTGGGAAAATCCACCATGTTGAATACGACGGAAGCTGTTGCATGGTTGGGGGCACTCCGAGAGTGACCGGAAGTGATATAATACCTTTAGGATATATTCATTCGTCCGAAAGCCCTTTGAATGGGCTTGCGTGGGGTTGGAGATGGGCAGAAGCAAACCTCATTCGTCTGAAGGCATCTCGATATAGAAGATTATAGCCTACCCCTTGATTGACAAATATTCTTCTGACTTCATGTTGCCCGATCTTGGCGGTCATCACGAGGGGGTCATGTCGGCTTGGGTCTATTCCGATTAGATCTTCGTTCGTAAAATCGATGATGGGCCTTTTCTCCCTTCATTGTTTATGAGCGTCTGTTGCTAGGAATTCCTATGTGTAGAAGGAAGCACCTTAGGGAGATAGAAGATAGACGTGATCAAGCGTCCTGCTTAATTTTCTGATAGACTATCGGAAGAACGAGGGAGTTTCTTCTGGAGGACTGGTCCGTCCTAGATTTGGAGTATTACTCCATCTCTCCCATCGGCTGGGGGGCCGAGCGGCTTGTCGGTCCTCTGCCCAATCGCGTCGTAGCGGTTCACGCCAATGATCGACGGGGGGACCTCCTTCCCTCTTGACGATGAACTCTTGAAGTCTTCCATCGCACACTAAAAATTCTAGTTCATCCTTCAATTTTTTGCAATCATCTGTTGTATGGCCATAATCACGATGGAAATGACAGTATTTTGTTCTTTTCTTGTTGGAGTCATCTTCAGTCGACCATGGAGGCCATCGGATGTATGGCTTGTCTCTGATTAAAGCTAAGACCTGACCAAAAGTCTCGTTCAATGGGGTGCAGTTGTTATACCTCCGTGAAGGAGGGGAATTCACTCGGCTCTTCCTTGGTGGAGACCTTCCGGGTGATCGGTTAAGTTCTTTTCGAACTGACAGATCCCTCCTGTGGTCGAACGCCTCAATGTCCTTAGCTGCCATGTATTTTTCGATTCGGGCTTAAAATTTTTGAATAATAGCAGGAGGATTCTTCGTGATTGATACTTTCATGTCAGAAGGCCGTAGTCCTGTTAATAGTGCGTAGCTAACGCGATTGAATGGTTCAAAGATGGAACCCATATCATCTCTACTTTGAATCTTTTCAGGAAGTCCCTTAGGAACTCTTTTTCCTTCTGGTGTAACGATAACAGTGAAGTGGACTGTCGCTTGACCCCTCTACTTATCACAAAATATGACTCGAATTGTTCTCGTAGTTGGGAGAAAGTCTTTATGCTCAATGGCGGAAGATAATTAAACCAAGTTAGTACATTTTCTAAAAGAGTGGTTGGAAAATGTTTGTACATAACCGCATCAGACATGTCTCTGGAAACCATCACAATCACGAAATGGGCCACATGATCCCGTAGGTCTGTTGTCCCATTATACTTTTCCATGTGGGGTATGAGTACATTGCGAGGCATAAGTTCTAAAGAGATCTTGAGATTGAAAGGTGAAGTATAAGAATGGGGGGAGGTTTGGTTTCTCTGAGCATTGGCTCGCTTGAATTCGTCAGTAACAAGTTGCTCGCCCTGCTTTTGAAGATCACATTGGGCTAATCTGGAGTTTTTAGATACTTTAGGACGCAGGGGCGATGGTCGTCACTAGGGGTGCTTAGACCCTCCAAAAGAAAATTGGCTCTCCGGCCTAAGGGTGCAGTTAAGGCCCTCCAATTGTTTGCTCATGTTTTGAATCTTCAACTCCAGCCTTTCCATCTGGGGGCGACTGATTTGCTCTGAAATAGGGGCCACAATCGGCTGGTCAGGGATTACAGGCTGCAGGGCCTGTTTCTGATGAGGCGGACAAGAGGAGGCCGCATGATCACGAACGGAGCGATCGGGTGCTATAGGAAAGGTGGTTTCATAAAGTGTTGTAGTGCTCCCTTATACAACAGGGACGGCTTTCAAGGATGCTCTGGTTCTCGGAGGTATAGTTATCAGAATAACATAAATTACTCTAATCTATTTCCCACAAACGACGTCAATCTGTTGGATATGGGTTATGAGTTTACAGATACCGGCTCCTTGTAGACTTGAACAGTTGCTGTTGAGATGGCGTAGTATCTACAAAAACAGTTGGAGGGTGTTCTAGTGGGGAGACTCTGACACTCAAGTCAGAAAGAGTGGTTTTCGAATGAGATAGAAACAGACTGAGAGCTCAAGGAGGTGATTCTCTGTGATTAAAGTACCCAATGTATGAGGCTAAGAGAGCGTATCTGACTTGTAGGGTTTTGAGATATCTTATACACGTAAGAGTCATGCGCCACTGAAATGTTTCAACCTTACTTTCTTTATCGAGCAGATCTGAAAATTTCAAGAATTCAATATTTCGAATTGATTGTAATTCTCATCTTTTGAGAAACTTTAATTTTCTAGTGGGATACTTTCTTTAACTGAAAGATCCTAAAGAGGCTGCTCTCAAATAGGAAGTAGGAGTCGTTAGGATACTTTGACCTTCCCTTAGAGTCATTAGAGCCATTGTCTATCGATCGGTCATTCAATTAATGAAGGGTCTTTAGAACTCGTTTGCTTGAAGGACCGACAGTTGAATGCCCGATCGGGGCGGTTACTTTTACATAATGAATCATGTTTGGCTGGCGGGACGACTGAGACCCTATCGTTTGGGAGATTTGAACGACTGTTACCCTTCGGTAGATAATCATATTTAAATATCGATCGGTAGCCGTCCTTTGTGGGCCTTTCATATAGGCTTTTCAAGAGCTGACCCCTCCAGCTAGGCCTAAGACCATATCCCATCAGAAGACTATAAATACAAAGTTTAGATAACTCTCGAAGGAAATTCAATTTTGACACAAGAGAGAAAGACAATTTTATACATCATTCAGGGGTTTCATGCCCAATTCTATATATCAACGAAAGTAGGGATTTATGTCTAATTCTATATATTCAAATATATGACTCTATAGATAATTTTATACGATAAAAGGTATGGCTCCATAACTAACTCTATACAATTAGAGGTATGACGTCATACTCAATTTTATATACGATCTGAGGTATAACATATATCATACTGATTATATCACATAGCATTACATATACAATAAACAATATGTATTCATATATAACATTCACCGTACAATACTCATGCATGCTACATACACGCATTGGGGCTTTGACATCCACTCGTACGATACGCAACATGCACAAAGGCTATTAGGTTATATCTACGGCTACTATCAGTTTTTATTTTATCACTTTTATTGACTTGAACGTCGGAGTTCCGTTGCCGTGCCACTCTTATTCAAATATTTTAACAACTTATTTTGAAAATAAAATATAAAAGTTTATAAATTCCCAAAAAAAATAAAAAATACCAAAATTTGGGAATTTATAAGCTATTTAAAAGAACATGGGCTCCTAACTAGCTCAACATGTTAAATTGAGTTTTACACTCTTCTACCTATGAATTTCGATTCTATATATATACCCAAGTCACTTTTAGAATGTTAAACTTTTCAAAATATCTTATAAAATTTTTGAAAGCTTATAAGTTCAAGAAATTGGTTTGAATTTATTTCTAAAACAGTTTATAAGTTGTAAAATTTAAAATTTATAACTCATTTGGAAAAAAAAAAGTATAAACTGTGTTCGAAACATGTTTAATTGAATTTTACACACTTATAAGCCTTTTATATGTAGCTTATAAACTATTTTATTTTGATTTATAATGTGACTTATAGCTTTTAATAAGTTGAATTTGATCTCTTTATCCATACTTTTTAATTTTTGTATTTGTATTTACAAAATTCATATAATCTGATTATACGTTTAACTGAGATTTTAAATGGAGTAAAATTTAAAACTTGAAACTAACCAATTCAATCTCCCTTTTTTATGAGATAGGGACCAATAAAATAAAGTATCCATTATGAGAGAAAAGCTTGAGGAACAAGAAGCGTTTCGTTGAGCACGTAACCTAGAAGCTCATCGTTGCAGATGGTCCACGTAAAGCATTGCTTACAAAACAATTTAAAGATTATGTGGAACTTAAGGGACTCATTAGTTCATGATGTTGTCCTTAGTTTCCTTCTATGGTCTACATATGTTTCAATTATTTTTTTATGAACAAACTTTGATTTTTTTTATTTTTCACATATAGTATTGTTTTGTTATGTCCATCGGGTACACTAAGAGGAAGAATGGAATCACGATAAGAAAGTTGTATTTTGTTTATTAGAAATTTATCATAAGTTGAGATTTTCACCACCAACAGATATTTGTCAGATATTTATTTATCATAGATGTATTTCGTTTATTTGAAATCTAAAAATTTATCATAAATCGAAATTATTTACCAGTGATAATAGTTTGTGTATCACAAATGAGTTTTATTTATATGATACCCATACTATAAAAAATAGGTTATTGCACTATAAAATTTTTCTAACAAAGATGTCAATGGCATGACGCAACTTTAATAGAATTGAAGAGCTTCTAGAAAGAGATGGCGTGACATTTACTCTAGTCTTTGGCAACAAAAAACTTATTCAACTGAAGGGACTAATGTGGAGAAAATAGGGTTTAGAAAAAGTTGAAAGCTGGGGTAAGCCATTTTGGAAATTTAGGCACATACGAATGGAATATGGTAGAAGAGAAAAAGGAGATTGTGGAGTGAAAGATGGGCTTAAGGATTCGCCGCGTCCACAAATTTCGGTAGGACTATCCCACCGATTGGTTTTGTTTCGAATTTCGGTGCCTTTGTTGGAAAAATCAAAAGCTTTTCATTTTGACCTTTAGACATTTCCGTCGCATGGCTCGCGTTGGGCCCATCCACCATTCACAATACCGCGGCTGGGTCTCTCTCTCTTCTTTGTTTTGCTTCCTTTGCCGGATTACATTCACCCTCCCTAGAAAGCAACTGGAGCGAAACGCGTTTTAGATTTAGCATGCTACAGTTTTGTGTCTCTGTCGCAAATACTTCTTCTGGACAAATTATCGAGGAAGTCATGAAACTATTGCAAATAGGTATTTTAGTATGACGAGGTTTTGACAATGATTCTAAGGCTACCCTACTCCTACTCTGATTGGCCTACATAGAATGAACTACCCGCTTTGGCAACCAAAACTTATAATTGAAATACTATTTAATTACGTGAAAATAATTATAATTTAATTGATATTATTTATTATTTTTAAAAGAATTTTAAATTTAAATCTTTCCTATATATAAAAAACCTATTTAATTATGTGATTATTTAATTGTCTTACTCCTCAAAAAGCCGGGCAAACAATATGGAGTGTTTTTATATATGGGTTAGTGATGCTTGTAGAATATATAATCATTAATTGTTTATATATATATATATTATAAAATAAGATGATAAAATAATTAGTGTTATTAGGTAGTAATTGAATAGGAGGTATTCATGGGGCACTAGAAGTTTAACATTTTGAATTCTTGAAGTGTTCTTGTGTTTGACTCTCATCTTTCTCATATTCTTGCCGGCAAGTCACCCTTCTTCAAATTACAGCACTTGATTTATGTGTTTTATGTTTTAATAAATAAATAAATAAATAAATAAGGCAACTGGTCAAAGTTTATTTGGGTCTGTATAATTGAAATGAAAATTGACACAATGTCAATGGCCCTTACGTCAAAAATAAGGCTAAAAGAGGTTTCAATATAGTGTTACATATTTTCATTTGAATTCAACAAAAATCTAGGAGTGTCCCATTATCATTATTATTATTATTATTATTATTATTATTATTATTTAAAGAAGTGTTCATTTTTGCTCCTCAAGAGAATATGTATGGGACATATTAAATTCTTGGAGGCCCATGTTTTGTTGAACATACTATAATTGGTTTAGCGTAGAGAGGCTATCACAAAGAAAATAATAATAAAAATAATTAATAAATAAAATAGTTTGATTATTATTTTTTTTTTCTAATTGAATATTTTTGGCTAAATATTTAAGAATCATAAATAGGGATGAAAAAGGAAATGCTGAAAATGGGCATTAAATAGAGTAATTAATTAAAGTTGAACCCCACAAGACGACTGCTGGAAAATGTTGATTAATTTCTATTCAATGCTGGCAATATGCCTTTTAATAATTGAATAACTTTGTCGATGCATTATAACTCAATTTGTATTATTTTTTTTTAATGATCTGAAATTCGAATCTCTTATATTAAAAAAATATATATATTGCAACAACTTTGATATATGATGTGTCGGAGATGCTAGTTTATTGTTGACTATCTATATTTTATTGTTGGCCCTTTGTTTTGCTAGTTTGTAAGCCCTTTTTTTTTTTTGAAGAAAAGCACATGAGCAAGATGAGGAAAGCGCAAAATTCCAATTAGGGGCTGTTTGGATGGGGGTTTTGCAAGAGAAAAATGGACTTTTCCTATTCTCAAGGGGTGTCACCCCTTGGTTAGAAACTTTAGATTGACCCACCCACCCACCCATCCCTTCAGCACAGCATAGCACCCTACCAAAGGGACTAGAAGCAACGAATATTTTCTTTCAATGTTGTGCGGAAATCCTTGCCTTCCAATTGAAGCCATTTCTTCCCTTTGAAACTTGACTTTTCCATGGTCTGCTAGCACAAGTTTCATAAAAGGAGACAAAGCCCTAAAATATCAGGGCCGGATCGGTTGACTAAGCGGGGCTATTCTTTTCTTGAACTTCAAAGAATTTTGTTCCTTCGGACTACAAGCAAAGCATGCGGAATCAAATAATATTTTTAATTAAGTTTACTTTTTAAGCAAATCAAATCAAATTAAAAGGGTATTTGATTAAACTTATATTTTTTGAAATATTTTATAAAGTTTTAAAAATATTTAAGGTCATAAAATTATAATTTTTTTTCTAATTTTTATTTTTTAAAATTTATTTTTTATAATATTTTTTTTTTTTTTTTTTTTTTTTTTTTTTAAATATATAAAATATAATAAAAAATTAAAAAAAATAAAAAAATATAAAAAAAATAAAAAAATTTAATATTTTTTTTTTTTTTTTTTTTTTTTTTTTTATTAAAATATAAAAAAAAAAAAAAATGAATATTTTTTTTTTTAAATTAAAAAAAAAAAAAAAAAAAAAACCTAATTTTTAAAAAAAAAAATAAAAATTTTTTTTTTTTTTTTTTTTATTTTAAATTTTTATAAAAAAAAAAAAAAAAAAAAAAAAAATTTTAAAAAAAAAAAATTTTTTTTTTTAAAAAAAAAAAATAATTAAAAAAAAAAAAAAAAAAAAAAAAAAAATTAATATTTAAAAAAAAAAATTTAAAAAAAAAAAAAAAAATTTTTTTTTTTTTTTTTTTTTAAAAAAAAAAAAAAAAAAAAAAAAAAAAAAAAATTTTTTTCAAAAAAATATTTTTTTTCACCTTTTTTTTAATTTTTCTATTTTTTAAAGGAGGTGCCTTTTAACCTCTACACACACGCTACCCTTGGGAGGAAAGAAACAAGCTGCTAAGAGACAAAGAGGGAGTTTGGAGTGAGAGAAAGAGAGGAAGGAAGGAAGAAGTATGAAAGAAATACACATAAAGAGAAGTGGGAATATGATTCCCATCCGAGCCGAAGAAGAAGCATAGATCTCCTACATTTGCATAATATGAGAAAGTAGATGAGGGAGAAGGAAGAGAAGAAGAAATCGAATGTAGTTCTTGTTGCTAGAATAGAAAGTTCGTGGCTTTTATGTAATAAAAAAAATATGTATAGAAAGAAAGAGAGAGTGGGCAAGAACGAAAAGAGAGAATCCTTATTTTGGTCAGAGGTCTAAACAGGCTTTTTACAATATTTAGAAAATGTCAAATGCTGCTAAAAGTATTTCAACACAAAAAAAGTTTATAAAAACTTAGGGGGCGTTTGGTTTGTACTCGGGAATCTGAATCGAAACCAAAAACCTTATAAATTGAAATCGGAATCAAAATCCGATACACTTTGTTTGATTCAAATTCTGGAATGAATTTGATCGCCAATATTGATATTTGGTTTATATATTTTCAGAATGACAATCATATAATTGTCAATTTTACCCTTGATAAAAAGAATTCACAATTAATATTTTTAAAATTTTATTTTATTTTGTAAAATTAAAACTATAATTATAATCTATTTTATTTTATTTTTTAAAATAAAATTAAAATATTTTAAAATTAATATTTTATTATATTTTTCAAAATGTTTTAAAAGTGCCTTTGATAAAATTAATATTTTATTTTATTTTTTAATATATTTTAAAATTAATATCTTATGGAACGATAAAAAGTGAAAAATAATTTATCTTGGGTTTCATCTATGGGTTTCATCTATGGGTTTCAATCAAAACCCATCATTTTATTTGGATCTCACAAAACCCATGGATTAGAGATTTCATACCCATACTTTGATCCCCTTTCACTTAACTCAAACAATTTATATTGGTTTCAAACTCATTCTTGATTCTCATACCTATTAACCAAATACCACCTTATAGTTACCAAAAAAAAAAAAAAAAAACAATTTAAAAGTTTATATAATGTACTGTAAATTATTTTAGCTTATTTTATTCAAATATTTTAATAACTTATTTTGAAGATAAAATATAAAAGTTTATAAATTCCAAAAAAAAAAAAAAAAATTCAAACTTTGGGAGTTTATAAGCTATTTAAAAGAACTGGGCTCTTTAACTAGTTCAACATGTTAAATTGAGTTTTACACTCTTCTACCTCTGAATTTCGATTCTATATATAAACCCAAGTCATTTATAGAGTTATTAACTTTTCAAAATATCTTGTAAAATTTTTCAAAACTTATAATCTTGTTTTAAAAGATTCTCTAAATAAGTTTATAATTTTTACTTTTTATAAGTTTGAAGAACTTATAATCTCCTCAAAGTTTATAAATTTCAAAAACATATTATAAACTTTAAGATTTTACAAAATATTTAAAATATCATTAGCTAAATGGTGTTTAATAAACAAGGTGAAAACTGTGTTTCTATTTATTCTTTTTTTTTGTATAAGAAAATACAATTAAGTGGAATCGAATCAAAAAAGAAGGATAAAAGTAGGGAGACTATACCTGTTCATTCTAATTTTTGAATCCTTTTTGTAAAATTGTCTTTATTTATTTTACTTTTTAAAAGATTCTCTAAATTTCTTAAATCTTAAGTAAATAAGATAAAATGGTGAAATTTAGGAAAGTTGGCATCCGTTTAATATTTTAATAACAAAAATCAAATTTGGCATCGAATCCTTTGTTCCACCGTCCTTCCTTTAATTTCTGTTTTCTTTACGTATTGTTTTCGTGTAGAATAGAATAGTCTTAAAGCTCTTGATTGACTCCTTCCTATGTTCTTTCTCACCAGGCAATGTGAAAACAGATTGTTAAAAAAACCGAGAGAGAGAGAGAGAGAGAGAGAGAGAGAGAGAGAGAGAGAGAGAGAGAGAGAGAGAGAGAGGAGTATAAATAGACCCACAAAGGGTATTCTTCTTCTCCAAACAAAATCAAATTCATCTCCCAAAATTTTCATTCATCTCTCTGATTTATTACAGAAGACAATGGTACTATCGAAAACAGCTTCAGAATCGGATGTATCCATCCACTCCACATTTGCATCTCGTTATGTGAGAAGTTCACTTCCCAGGTACAACAAACAAATCATCAGAACTCTGTGTTGGTAGATTTTGAATTTTGATGGGATTAATGAATGAATGATATATCAATATAGGTTTAAGATGCCTGAGAATTCGATACCAAAGGAGGCAGCGTACCAGATCATAAACGATGAGCTGATGCTGGATGGAAATCCAAGGCTGAATTTGGCTTCGTTTGTGACGACATGGATGGAGCCCGAGTGTGATAAACTCATGATGTCTGCCATTAACAAGAACTATGTTGACATGGATGAGTACCCTGTCACCACTGAGCTTCAGGTATTACATCTCCATCTCCATCTGCATCTACATCATCCTCTTCTTTTAATCGCACAAATACATCAGATCTATCGTTTTTTCCTTTACAAATTCTAGTGTCCAACTTCTCCTAACATTTCTTAGCTCACACAAACGAACTCCCCCACTTTTATTTTAATGAATTTTATTTTCAATTTAGTTGGTAGGTATGGATGCTCACATGGTTTGTGACTTTTAATGGGTCGCTAATTCTTTTATGATTTTATGTCATATGAAATGACAGATCATTGAATAACAACCTAATGCTCCATTAAAATATGGGAATACTAATACGAGCAAATCTCATATATCATGTGTCTTCAACATTATGTCAATTGTCCATAGCTCAGGCTAGGTATCATCTCCATTTAAGGGGATCCGGATCCGAACAGGGACCTGGGTTTTATTATTTTTTAATAAAATTTTCTATTTATGATTGTAGAACACGGGATTACCTTGAATCACTCAACCAACAAATCATTTATTTATTCAATTATGGGGCAAGTCGTGGGCCATCAGACTAGACTAGCAAAGAGAAAAAAATAAATAAATAAAGAAAATAGTCGTGGGAGAGTGCCTAACATTACCGACATAACGTTTTATTATTTTTTATTTATTTAATGTGAAAGAGTTGGGAGTTGGGATGGATGAAGACTAAATGGCCAATAGGATTGATTGCCAACTGTATATGACCAAAGAAGGGAGAAAATAATTTAGTTGACTTTTCATGACGTGGCAAGCGTTTATTGGACCTCATCATTGACTTAAAAACTTCTTTTGATTAGACCCGCCATATCCGGGACGGGTCCAACGTGCGTGCCTGTAATTTTGGGATGCTCAGTGTCTTGGTCAATGCCCATGACGGGACGGAGGAGGCAATTCATCATTAATATTAATATTAATATTATCTATAACAATAAAAAATTGTCAAATCCGGAAAATTTTCAAATACATGGGATGGAGAAACCCAAAATCCTTCTGATATAATTTTTAACAATAAACTTCAACTTTTATGTAAAAGAGATGCTTTCTATATTTGAGATTTAGTTAATGTATTAAAAAAATTAATAAACTCAATTTATATGTGTTATGTATAATGGGAAAAAAAAAATCAAAAGAGTAACCCAATTCTAACTTAGTAGTATGTATGGTTTGTTAATTATTATTTATGTCTCCTGAGTTTGGCTGGGCATATATACACCATGATCAAGTCTTCCAAAGGGTTCTTATCTTAATTAACAAAAGGAAAAACATTGGAGGGTTTGTGGATTAAGATTTGAGATTAGTAATGCCCCTTGTATTAAGATTTGACACAAAGTATATTTTCTAATTTCAAGAAGAGAATAATAAAGTTTGACCCAAAAAAAAAATGACAGAGTTAAATTTTTAGAAGTGGGAAATGACCTAATGAAGTGGTGACAATGCAGAATCGATGCGTAAATATCATAGCACATCTGTTCAATGCACCATTAGGGGAATCAGAGGCAGCAGTAGGAGTAGGAACTGTAGGGTCATCAGAGGCCATAATGCTTGCAGGGCTTGCCTTCAAGAGGAAATGGCAGAACAAGCGCAAAGCCGAGGGCAAACCTTATGACAAGCCCAACATTGTCACTGGTGCCAATGTTCAGGTACCAATACTAATACCATTTTCATCTCACTATCTCCTACAGCTACACTTTTGCTGTTATAACTCTTGATTTTTGACTGAGTTATATTGCATGTGTAAAAGGTTTGCTGGGAGAAATTTGCAAGGTACTTTGAAGTTGAATTGAAGGAAGTGAAACTGAGAGAAGGGTACTATGTGATGGACCCCGAAAAGGCTGTTGAGATGGTTGATGAAAACACCATCTGCGTTGCAGCCATTCTTGGTTCGACTCTTAATGGTGAATTCGAGGATGTCAAGCTCTTGAATGATCTCTTGACAGAAAAGAACAAGCACACAGGGTAACATTGACATACCACACTCTTCCTTTCCTCTAAATACCAATTGTTAACTTAACCAAATGAGATGTAGGTCTCTAATTGTTGTGCTTTGTGGAATTTGCAGATGGGATACCCCAATTCATGTAGATGCGGCTAGTGGTGGATTCATTGCACCTTTCCTCTATCCCGAGCTTGAGTGGGACTTTCGCCTTCCATTGGTAAAGAGCATCAACGTTAGTGGCCACAAGTATGGCCTTGTTTATGCTGGCATTGGTTGGGTCATTTGGAGGACCAAAGAAGACTTACCTGAAGAACTTATCTTCCACATTAACTACCTTGGAGCCGATCAACCCACCTTCACTTTAAATTTCTCCAAAGGTGATTGATTGGTATAGGCATTCATTTTCGTTTTCTTTATATCATAGTCATATATATAGCTAGTCTATCTAAATTTATACCCATATCCATTTGCAGGATCCAGTCAAGTTATTGCTCAATATTATCAACTTATCCGCTTGGGTTTTGAGGTAAGAACCCCAAAAAGAAATTGATAGGTAAATTTGAATATGAATAGTTATTGATGTACTATGCTAATGATGACCAACCATGAATATGTATAGGGATACCAAAATGTGATGGAAAATTGTCGCGAAAATGCAATGGTGCTAAAAGAGGGATTGGAGAAGACGGGGCGTTTCAACATAGTGTCCAAAGACAATGGTGTTCCCCTGGTGGCATTTTCTCTCAAAGACAACAGCCAGCACAATGAGTTTCAGGTCTCAGACATGCTGCGTCGCTTTGGCTGGATTGTGCCTGCCTATACCATGCCTCCTGATGCACAACATATCACAGTTCTTCGCGTTGTCATAAGAGAAGATTTTTCTCGCACTTTGGCAGAGAGACTTGTACTTGACATTACTAAAGTGCTTCATGAGCTTGACAATTTGCCTGCAAAGATTAGCGCAAAAATGTCTGTGAGTTGTGAAGAGAAAGGAAAGAATGGTACTTTTGTTCTGAAGAAGACTGAAATAGAGACGCAGAGGGAAATCACTGATGCTTGGAAGAAATTTGTCAAGGCTAGGAAGACCGGCGTTTGCTGAAAAAAAAAATTTGATGCATATTTCAGAGTGCCTTTTTGTTATGCTCTTTTTCGATTCTTTTGACAGCATATTAGTGTCTTTGTGTTGGAATACTGAGATGTGAACTTATACAACAGCCTTTTTTTTTTTTTTTAACTTTTATCATCCAAAAAGATTGAGGGTTTAACCATTGTGTAATGGAAATTTCTATATGGAATAAATTCTCTAATGATTTTCTCATCTTTGTAAATCTTTTTGCCTCATCGTGCCATCACTATTTTCTTTTTTTATTGCCTAACATTCTGTGAAGAAGTTAAGAGATGTATGTTTTGCTGTTATATATAGATTTTTTTTTTTTTTTTTTTTTTTATATGTTCTAGATTTGGTCCACTATTGAGTATCTAGAGTTTCATCCCGACTAGTCTCGGCTAAGCTGTTGTCGGATCCGTTACAAGGAGGGAGCTCTCCCAACATCATTTTTGTTACTTTTAAAACTCAAACCCTGATTTTTGGTGCGGGTACTAATAGCTTTCCAGTAGACCAACAAAACATTGGTATGTTATATATAGTTAATGACCCAATCGATTGGGAGAAGGTTTAGAAACAGGTCACAAGATGGATTAATGTATCACTATAAGTTCTGAATCAGATTAGTCGAAACAAGACTTTGAATATCGGTTGGTATAAAAGATGGCTTAACGTGTATTGCAACAATGGGCTACGGAACTGAGGGATTTCTGGGCCTAAGGTCACCCGGAAAATCTTCATGAGGTTTCTACAAAAGGGCTGGCCTTATGGGCCCACACTTGAGATTTAATCAATTCCGTTTATCTTTTCTTTTTCTTGTTTCTTGCTATGTTTAGAATGACAAAAAGAGTAAAAATCATATTTATAATACTAAAAATATAATTAATTTTTTATTTTGGAGTTATGTATAAATTATTTTAGATCAAAATAGTTTGACCAGCCATGTCAACACTATGTCAATACCTAATAATTTGGATAGTCGGTTTAGAATTTAAAATTTAGGAATTTAGTGCTATTAACAATTGTTATTTGACGTTTGGATTTATTTGTAACATTAGATCGCTTAATCAATCGCTTAATGTGTACTGCAACAAATAAATCCAACATCATAACTTAAAATGCTACTTCATACCCAATAGAAATAGGGTATTGATTAAGGGATTGATTAAGTGATCAAATGTGTATAGCAATAATGGGCTATGGAGCCATATGTTAATATCTAATAATTTAGATAATCGGTTTAATAAAATGTAGCGTTAGATTGTTTAATCAAGATTTTGGGTTTGAATTTTAGAAATAGAAAAAACTATACTGAGAGGATAATTCTCAAAATGAACTATTATAAGTTTCAAATCGAATTAATCAAAATATGATTTCGGATATTAATGGTATACAGTAAAAAATAGCCAACAATGCTACTTCATACCTAATCAACCTATTTTTAAACTATTTTGGATCAAAAGTATTTGACGTTGGATTTATTTGTCATCGAAAATTATTTTGAAGTAATCTTAGTATATGAATTATTTGTGCTGTTAATATCATTACTTAAAATTAAGGAAGCCCCAAAAAGAAGCTGAATCAAGCTTGTACAACCATGTAGCTAAAGTATTTGTTATGTATCACCTGACTAAACACCTCGTAGGTGATTTTTAAACTCTGAACATAAAATGAAAGGTGGAAAGACAAAAACCATGTTGTCTTGAAAACGGAGAACTTAACGCATAAAAGAGTCTTTAAGTTTAATATTATCATAAGTTTGAAAAAAGAGGGATGAGAGAATTCTCGAAGCGCCAGTCCTAGGTAGTGAACACTTGTCCATGGTGGCGAGTAATTCGGAGGCAGACGATGACCCTTCCAACCAGGGATGACGATGGATCAATTATGATTCGGATCATATTAATATTATATTTGACCCTAAATATTAATTATAATATTTATATTCGACCCTAACCTGATTTGGGTTAAAAAATCAAATACCATATTCGACCCTACGATTTTTTTAAAAAACCCGATCCGACCCAAATTACTACATATCTTTAAAAAACCAATCCGACCCGATCTTAACCCGACCTATACCCGATACATACCCGACCTATACCCAATCTAAACTATAATCTAATATATTTTTTAATTTAATAATA
The DNA here is from genome assembly GCA_037126225.1 of Dillenia turbinata. Classification (NCBI taxonomy): domain Eukaryota; kingdom Viridiplantae; phylum Streptophyta; class Magnoliopsida; order Dilleniales; family Dilleniaceae; genus Dillenia; species Dillenia turbinata. Next base: position 16,636,157 of record JBAMMX010000011.1, read on the forward strand.
TTTAAAAAAAATAAAATTTATAAATTATAACAAACTCTAAAATTTATTTTATTTTATTTAATAATATCATATTAAAATAAAATTTTATTTTATTATAAATTATTATCGGATCGGATCGAATTGGATTATTTATAACATTAATCCGAATTCAAACTGATCCGATTACTTTAAAATTAAAACCCGATCCTAACCCAATTTTTGAAGAAAAAAATCCGATTCGTCGGATCAAATTTTTTGAATATCCATTAGATCGGATCAGATATTATCATCCTGCTTCCGCCGAGGAGGAAGACAAAATGGGTCGAATTGCTAAGAAAAAATGGGGAAATGAAGGGGAGGAACTCCGAAATCTGATTACTAAAAGGAGCTTTCGAGATATGCTTCTTGGTCCTGACCCCAAAATGGGGAAATTTCCTTCTGCTTTGTCGACAGACACTTTGGATGATTTTGATGAAGAGCCTGAACAATCGGGGTTAGAAGATCCTCGGATTCCTGAAGTAGAAGTCACTGATGAACAACTTTCATCCCTGCTACAGCAATGGCGTTCTACGGTCATAGTGAAATTGTGGGGAAAGAGTGTTGCATCTCCCTATGGCAGATTGAAGGGGAGTTGGAACTTGTTGATATGGGGGAGGAGTTTTATCTTGCGAGAAGACTCTTCGCTCTGATTATGAACGAGCTTTTATGGGGGGACCGTGGGTTATTAACAACCGCCATTTGGTCATGATGCGGTGGCGGCCATGGTTTATTCCCTCAGAGTCAGCAATCCGAAGAACGGCAGTATGGGTTCGTTTACCCCTTCTGCCAATAGAACTTTTCGATGAGGATATGTTATTTCAGATTGGCAGCAAGCTAGGCTGGCCATTGAAGATTGATATGAACACCGCTACAGTGATGAGGGCAAGTTGCGCGTAAAGATTGATCTGGATAAGCCTTTGGTGCCTCGCGTCAAGATTCGAAAGAGGATTCAGCATGTGGAATACGAGGGATTACGCACCATTTGCTTTGAGTGTGCTAAGGTGGGTCACTCGCAGAATGCCTATGCTGATCAGAGAGATCCATCTGGTGTCTAGTGAGATTTCTGGACCGAAGAATTCACAGGAAATGTGTAGAAAGGAGAGGATGATGGTGGAGATAGTGGTGAAGGAGGGCTTCGGCCCTTGGAAGCAAGTCCGTCGTCGCCCCCGGGAAAATAGTGTGAGGAGGTTTGCGGCCGACCGGAAACGGAAGGGAAAGTCAAAATAACCATTTTATGGTGTTGGATCTATTAGATGCACAAACATGCGCAAAAGTAATAAATAATTTTTAAAAAATTAAATAGATGAAAATTTAGATAAATATCTCTGCGTAATAAATAATTTTTAAAAAATTAAATAGATCCAAATTTAGGTAAATACCTCTATGTGTAGGGTCTTCAAAATAATCAGTCACGAATCACAAATTCCTCGAACGAGTTGCACAGTCGGGATGGTGATCACGGGATTAATCGAATCACCACCGCAAATTCACGACATCTCAACCCTAGATCCGGTGAATTGAAGTAACGATAGAAATTTTCTTACATAAAAATGTGTTAGTCCCTCAATTAATTCTCACCGGAATATGTTGTTCTCTCTCACAATACTTGGCTATTCTCCATAGCTTTTCAATATGCATGGTTGTCATAGTTACTTCAAAAACCCAATATAAATTGCCTCCTTCTCACGTAAGAAGAATAGTAACCACTACCAACACATTAGAGAGAGAATTGGAGAATTACGAGGAAGTTGGGATAATGGGATAACCACAAATTATCCCACAATTCTCAATTTAAGTTTTAACTTATGGTAAAAGTTCCTTATAGACAAATTTATCAATATCTCTCATTTGCATATGAGCGCATTTTAAATTCGTTACAAGATCATAACTCATATAATATACCATATCATCCTGCTGAATTTTCATATAGGATTGAGCATTATGCGCCCGGTGAGTACATTTACAAGCAAAGACTTCTCGATATATCTGTTGGAATGGTCGATGAGTCACCGTTAACACAAAAAAGAACTCGTTGTACCCTAAACTCAATGCGATTACATCCATTGAGCCATTTTTCTCATAAAAAATGATCTCTAATCATTGCTTGACTGTGTATTCACTATTATACTTACATCCCAATATGGACAAACATAATAAGATAGTCGTTGAATACAATACAATAATGTAATATCGATTGGTTTTCTTTTTCTCAAACTCGAATCTATTAGCTTCAATTCAGTTATTTTCCTAGACCTACCCCTTAAATCTCAATTTATCTTTCGGGTCATAGGTAAATAGACTAAAATAGCACCACTGAATCAATATTTCTAGAAATAGCTGAAAGTAGTAAAGATATAAGAGATCTCACCCAATGACGTAATATAACTCCCACTATTCCTAGTCGTCTTATCATATGAAATATGAAACACGTGCCACAGTGTTATTCCCCTATCTCTCAAAAAGACATATGTCAGATTTTTCTAACATTGTACAGATATAAGACTCAGTCTACACAATAGACTTTACCCGAAAATCTCAGAAAGAGAACCTTAGAGATAATATCACAAATCGTATGTAATATCTGAGATCTCATACCTGCCTACTTACAAGCAACATGGATGTGAGTATATTCATGTCGATCATATTGGGTATGATCTCATTCTAAATACGTATCAGGGCGACTTATGCTCTAATAAGACTACTTTTAAAGTCTCTTACAACTAGAAACCGTCTTGTCTCCGCTCACTCAGAGTTGGAGGTGGTCACTCGTGTGAGAGAATCGACCACGTCTGCCAAACATATTTTATCACAACACATTACAGGATATATAACAATAAAACAAATGTAACAAATAAGTGACTAAATCATGCATACATATTATATATATACAAAACAATAAGCATTATCAGTATGTAATGAGAAATATCAAAATATACGTAACCCAATGATTCTTATATCTCATAAAGAAATCTCTGACAATAGGTTTGGTGAAGGGATCATCCACCATACTGTGTAAAAGTGTATTTAATTGTCACTTCAACCTTCTCGGTGATGTCTCTCATAAAATGGTATTAGATATCAGTATGTTTGATCCCACTGTGATACTTAGGATCTCGGGATGGTCAATGGTAGCTTGATTTTCATAATATATTATCATTGGCCTCCTACTATTTGTCACAACCTTTAAATTATCCAGAAATCTCCGAAACCAAACATTCTCCTAAACTATCGCTAAGCATGCCACAAGTTCAACCTTTATCATAGATAGAGATACACAAGCTCCTCACAAAAGTTGATGTCGATTTGCGTCTATCCAGATCGCCATCTCAGTTGGCATCTGAATACCCAACAAGATGCAAACCATCTCCTCTATAACATAAGAAAAGATCTGCAATTCTCTCGAGATATCTTTGAATTCTTTTCACTACTCTCCAATGATCCCTTCTAGGATTCAATTGATACATACTCACTAGACTGGCTGCAAAATAAATATCTGGTCGTGTACACAATATTGCATACATCAGACTACCCACTGTACTGGTACAAGGGATTCTACTCATCTCCCTTATCCTTTCTTGAGTCTTAAGGTACGTGTCAAGATTTAAGTTTTAACCTTTAGCGATAAGAGTATCTATGAGATTATAATCGTTCTTCGTGAAGCGCTTGAGAACTCCCTGATGTAGGACTCCTATGAAAGAGCCAACATCTATCTCGAGCTATCATTTTGGATCTTAACATTGAGGAAGAACCAAGCCTCACCCATGTCCTTCATATCAAGACTCGATAATGATCGCGTTATCATGGTCATCAAATACTCTCTGTTGTTCCTAGTCAACAGAATGTCATTCACACACAAGGACATGATCATAAAAAAGTCAGAAGAATGTATAAGGTACACGCAATAATTCTCCTCGATCATTACAAAACCATAAGATATTACATACTCGTGAAATCTCAAATGCCACTGCCTACATTGATGATTAAGGTCGTATATCAACTTCTAAAATCGACAAACCTTATCATCATAATCTACAAGAATAAAGCCATGGCTGTTCCATGTAGGGGTGTTATGACACCCAGGTCGAGCTCAGGTATCACGATACCCGAGCTCGGTAGGAGTATTTTTTTATGTGAACCCGAGCTCGAAGTGTCATCGAGTATCATCAGGTAGTGTCATCGGGTAGTGTCGTAAGCTAGTATGGTTCAGATTTGTATTTCTCGAGTTCAAATTTGAGCTCAAAATGTCGCGGATAGTATCATCGGATAGTGTCGTTGGATATTTAATATATAAAAAATATTTAAAAATATATAATTAATTTTCGGGTAGCTCGTCGAGCTTTCGAGCCCGACACATTTAGGTTTGAGTTCGAGCTCGAGCCCGAGGTACCTAAGCCCGAGTCGAGCTTTGACCGGGTAGTGTCACGAGTACCCGTGACACTATCTGGGTGTCATAACAGCTCTAGTTCCATATAGATCTCCTCATCCAAACTTTTGTTTAGGGAGGCAGTCTCAATGTCCATCTAGCGTCACTCTAGATCCATGTTCGCGACAATTGCTAAAAGTAAACGGATCGAGATAATCTCGCCCTTAGTCGAGTGTAACTCTTGGTTATCAGACAAACTTTATACCTCTCCACCGATTCATCAACCTTTCTCTTGATTTTGAGAACTCACTTATTCTCAATGACCTTTCCACCTTCAGGCAAATCAACTAGGTCCCAAATCCTATTCATTCTCATTGAATCCATCTCCTTATCCATTGCCTTCAACCAACAGTCTGTCACAACACTTGCGAGAGCCTTCTAGACTATTTTGGGTTACTCATTATTCTCAGGAATCACAATGAGGGACTCACCCTCAAATGAGAAATGACATTTAAGTACATGTCCACGAATGCTCCTACGAGAAGGAGGGAACCTCTTTACCTCTAGGTTGATCACTCCTACTAGGATCAAGATCCATAATGGGTTCTTAGGTCCCGCCCTCGGGCTCAGTTGAGCTATTAGGCTCATCCATTTCATAAAAGGTCAAGTCTCGATTGATTTCACCAATATTAGGGAAATCATTCTCACGAAACGCGGTATCACAAGACTCAATCTCAGTGACAGTGTCTCCATATGCTCACCTAGAACACATTTCCCTTGGAGTATTCTTAGTATCTCATAAAGATATATTCCTTTTCTCACGGACCTAACTTGCCGTAAGGATGCGAGAAAACGTGAACATACATGGCACAACCCCATAACCTCAAGTGGCTAAGGTCAGACTACCTCCCTGTCTTAAGCTCGTATGGGATACTGACTGCAGAATTTGATAGAACATGGATGAGAACGTAAGCTGCAATCAATAAAGCATCTCCACAATGGGAAACAAGCAAATTAACCTGCGCCATCATAGATCTCACCATCTTAAACAGAGTCTTATTCCTTTTCTCAACTACTCTACTGCACTGAAAAGTAGCAGCAATAGTCAGCTGTCTCGTAATACCATTCTCGAAACAGAACTCATTAGATAAATATTCATGCCCTCGATTGGTTCTGAGAGTCTTCAGTATCAACTCTAATTGATTAACAACCTTGTTAATAAACCTCCTGAAGCATCTCAATGCCTCAGACTTATGTGATAACAGATAGATGTAACCGAAACACATGTAATCGTCTATGAACGTAATAGAGTACACAACTCCATTTTGAGCTCTCTTTTATAAAGGCCACTATTACGCGATTTAAGTATATCACAATTTTAGACAAGTATACCCTAGTCGAGTGTTGTGTATAGTGTAGAATAAATGTCGGTCCCACAAAGATATTTTATACTATCAAGTATGAATAACCCTAATCTACGTTGAACAAATCATATCAAATGGTTAAAATTTTAGAAACTATTAAAAACAAGATCTAAAATATGAAACCGTAATATAATGCAAAACCTAAGACATCAATTTCATTTATTTTTATCTTTCTACACAGTCGAATCTCTTTAATCCTTAAGTTTATTGGCTAGTGATTTATTATTGATGATGACAGATTTTTCTATATTAGATTCATCCACTAGTCATGCAATGAATCCCTAATTCGACTAACCGAAACCTAATGGTCATGCAATTTTGATTAAATCAAACCGCATTAAGTTTTGTGAAAATCTGTTACTTAAGGTTTCCCTTAATCCCCACACATGAAATTAATCCAATGGTCATACTCATAATTTCATATGGATTTTATTATTTAGACTAATCGTGTGCAATTATATTGGTTATGCATGGACTCAATCTCAAATCATCAAAACGTTGGGCCCAAAAACATTTGAAGTATTAAGAACAACAATAAAGTTTCATCAAAATAATAATTATGTTAATAAAACTTAAGGGAAAGAATCAAATCAAGCCATGTATTAATCAAAATTAAAATCTATCAAGTTCTAGGAATAATAAAATTAGCTAGATATTGAAAAGAAAAATAAAAAAATAAGAAGAAATATTACAATTTTTGAATACACAAACATGGAGGTTGAAGTCTCTTAGGATGAAGGCGGCTGCTAGGGTTTGTTATTGGTGAAAAGAATAAGAAAAAATAAAAGAAAAATATGGAGAATTAATGGAGAAAAGAATCAATTTCGTGGCTGCTAGGGTTGCATATATATATGTATAGGAGTGAAAATGTTTAAAAGAATTGGAAATATAAAGTTTTTTGGAAGTTTGGTCTTTGATTTTGATTTGGAAACCTCTTCTTCTTGTTTGGTGATGATTTTCAACTTTTCAAACACTTGAAAATTCTCTTTTCTTCAATTTGGATAATTTATGAAATTACTATCAAGGTAATTCCAAAATTATAGCACCTTGTTTTCTTTTTCATTTCCAGTTTCCGTTTTCCAACACAGTAGTGATCTTAACTCAATTTTTGGACATCTTCTGGTCTGACCCAGCCTCATAGGTCTTCATAAGTTGTAGAGCTCGAAGTCTTCTTTCCAACACCATAAGAATGACCACAATCAAATATCGGAGTAAAAAGTTATGGCCGAAATACTGAATACTATCTGTCTTATCCAAAAATAGCAAGTTTGCTTTATTTTTCCTAAGTCAATGGTCACGAAAATAAATTAATATAAATTCCTAAAATATGATTCAAATCAATCCTAAAACGTATAAATAAATGCTAAAAATAATGTAATTCAAGTGCACAAAAATATCGTTATCAACCACAGACATTGGAATGGATCAATTATAATGGAGTCCCAACTCTCATTGTTTTGTTAAATGATTTTCTTGTAATTTTATTGGGTAGGCAAAATTCACACATGGGCAATTCGACCCTGGTTAGCAGGCCTGACAGACCACTCGTCACTTACTGGTTCGTCCTCTCTCACCCTAATATGATAACAAGAAACACCATTATAAGGATTCACTTCCAATGCATGTATTCCATCATGGACTAAACCAGAGCAAATCAAAGAACTTGTCATAACGAATAAAAACTATAAAGTTTCCTAATTACAAAGTATGTCCTAGGCTGAATTCAAATTTCGTCGAATATTTGGAGCATAAAGGACTTGCCACTTTGCAACTCCATCTTGCAAGTGTCATTTCCTCTGACGACGACAAACACTCAATTCCCCATGTAAGTCCTCCTACTTGAGAACTCACTTGGCAAAACTCAACATACACTCTCCTGTCACGAATTACGTAGTCAGTGGCTCCTGAGTCTACAATCCACGAAAAAGAGAAAACAGTGAGCATCTCAAAACCATGTAAAGAAGAAAGAGATAACTTTCGCTCATCACACGAGCGAAATGACCAAATCTACTATAGTTATAGCACTACATCTTGGTCTTATCTAACTCATTCTTTTTGTGCTTTAATACTTTGTTGTTGGATTTCTCAAATGGTTTCTTTTTACCTAAACCTAAAGTCTTTTTCTCATGCTTACGCTATTCATGTTTGGTGTTACAGGAGTCCTTACTCAACTCCACTACATAAGCATGACCCGAGTATGGACTAGTCACCTCTAGATGCTCCTACTCAAGCTTCCGGTGCCTATTCACATTAACGAAAGTACGAATATTCTCGTCGTATGTAAGATAAGTTTTTATAGTCTCCCATAAATCAGGTAAAGACTAAATCACACCCGGTACTTGAAAACACATCCGTAATGGGCTCGTTCGCATTCCCCAACTCAGCGATCATACTCGATATTTGCGTCAAATGCTACATCATTGTACGATCAGCCCTTTTCTCATAAGTTATTAAACTTATAAGTCAGCATCCTTATCTCAGGAGCTGTAAGAATACCACAATACTCTTTTTAGGATGTGCCAAACCAAAATAGCCATAGGATATTATTCATCGACCGGAACCATATCGTCGTGCATGTTTCTCAGGAGGATTGTCCTAACTTGACCTCTCTTCCATGCACGTAACATCTCCTAATCCCGTCTCCCTAAGGTGTGGTACCCTCCTCGGAGTCCAGCATCTCATATCTCAAAATCTTAGATAGATCTTGCTCCTCGAGAACAAACTGAATCTACCGATGTAAAATCTCGTAGTCATCACCATTCAGTTTATCTCCCTTGCAAAGATTCAATACGATAATCTATGAAGCAGTCTTAGAGACAATAGTGACTTATGATGTTTATTCTCACAATTTTGTGCACCTTTCGAATCAACAAATCCAAAATGATTCGAGTATAGACCCCAAGCGAGCGTATAAGTCAACGGATATCATACACCACAACCCGAGATCGCATCTTACCATTCAGACTTGGATTCGACACATAAAAATCCACAAAAAGTCATATTTAATGGTATGAGGCCCTCAAAAAGTGAAAAAATTTCATTTCCAGCCAAGCTTACGCGCCGTCAGAAGTCCCATGTGCCACCGCATGCCTGCACACACTGGCTGCACACTGGCACACGTGCTAGATGCGCAGCGTGTCATCCACGTGCCTACACATGCGCGAACTGTTTTCCCGGGTCTGTCTCGGGTCGAGAATGCGGGTCGGGACGTAGATCCGGGTCGAAATCGACCTAGACTACCCCAACCCCCACATACCTTACTCGCATGTGGATACCACGTGCCTACACCCGCAAGTATCAGCACCTCAATGCACGTGCATGCCACACGCTCGCGGGTTTGGGCCGGTTCTTTTTAACTTAAATTTCTGTAACCGGGTCCTCTTGACCCGGTTGCCGAAAAATGTCATTCCAGCTATTTTTTTCATCAGATTTTGAATGAAACCTTCAATTTAATTTTCAAAAATATCCTTGACACGATTTATTGAAGATTTATGCTCTAATTACGGCGAATTGAATTTACAAATCTCGGCCGCCGTGGCCATTTTCGAAAACCATTTTCTGGTAACACAATATCACAATTAATATATGAAAAATATAGATCAACATACGTAGAACACATTTATACTAATTTTATAGATCAATTCATTCTAAATCTCGACGGATCTAAAATCTAAGGGTTTGGTCACCGTTTAGATCGAAAATCTCAACCCTACATTTCTTACCCTAAATGTGTTCAAAAAATTCAAAAAAAAAAAAATATTTGTGATCTACAAGTGATGAGTAATGTCGTAGTATAATCAGATTCACAAAACTTATCCATGATCTGAAACCTAAATTTTATCCCCAAAAATACTGAAAATTTTTAATAAATCAAACTATACCCTGATATTAATGTTGGATCTATTAGATACATAAACACACAGTGGAAGCAATAAATAATTTTTAAAAAATTAAATAGATCAGAATTCAAATAAATACCTCTATGTGTAGGGTTTTCAAAATAATTAACCGCGAATCACAAATCTCTCGAACGAATTGCTCTATTGGGATGGTAATCATGAGGTTAATTGAACTACCATCGCAAATCCACGATATCTTAACTCTAGATCCGGTAAATTAAAGTGATGATAGAAATTTTTCTATGCGTAAATTTCTTAGTCCCTTAACTAATTCTCACTAGAATATGTTGTTCTCTCTCACAATGCTTGGCTATTCTCCATAACTTTTCAATATGCATGATTGTTATAGTTACTTTGAAAACCCAATATAAATTGCCTCCTTCGCACGTAAGAAAAATAGTAACCACTATCAACACATTAGAGAGAGAATGAGAGAGTGATTAGGAAGTTGGGATAATGGGGTAACCACCCATTATCCCACAATTCTCAATTTAAGTTTTAACTCATGGTAAAAACCCCTCATTGGCATATATAATAGTGTTTTGAAACCCGAATCGGTGTACGAACTGGTTACGTCAAGGGGTTAATGGATCACTGGATCAAATCGGTCAAACTGAATAAAAAATCCAAATGGTGTTATTATGAAATCATAAATAAATATGAATTATAATATATTTAATCACCAAAGGAGTTGTCGCATAGTGGTGATGGCCTTGTATTTTTTATCACAATACCAGGTTCGATTCCACAATGATGCAATTGTTTCACATTTTCTCACATTTAAGGAAAACCAGGGTTGGACCGGGCCGATTCAACTCGGTTTCCCCTGGTCCAACCAGGGTTTTGATCGGCTTTGATCAGTTTTTCACATAAATCCGGGCCGGTTACTGGTCCGGTTTCAATTCCACAACGATGTAATTTTTTCACATTTTCTCACATTTAAGGAAAACCCGGGTTGGACCAGGTCGATTCAACCCGGTTCCCCCCGATCCAATAGGGGTTTTGACTGGCTTTGATCGGTTTTTCACATAAACTCGAACCGGTTGCTGGTCCAATTCTCGGTTTAACTGATTGGACTGGCTGATCCAGTTCAGGTTTTAAAACATTGATATTTACCAACATATGCATTTGGTAGGAATAGATGATAATATTAGGAATCCCGCTGTTAACTTAATGGAGATAGTAATTGACGATCCGCTGAAACTACCGATAATTATAGCTAAACCGATTGAGGAAAGCTCAGTGAACCAGAAGATTACCAATGGAGTGGAGCCAGGAAGCTCCAGGAGCAACAGTCGAAACTCATATGCTTCAGCAACTCGTTTAGTTCAGGCTGGATAGTCCCTAAATAGCAAGGCCCAAGTCTTTGATTCCTCATCTGTGTAGCCCACAAGAGATTTAAATCATCCACTTTCCCAAACTCGGTCCAAATCTATATTAACCACCCAGAAAAAAAACTCATATTTCTGGGATTGCGACAGGCAGTGAGAGTGGGCTTGCAAGCCCAGTTCCCTTCAAAGCTATTATTTCCGGTGTCCATTCCACAAAATAAATTGGTTTGAGCCAAAAACCGACTAGGTTTGTTGGTTACTGGCCTAAGCAATGTCCGACCTGGCAATCAGAACTCGTCACCCACACCCTAACACTTGACTCGCACCTCTGGCATCTTTGATCTAAGTAAGCCTTCTTCAAACCTTACTCTGACATGCCAAATGGGGTCATCAAAGGTTCTGCTATAAGACGAAGAGGAAGTCCGTTGAAGACCAGAATCCTTCCAGCGAGATGGTTTTGTGACACAAGATGTGTGGGCAAGACAAATCATTCTGTCTTCTTGTTGCCATGGGTGCCCGATTGTAAAATCTAGGCCGCAAGAAACAATCCAGTTAAGGGTGGAACAAATTGCAGACCAGTAGTGAGGAAGGATCCAAATATAGATGCTCAAATGGATGAAAATGTAACTGTGGCTGTGACAGTTAGAGTTGAGGTGGAGAGATCAATGCCAGCAGAGTCTTTGCATTGGTCTACGACTGAGTCGGAAGTAGTTACTAAGATGGTGATGGAGGAAGTGGCTTAAGCTGTTGAGCTGGTAAATATTCTTTCTCCTTGTTTGTCCTTTTAATGGTTTGGGATCAAAATATATTAGTTTGGAATATGGGTGGGAGCCACTTTAGAGTTAGTTAATTTGCACTTTATTGACATTATCTGCTTACTAGAAACCCAAGCATGTTCAGAATTAACTCCATTATTTCTTAGAAGGAAAGGGTTTGATAAAGAGTATGTGGTTCTTTCTACAGGTTTTTGGAGTGGTCTTTGGCTTACATAGCGATCTTCTCAAATAACTTTGGAAGTTATACGGTCAATGGAATAGATAATTCATTGCAGACTTCATATTGGAGCTCGGGTGTGGTTGGTCACTCTTCTGTATATTTAACCTTATTGTCAGACTAAATTAGTGGCATAGGCGAATCTCAGTAATCTGGCACAGGATATGACAAAAGCTTGGATTGTTCTTAGAGATTTTAATGATATCGCTGGCCTCTTGAAACTAGTAATCGGAATGCTATGGTCTAACATAGAGCTTCTCAATTTTGAGAATGGTGGAGGAGTTGTGATCTTCATGATTTAGGTTTCACAAGCTGCAGCTTCACTTGGGTTTGAAAGAGGAATGGAGTGATTACTCTTCGAGAGAGTTTGGATAGGGTTTTGGGTAACATAGCTGTCCATTTTGTTTTTTTCCCAAAGCAAAAGTGGTTATTCTGCCATGTATTCAAGGGGATCATCATCTATTATTATTTCAGTCTTTAGGCTATACGCCCCCAGCTTCAGAGGGACACCCCTTTCTTTTTGAGACTGCTTGGATTCATTACTTGGAGTTTAGAAAAGTCTTCTCGGAGGCTTAGTCACGAGAATCCTCTTCTCTTATGGAGACTATTAGATTAGTTTCTACAGAGTCTCAAATTTGGAACAGGCAGGTTTTTGGTAATATTTTCCATAAAAAATGCAAACTGGCTAATAGACTTCGGGGTATCCAACAATCTCCAGTTTATGATAAATCCTTTTTTTACGCTGATTAAAAACAAAGTTATTAGATAGCTATCAGTGCTTATTGGATATGGAGAAAATTTGTTGGCACCAAAAGTCCTGATTGGCATGGTTTAGTAAAGGGAACTGTAATATGAGGTTCTACCATCTCACCACTCGATATCGAACTCACCCAATTAGATGCTTCACTTGATGAGTTGGCCCAAGGTGTCCCTTTTTTATAGGATTTGCTTTAGAGGTTGGTCGGTTAAGACCACAATGGTGTGAGCCTGAAAATAAGGGCGGAGATGCCTAGCAGTGACGACCAGGGCGAATGCTATTTTCTCGATAGGCCGATAATTAACCTTAGATTCATGAAGTATGTGACTAACATAGTAAATCGGCCTTTTGTGTGGTGGAATCTTGTCTCACGAGGATAGACCAAAGAGTTTGGTTAGAAACGAAGAGGTAGAGGTAGAGCTTCTTACCTAGAATTGGTTGGGAGAGGAGTGGAGGCAACATGAGACTTAGAATTCGGGTGTTCATGTAAACTTTTGAGACTTCTTTAGTGCATCATAGAAAGGCTTGTACTTCTCCCCTACCTTGGACATGAATCGTTTTAAGGCTGCAATTTTACCGGTGAGGCGCTGCATATCTTTTATAGTCTTTAAGGGTGCCATGTCGAGTATGGTTTAGATTTTCTCTGAATTTGCTTCAATTCCTCAGTTGGTAATTAGGAAACCCAACAATTTCCTAGATGTGATCCCAAAAGTATATTTCGTAGGATTCAGCCTCATGTTATAACGTTCCAACGTTTGGAATGTTTCCTCTAAATCCGTGATGTGGTCCTTGGCATTGGTACTTTTGATAAGCATGTTCTCGAAATAGATCTCCATATTTCTTCCCATTTGTTCTTTGAATACTTTGTAGACCAAATGCGAGAAAGTCGCTCAGGCATTTCTTACACCAAATGGCATGACCTTATAGTAGTAAGTATCGAACTCCATGATGAAACTAGTTTTCCCTTATCCTCAGGAGTCATACCTATCTAATTGTAACTAGAGTAGGCGTACATGAAGCTTAAAAGCTGGTGACCTAATGAATTATCTACCAACTTGTAGATGTTGGAAAGCGGGTAACTGTCTTTAGGGCATGTCTTGTTGAGATCCGTGAAGTCTATACATATCCTCCACTTGTCATTAGCCTTTCTCACTATGATTATGTTGGCCAAGGCCAATCATTTAGGGTATTCTACTTCTTGGATGAAACCTGCTATTAAGATTTATTGGACTTTTTCTTGTATAGCACGTTGGCATTCCAGTGCGAGCACCCTCTTCTTCTGCTTAGCTAGCTTTCGACTAGTATCTACGATTAGTTTGTGAACTATGACCGAGGGGTGGATGTCAGACATGTATTCGGGGGACCATAAGAAGACTTTGGAATGACATCATAAACAATCCACAATTGCTTTCTAAAGAGATACTAGTAAGTGGGTGCCGATCTAGACGATTTGACTGGGTGTGTCTGTGACAGGAATTTCAATTATCTCCTCTTCAAGCTGAGGCTTGGCCTATTGTTCGATATCGTCTCTGAGTTTCGGAGTATCTGTTACTAGGACCTTTCCTTCTTTTCCCATCTCAAGGAGGGTGGATTGGATTCGTTGTGGAATGTTGCGATCCTCAAAGGTGTTTTAAATTTGACCTTCAAATTTCTGGTGTTCGGTAGTGCCTCGTGGCCATTTAGGTTGGGATAACCCAAAACGACATTGTATGGGGATGGAAGTTTTACTACGTAAAAAGTGATTCTAGTGGCGATATTGTAAGGAGGCATTCCGAATGCTACAAGTGAGATAGTGTCTTCTAGGTATATACATTCACCGGTAAGTCCTTTAATTGGTCGGTCAGAGGATTGGAGATGAGATAGGCAAAGCCCATTTGCTGGAAGGGATGTCACGATTTTCTCCCTGGCCTAGAGAGTTCTTTTGATGAGGTTGGACCTGTTTCTCGTGGTGACAACCAATGGATCGATTTTATTAGTATCAACTCTAATCAAATCGCTGTCATCAAACCGATGATCGGCCTCTTTATTTTGACCGAAGCCATGGTGGAGGGAGGGAGAAGGTGGTGACAAGAACCCATTTGATTGGAAAATCAGTATATTCCCATGGACAGTGATAATTTGTTGAAGGTGGGTTTGCCTACATAGATGATGGACTAAGTCGAATGGAATGATTTGATCGTTTGATGGTTCGAAATGACACAACCTGTAAAAAATCGCCAAAGGGTGTTTCGATAGGGAAGACTCCAATGCTCAATTTAGAGAGCGGTTTTCGACAATGGAAGAAACAAATTAAAAGAGAACTCTGTGTCAATTGTAGTGCCTAAGTAAAGAGAGTATGCGTGTGTGTATTAGTTGATTAGGTTAACGATGTATATATATGTTTTATGTGTGAGAGTCATATGCATCAAAGGTGTTAAAACCCTAATTTTCTTATGAGAGTCTCCCAAGATTACGGGAATTATAGTGTAGAATTTTTAAAAATTTTGAATTCTTACCGATTTAGGAAATCTAGATCATCGTACAGATTCCTTTCCTTATTAACCACAGGCATAGATCTCCTTCCTTTTACGAAAGATTGCCTTCTGTGATTCGGGGGGAAGTGAATATTGTCTCAGCGGATCGAGTGGCGATCATCGAGCACCGAAAAGGACTAGATGCCGATCAATGTGGAACTAGGTTGGTGACTACTGAGAAGAAATCTGGCCGGTGAGTGAGTGTTGCTAAACAAATCATGGACTTGACTAACTCTCGGTCCAGCATGATTTGGGTCAAGTATAATGAGCTCCAAATCAACTTTTAGACAATTTATTGTAGTGACTAAATAAAGTATAATACTCATTTTGTAATTAAAAAAATAAAAGAAAATTTATTTAAAGAGGGACAGGAGCATCGAATGACATATGTTAGGTCGAAAGGTTGTGAACTTACTGGGAGATGCTATCATATTTGATTCTGAACAAAGGTCACAGAATTCTCATGGAAATGTTGAGCATTATTGAAAGCCAATGCCATTTGAAGTTTTTATGTTATAGATGAAGGTTGAAACAACGCCAATACCGTCTCCTCTCCCCATTTAAAAGGTCTTTGGGGGTGGGGAAAAAATGAAGGTTGGAACAGCGGGAGAATCTAACAAATGTAAGTCGTATCTCTAAGGATGGTCAATGTGCTCCATACCTCTTCGAAGCAAGCCACTACAGTTCTGACAAGATCAACCATCCACAGCCTCGCCCTACTTTCAACAGCAAGAATACTCAAATCCTCTTTAATGTTCTCTCTGCCTTTTCATCACCCCTTGTATAATGCATAACATAGGAAGGCTTTTTTGGAGGGGTTTAACGAATAAAAAACCCTTCTTTTTTCCGACCGAATGAAAGTGATAGTATTAATTTTATTTTCCCTCCTCGTGTGTATCATCGATTCATTAGTCATTGATATATATATATATAGATATATACTTATATATATATATATATATATGTATATATCTATATATATATGTATATATCTATATATATATATATGTATATATCTATATTTTTGGACTCTCACCACTTATATCTGGAGTCATCCTGCGACTAATTTGATTCGAATATCTGCGAAAACTCTATTTAAGAACAACTTTTTCGATATAATTCATTTTTATTCTCAAATTTTAAATTCAAAATTTTATTAAAAAATTTAAAACTTCGTCTCACCGGACCAAACGCCATTGATGTCTGCAAATTTTGGGTGTTTTACTCGTTAACGAAAGTACGGGGGATTGCTTCCTTAGTCAGCCTATCATGGGCTGCTTGGATTCAGCCCACGTCGTGGGCTTCTAAGTGGCAATCCACCTTGAGGGCCGCGAGGTGATAGCCCGCTTTTTGAGCTGCTGGGAGTAGCTTAAGAACCAGCCGCCATCATTATTTCTTTGGACCACCACTTGTGTTGAAGTAGAGTTGGAACTTCTTTGGGTCTTGATTATTGTAGTAGAATTATGTTAGTATTGGGCTTTGTCATTTTAGCCCTTTTAACCCACAAACATAAAGTGGATGCTGGAGACACTTTGTGGACCATACGTGGCTGGCTTTGACACTTATTTTTGAATAATTGAACGGCGTAGTTAGGCTTCTCTTGGTGTGACTTTTTGATACGGTTTAACTCGGTACGACCAAATTTGATTGAACTTACCCAATATGACATAATTTGACCTATTTTCATCTGGTTTGACCCAATATGAACTAATTTGCCAATGACCTAGTTTGGGTCATTTGACCTTGGTTGGTATATTCGTAAATTTTCTCCGGATTTAGGGTTTTCCTTCTTTTTTGTTACACAAGAAATTTAAACCCCAGATCATGAAATTGAGAATAAAAATTGTAATCACTAAATTATCTCATTAAAAACCGATTTTAAGGATTTTCACTTATATAGTTGCGCGCGTTCTCTCTCTCTCTCTCTCTAACAAAGATGATCTCAATTTAGTGTGTTGGGCCAAATTTGAACCGGGGACATTTAATGGGTGAGAGAACTTTGATAACCTTGCTATTAATGGGTTTCCTGATTTGTCATTAGATATATTGCTATTTATTATTACTAAATTATCTTTTACACAATTTTGAAGAATTATGTTAATTATGGATATCAGATTTGATATAAAGAGTCGCATGACCAAAGATCATGGACGTAAGAAATTAGCTTATAAGAATTTTCACAACTAGCTGATATCGTAAAAGAAAAATAACAATTTGTTGAGAATAAGATTAACACTGAATGAGTACTTCACCACAAATTATCTACTCTTTTTGGCCGGGTGGGGCAAAGGGGGTCAAGTGGGTGGCCAATTGTGCCGCTCTCCATACGCTGCTTTCTATAGACAATAGCTGAAGCAGTAGCTTCCCAACAGTCAATTTACTCAATTATTTGTAATGATACGCATTTTAAACCCAAGTCATTAACTTTTAAGCCACTCGTTCCACTGATCACCAAAAAAATTGTAGAACATTCAAAAAGTGAAGTGAATTCTTTCCAACGTCACCATTAGTCACAGGATCAAATACTATTTAAGTGTGAATCCATACTTGTTCCTAAAACAAAGCCCAACTCCTCCTGCAATGTCCAACCAAATCTTTTCAACCAACAAACAGTTGATCTAATGGTCAAGTGTGTGAAATTTTTTAATTAAATTTTAAATTTAAAAAATACGAATAGAAAAAAATCACATTGAAAGAACTCCCCCTAAATTGAATCTGACAATATTAAAACTGAATTAGTCAGAATATGATTTTGAATATCCGGGAAGGAAAAAATAAACACCAAATCTTTTGAGTCATCACTATAAAAATCATTACTCATCATCCAATACCAACACTAAGTGGCATGTCTTCATTTCATTCTATATACACACCATCCAACTATATTATTAAACCTTGACTAAACAAGACCACAAAACCCACAAAATCTATCCACGTTTACTTCCACAACCACCCCACTAATGCTTAGAGCACAACCTACTCCCTCTCTTTATTCTACTACGAATACTATATATAGATCTGCCTCTCTGCCTTACTAAAACAAGTTTGCGCAACAACCAGTATCTAGACATGGCCTCTAGTTACTCAACTTTCATTGTCACTGCACTGGTGCTTATGATAGCATCAAATACTCTTGTTCATGAAGTTGGAGCTGCAGGGGAGTGTGGGAAGACTCCAGTCACCACTGCGGCCGCTAGCCTGAGCCCGTGTTTGGGTGCGGCAGGAAATGCTATGGCTAAAGTACCTCCAATGTGCTGCACCAAGGTCACGGCCTTGATGAATACCTCCCCCAAATGCCTTTGTGCAGTGCTATTGTCTCCTTTGGCTAAGAAAGCTGGAATCAAGCCAGGAATTGCCATCACTATTCCTAAGAGATGCAACATTAAGAATAGGCCAGTTGGAAAGAAATGCGGAAGTAAGTCAACTTGTACTTGGATTCTTCAAAAAATCCGAGAATTTGATTTCTTTTTCCCTTTAAATTAATGAAATAAGTCAATAAATTGAATCTAATTTCTTTTTTAAGTAATGACATTGACACATATTTGATGTGCCTGCGCCAATAATTTAGTACCATATCAACCCCAGTAATCATTTAAAACTACTTCCCTTGACAAAAAAAAAAGGGTAGAGAGCGAGAGAGAGAGAGGTAGAAAGAGAGAAGTACCTTTCTTTTTTTCAGTTTCTAGAAATTTAATATTCGCAATTCACTGAAATACAATTGTTGGTTTTTCTATTGCAGGGTACACCCTTCCCTGAGAAGTAGTGTGTGTGAAATCTTGTGACAGATCAAATTGTCGTGAATAAGACCTTGTCAGGATGTGTTTGAGAAAATAAAGTGCATGATCTTTGCACTAAGTTATGTAGTCAGATATGTTTTTGGTGAAATAAATGATATGTGAACTCCTCCTATCCTATGCGTTGGTGGTTATGTCTTACTTTCCTTTTCTAACTTCCATGAATGTCAAAAAGAAAAGCAAACTTCTATAAATCTCATGATGCACTTTAGCAACTTTTATACACACTTAAATCGATACATATATGTATCTATGTATATATATATGTAGATAGATATTGCTTATTACTTGTCAAAAAGAAAAATTATGTCCAATATTTGCTAACATGCTCTTTGGCATAGTAGATTCAAGTGACTGCAATTTATTTAGTAATTGTACAACTCCATATTCATAAATTTTTTAATAAATAAAAAAAGAAGACAAAAGCGAGATAATCATACGCAAAATATAGAGTTTATCTTATGAAATTTATAAAACATGGACACCAAATGACGTCAATATAAGAACACATAAAATTTCTAAAAGATAGGACATGAGAATAAAATAGATTATTTTTATATCATTAGTAATTTTTCCTTTCAAATCTTTTATCCTTTTTTGGGTACTATCAAAGTTTCGGTTGCCAAACCTAGCAAATTGTTTATTAATCACAAGGTTGAAAATGACACCAAGCACTCTGGGCAAATAGAAAGTACCATAGCATTAACGAAATCATTCATAATCATGTTGCAAATGATTTGTGATGACACAGGGCTTGATAACCCAAAATCGTACAATCCATGACTGTAAGAGCCCAAATTCTATTGAGTCTGCTAGGTTATAGTTAAGTCCTGAAAATATTGGACTACCTCTCGGCTCCTCGAGCTCTCAATCCTTACTGACCTAATCCCAATCACACAACAAATCTCACTTGTGATTACTTGATAAATAATGAAAATTTTGACAAGTCTAAACTTTTCCCGACCTAAATATGGGTTCATGGCGCTCTCTTTCAATAAGGAAGTAAATCTTCTAGTCACTCAAACTTTCACGGGTCTCCACGACGATAATGGAAACTTTCCTATTTCGAAAGATTCCCAAATTTGTAAAAAGTTCACTAACACAGTTCTTGCAATCTCAAAAGATCTGACACGATCTCTCCATAAGACAAGTAGGGTTTTTACACCCCAAGAGCATATGGCACTGCTATACGTGCTCTATATATATATATATATATAAAACGAAAACAGCATATGAGGTATGCACCTCTCTCTATACACACTACACACAGAGACTGCACAGTAAACAGATTCTTTTAGTCTTTTCTTTTAAAACCGTTTTTTCTGATTTGAGTGTCGGAGTCTCCTCCATCAGAACTTTCTGTAGTGGGTTTTTTGTAGGTTTTCACATCGAAGATCATGACAAAGACTCTTATTCATTAGCTTTTTGTTCCAAACAAAAGGCGATCTGCTGAGATCATTTTTTGGCATCAATAGATTGGCACTGTCCATAGGAATGACTGACTGGCTAGCTATAAAAGTAGTGCATGCCTTGTTTCTCTATCAACATGCTACCAAAAAGAAGAAGGCTAACCATCGGCTTTGCCAACAATGACTTACAATGCGTCAACCCGACTCGGCACGACCTAGTATGCTCCAAAGAGAATTTTGGTCAATCAGGGGATGGAATGTAACTTCCTTTGCTTGGATGCCTTTTCTCAAATGGGATTCTAGCGAGCATACCTTCAACCCCCTATTGGTTCTTTAAAAGGATTTTTGAACGAATGACTATACCCCGAAGGTACCATTTCCCTTCCTATAACTTTGGGATACTGTCTAACCATGCCTCCATCATGACCTCATTCAATGTGGTTAACCTACTATCTCCATACAATGACATTCTGGGCCATCCCGGCTTGAACAAATTAGAGGTGCTACAAAGCACAAAACATATGAATGTCAAGTTCAAAGCTCCCCTGGCACTACTACACTAGCCTACGATCCTAACCTCTCGTGCATTTCCATATTGGAAGAAGAGAAAAAGAATTTTAGCATAGATATTGTGGAATTCAAGGACGACCTCGATCAATCTAAAAAGCTAGAGCCTGGGGAAGAGACAATGGAGATCTAAATCACCGATGCCCTGGGACAGATTGTTTTAATCGAGACCCATTTACCAATCCCTATTCGGGATGCCTGGTCAATGCTTACGGTGGCATTCAAATGTCTTCGCATGGAAGCCTGAAGACATGTTGGGAATACTCCCTTCAATGATTGTGCACAAATTGACGGTAGATTTCTATCAAAACCCATGAAACAGAAAAAGAGAATATTCAGACTTAAACGACAACAAACAATACAAGAAGAGGTAGAAAAACTACTAGCTGCAAATTTCATCCAACAAGTAAAATATCCTAAATAGTTAGCGAATGTGATCATGGTAAAGAAAGTAAATGTTAAGTGTAAGATGTGCATCGACTTCATCGACCTCAATAAAGTATGTTTAAAAGACAGTAACCCCCTTCTGGACATTGACAAGTTCGTAGACAACTCATCGGGACACCAATTCCTAAGTTTTATGGACGCATACTCTGACTACAACTAAATTCGCATGGCCTTAAAGATGAAGAAACAACAAGCTTTATTATGGAGTTTGACACCTACTGCTACAAGATCATGCCATTCGGCCTTAAAAACGCGGGAGTAACTTTACAACAGTTGGTTAACAAAATTTTCAGCTAACAACTTGGCAAAAATATCGAAACCTATGTGGATGATATACTTGTCAAAAGCACCAATCAGGGAGACAATGTGGGGGACCTGGAAGAAACATTCTGGAAGCTAGAGCGCTTTAATATAAACCTTAACTCTACCAAATGCACTTTCAAAATTACTTCCTGTAAGTTTCTAGGCTTCTTAATTACCAGTTAAGGAATTGAGGCCAATCCAGAGAAAATCCAATCTATCTTAGATATGGCTCCACCAAGAACTTTGAAGGAGATGCAATGTTTCACTAAAAGGATCGCCTCCCTAAACTAGTTCATGCCCAAGGTGGGGGGAAAAATATAAATCATTCTTTGATACCCTGAATAAATCTCAAAAATTCACATGGACACCCGAGTGTCAGGCGGCTTTCGACAAGCTCAAGGAGTACCTCTTATCACTGCCTTTGCTCTCTCGACTTACACCTGGTGAGAAACTTTATCTCTACTTGTCCGTATCTGATCAAGCTCTTTGTTCTGTGCATGTGAGACAAGAAGCCACTATACAAAACCCCGCATACTATGTCAAGCAAATACTCTAGGAGTAAGAAATTAATGATAAACCTATCAAGAAGGTGGCGTTTGCTTTCGTTGTAACCACCAGATCCTCCGACCTTACTTCCAAGCACATATGATTGTGGTGTTAACCGACCAACCCTTAAAACCAATCTTACAAAAGAGAGATATCTTGGGTTATCTCATCAAATGGAGCATTGAATTTGGAGAATTTGATATTGAATACTAACTAAAACCTGCCATCAAAGGTCAAGTCTTAACGGACTCCATTCTCGAGTGCACTTTCCTGAACTCCATCGAGTCGATTGCCGATAGCTTGCCAAAGGCGTGCTCAGCCCCATTGTGGACACTACATGTAAACGTCTCCTCTAATTCCTCAGGAAGTGGAACAGGACTTATCTTGGTGGGGCCTAATGACTTCAAAGTGAAAGACGCACTTCGTTTTAACATTTAAGCCACCAATAATCAGGCCAAGTATAAGGTGCTCTTGACTGGCCTATGGATCGCAGCGTTATTGGGGGCTCGAGATATCTGAGTTTTCACCGACAGCCAACTGGTTGTTAAACAGATTAAGGAACGTACGACGCAAAGGATGGTGGCAAAATATCTCTCTAAGCTCCAGGAGGTAATATTTAATTTCATTAAAGTTTATGTATGACAAATCCCCATATCTGTGAATGCCCAAGTAAATAGACTCTCAAAACTCATGAGCTCAAAATCTGTCGAAACTAGCCGGACCGTTTATTTCGAGAGCCTCCTATATCCGAGCATAGATAACCTGAAACAAATCATGGTCACCAACATCCCTCCAAGCTGGAAAGATCTAATCTTCATCTATCTATAAAATGGCCAGTTACCAAACTTGCAGTAAGAAGTAATGAAGATCAAGCGAAAGGCTGCCCATTATGCTGTCATTAATAGGAAACTCTATAAAAAGTCATTTACTCACCTGTATTTCAAGTGTTTGACAAAAAAAGTAGGAGATTACATCCTCCATAAGATCCATGAAGGGATATGTAGCAATCATATGGGTGCTCTAAATCTAGCAAATAAAACCTTATGACAAGTGTATTATTGGCCTACCATGAGGACTGATACGGAAGCATACGTAAAACGTTGTAACAAGTGTTAATTCTTCTCTTTAGTTCCTCATCAACCTTCTTCTGAACTCTGTCCCCTTGCTAGCTCTTGACCATTTGCACAATGGGGGTTGAATACTGGGGCCGTTTCCAGAAGCAACCAAACAATGAAAATTCCTCATTGTAGTTATTGATTATTTCACTAAGTGATTAGATTTCGAACTATTGGTCCAGATAACAACCAATAAAATCCAATCTTTCATATGGGTGTCCATTATCATCAGGTTTGGTCTACCTCGTGTCCTTGTCATTGATAATGGGAAATAGTTCGACAACAAAAACTTTAAAGAGTTCTACAGCAAACTCAAAATTCAACATCATTTTACTTTTATTGCTTACCCCCAAGCTAACGGCCTAGCCAAGATCACAAATTGAATTATCCTCCAAGGACTTAAAACAACTTTGAATGAAGCGAAGGGCCAATGGGCGGATGAACTCTATGGGATCCTCTGGACTTATCGAACCACCCCCAGATTAATCACAGGAGAAACACCGTTTAGCCTAGCTTACGGTTACGAAGTAGTATTACCTATAGAGATAGGCATCCACTCCCTCCATGTAGAGTAGTACCACTTTAAGACCAACCAATCCGCACTGCGCGAGAAACTGGATCTATTGTTGAAACTCCAAGACATTGCATTAGCCCAAATGGCCACCTACTAGCAATGAATTGCTCGCTATTATAAAGATGGATAAAAGCTAGAGTGTTCAAGCCCAGAGATCTTGTCCTTCGGAAGGTAGAGGTTATCAAGTGGCCGCAGCCAGGAGGGAAGCGTGTACTGAACTAGGAAGGCTTGTACCAAGTACGCTCGATAATCTGACTAGGAACCCACCGACTCTCTCACCTGAACAGTTCCGTTATACCCAAAACATGGAATTTGGACAACTTGCGTATCTATTATCAATAAATTTTGTTATTCCCCCAACCTGAGCATATGTTATGAATTACTAGCAATAACAGACACCATGGTGACAAATGGGGCTCCTACTCTATCATTAAAACCGACTCTCAATACTCCCTCGGCTTTAACACCCTACATGGATTCCACACCCATCCTTAGTCTTTATACGAGATTGAACTCCTAAGCGGGTGGATCCCAATAATCCCTCGGCTCTAACTCTGTATGTGTTTTGTACCTATCCTTAGCTTCTAATAGGATCGAACTCCTAAGCGAGTGGTTCCGAACAATTTCTCGGCTCTAACTCTTTGCATGGGTTTTGTACAGACTTAGCCTCTATATGAGATCGAACTCCCAAGCAGGTGGCCCTAAACAAAATCTCAGCCCTACGCCTTATACAGCATCATCTCAGTTATGTGATTTAGTGTCCTATTAGACCTATGCTCATGCAAAATTTTCTAAAGCTCACAACAGTTATCAAGCGAGCAAGCAAGTTGTTGCTCTAGCTCTAATGCCTTAATAGGCCCGTTTAGGCCTCACTATTCGAACTGTTCTCTCAATTTTTCCTCTCACCGTTTGGATCATTTTCTCAGTTATGCTTTTTGGACATAGCTCTCTCAAATTATGAATAGATGAGACTCTTCTCTTTTGGCATCAATAGAATTGACAAGTAAGTAAAGAATTTTTTATTTCAATACAGTATCTGAATACAAATTTGAGATACAGTAGAAAGCATGTGTTTACATATTCCAAGGTCTTCCTATTTCACCTAAGAAAGACTATAAAACCAAAAAAGTACAACTCAACCAAATCAGCTCTTCCAGTCCAAACACTTTTCTATTGGTCCAATGCCCGCTACTTCTTCAGATGAATTTGTAAATGAACTCTATGAATCTCACAATTCCTGTCTAGCACCCTATATGATACTAAAATTTGAAAAATAGCTAGATGTTAAACAGAAACTAGAAATGACTTTGTAACCTATTAAACTACTCTCAAACCCTAATAACAAAAGAGTATAAGAGCAATGATGAGTTGCAAGAGTCCAATCAGAATATTTTGATACAAGATTATCATAACAACAGGCTATGACTCTTCACTATTATGATGGGATCTTGTACACGTGATTCTTTTATTAACGAAACCTTGTACCCGCAGCCTTAGCCGCTACACCCCCTCCGCATGCTAAACTTATGGAAGGATAGAAACTCTCTCAAACTTTAGAGACACCTCAAAAGTATAGCCTTTTCTCTGACTCACTCCCCGTGAATGACCCTGCTAAATTTCACCATAGCCAGTTATATATATATATATATATATATTTATATAGTCGAATGATGAAAACTATATCGTCGCAATCCTCTAAAAATCAAGGAAGCACAATGCATTTAATAACCATATTACACCTTTAACGTTTCTCATCGTATCTTTTCCATTTACCTATAATGTGTTATGCCTTTTCAAACTTCCTAATTAATATAGCATTTACTCTACTCTTAATGTCACTCCTTCGAACAAATATTAAGAGTGGAAAGCAAATGATGATACAAGATTTGATAACCCAAAATCGTACAACCCACGATTGTAAGAGCCCAAATTCTATTGGTCTTGCTGGGTTATAGTTAACCCCTGAAGAAATTGGATTACCTCTCGGCTCCTCGAGCTCTTGGTCCTTACCGTGCTAACCCCCATTACATAATGATTCTTACTTATGATTACTTGATAAGGAAGGAAATATTTGGCAAGCCTAAACCTTTCCTGACCTAATACGGGTTCATGACGCTTTTTTTCAATAAGGAAGTAAATCTTCTAATGACTAAAACCTTCACAGTCTCCACAGCGATAATAGGAACTTTCCTATTTCGAAAGATCCCGGATCTGCAGAAAGTTCACTAACACAGTTCCTGTAATCTCAGAAGATTTGGCACGATCTCTTTATAAGACAAGTAAGGTTTTTACATGCCAAGACATACTGCATTGTCATACGTGTCATATATATATATATATATAAATATATATATCAAATAGAAATAGCATACCAGGAATGCACCTTTCTCTATACATATTACATATGGAGACTATACCGGGTACACGTTTTTTCAGTCTTTCCTCCTAAAACCGTTATTTCTAACTTGACTATTGGAGCCTCCTCAACCAAAGCTTCCTCTGACAGGTTTTTTCTGCAAGTTTTCACATTGAACATCATCACAAAGACTATTATTCATTGGCTTTCGATTCGAGACAAAAGGGCGATCTGCTGAGATTATTTTTTGACATCAACAATTTGAATGCTTTTAACAATAACTAAGCATCCTTAGAAGACTTATGCGTAACCAATGTGATGTGGATTTAGTTGTCAGATACTAAACTCATTTAATTGAAATCTCGAATTCGAATCTTGAAAATAAAAAATAGGTACCGAGTGAGTTCACCTCTAAATTGAACCCTACAATACTTAAATTGGATTAGTCGAATAATCTAAATATCGGTGATCAAGTTATAAAAAAAAAAAAGGTTTACATGTAAGTTTAAGTTTATTTGAAAATTTTCAATTTGTACACAAGTGGAGCTTTGAATTTTCTTTCAATGGTTGGATTAAAAAAAAAATTGTGTGTAAATGGTTGGTGGATGTTAGATGAGTGTGCATGAAACGGATCAAAAGGTTGAGCCAGATTAACCCAATGGTGTAATAAAGTCCTAGGATCTTCAGGTCCGTATAAAAGAAAATTGAGACTTAAGTACTATTTCCAATCTAAAAATTATTACTTCATTAAAAATATTTAATTTCTATTTTAAAAGTATTTTTATTTAAAAAATTTAACTTAAAATATTAAATTTACATAAAATAAAATAATTGATTCAATTTTTTCTTTAAAAAAATAAAATAAAAACACCGAACCAAATTGATGGCAACTTGCATGGTGGGCCTATAGTTGCAAAGCCCATCCAAGAGCTCCATCCTGAAGGGTACAGTGATAGTTCTTTTTTTTTTTAATTATTATATCGAAATTTGAATCCGAAATTATCAGATTGAGAAAGGATAATTGTTATTACTAGACTGTTCTCCTAGGACAGTGCTAGTCCTCAATCAACTAATGGACACAATCTTTTACTCTTATTGATATATATTTTTTTACAAAAAAAAATTATAAAAACCATCCCAAATTTGGCTTAAGATTTCACTTTTTATTTTTACTGAATTAGACGATTAACTCAATTCATTTATTCAAATTAACCAAATTATTAAAATCTCTTACTAAAGAGAATTTAAAAAACATTACCTTCTACTCATATCTAAATCAATATAACATATATCATTAATATCAACCTGTGACTATAAATTGTAATTCTAAATTTTAAAATTATCTTATAATTTTAATCCAAATGTCATTTTGAAAATTTTAAAATTCAAATTTCAAACAATTAGAGGAGACTGAGACTGAAATGTCATTTTGAAGCTTGCTTATGATTCACATGTATAACAAATTAATCATATATGTGTATGCCAAAAAAATCTATGAAAATTATAAAATAAAGGAAGTAATCAAAATAAGATAGCTATGTTTACTTCTAAAATTCGTCGCAGTGTCATATGAGAAAGCAGCATGGGAGCAAAATTAAAACATGAAATAAGAGAAGGAAAGGGAAAGGCTTGAATGTGAGTCTCAAGTTTAGAAGTAACAGAGACGTAGACTGAATTGAACATTAGAAATTCAGAATTCTAAGGGTGAAAACTGAAGACCTTTCCTTAATTGTACATTTTCCACTATATTAGTTTTAATTTTAGCTTTTTTCTGTTTTAGAATTTTTTATTAATTATAATATTTTTTTCTTTTAAATTTTAATTATAATATTATACTAATATTTATATGAATAAAAATTTATCTAATATATATATAATACTTTTAATTAATTCGATCGGATCAAAATAAAAATTGCTAAAACTAATAACCGTCAAAATAAACCAAATTAAACTTTGATTAAATCAAAAACCTAATAAACCATCCAAAATGTAGAAACACGGTCATGAGAAAATGATTTTTCAGATTTTTACCAAATAGTGTTCATCCCTTAATGGCTTCACTAAAACCAACCACCCAAATTTTGTTAAAATAAGCTAATTAAATTTTCTTTTAGAAAGAGAGAGAGAGAGAGAGTTTAAAATTAATTTTTTTAAGAAAAAATGAGAATGAAATTATTTTTAAAGAATTTAATGTAATGTGTTTAGTTTTAGGGATAAAAAATTGAATTTAATTTTTTTAAAAATAGAAAATTAAAAATAATATGTTTAAAGAAATAAAATATGAAATACTTAAATTTTTTTAGAGAAATGAAATTAAATGTGCTTAGTTTTAGGGAATAGAAAACAAAATTTTGGTCTTGGTGAGAGAAATTTAAAATCTTGAGAGAGAGAGAGAGAAAACTAATTTATTTAATTTTAGAGAGAGAAAAATTAAATTTTAATTTTTATACAGAAAACTAATTTGATTTAAATAGAAAAACAAAATTTTGATTTTTTTTTAAATAGAAAAAACCAAATTTTGTTCTTTTAGAGAGGAGAAAACTAATTTGATTTGTTTTAAATAGAAAAAACTAAATTTTGTTTTTTTTGGAGAGAGCAAAAATAAAAACAATATATTTAAAGAGAGAAAATATAAAATAAATTGATTGATTAGATAATGAAAAATTAATTTTTTCTTTTATAGAGAGTGATTAATTTTATATATTTAATTTAATAATAGAGAGAAATATTGATTAAACTATAGAGGAGTAAAAGTTAGCCAAATGCTAAGATACATATTGATGGGACCGGCTCCCAGGATTTGATCTGATGAGTCAGCTTGAGAAAGATCCACATGAAAAGCCCACAAAGGACATCTATCGACCTAGATTCATATACGATTATCTACCGAAAGTTCAAAAGGAATGACTACCGGCTAACGTTCGACTACCCCTTATAACCGCTCACTAGAGGGCCTTAGTCGCTTAGATCTCACGAACGAAAGGGCCTTAGTCGCCCCGCCAACCGGATAGGATTCACCGAACGAAGACAATCACCCGGATCGGGCATCCAATGGTCGGCTCCTCAGCCGAAAGAGTTCTGAAGACCCTTCATTGGTCGAACGACTGATCGATAGTTAATGATTCCAACGATCATAAAAGAAAATCAAAATATCCCATTGACTTCTATCCCCCACGGCGAATAGCATCTTGAGGATCTTTCAGTTAAAGAAAAGTTCCCTTCAGAATACAAAAATTTCCAAAAGATGAGGATCATAGTTGATTCGAAATATTGAATCCCCGAGATTTTCAGATCGGCTTGATAGAGAAGGTAGGGTTGAAGCATTGCAGCAGCGTACGACTTTCACAGGTATAAAACTTTTCAAAACCCTACAAGACAGATACGCTCTCAGGGCCTTACACATTAGGCATTCTAATCACAGAAAATTACTCCCTTAAACTCTCAGTCTGTTTTCTTTTCATATGAAAACCACTCTTTTTTTATTTGAGCGTCAGAGTTCTCCCGCCGGAGCTCCCTTTGACGGTTTTTGCAAGTATCACATCCCTTTGACAGTAACCGCTTGGGTTAGCAAAGAGCCTAGTATCTGTGAAGTTGTAACCCACCTCCAATAGATTAGCGCAATCTGTGGGAAACTGACTAGAGTGATTTCTGTTATTCTGACAGCTATGCCTCTGAAAACTAGAGCGTCCTTGAGGGCTGATCCCACTGTAGAAGGGCACGCCCCTATGTCTGCCGAACCTATCGCCCCTCCGGTGCGTGATCAACCTATTAATGATCACGTATTTTCACCCTGGCCATCCCATCCGGAGCAAATCCTATAACCCGAGACCCAGGAACAGCCGGCCGTGGCCTCGATGCCAATGCCAGAGCAGGCGAACCAGCCTCAAATGGAGAAGTTGGAGTCGAGACTCCAAAAAATGAGTAAACAATTGGAAGGACTCAGCCAAGCACTCAGGCCAGACGGCCACTCATCCGCAGCAGAGTCTGAATATGAACGGCCACCAAGAAGAGAGTTTCTTGAACCATCCGCTGTCTCCCAATATGACCCCAAAGATCTGAAAAAACAGATCGAACAACTCGTGGCTGTCGAACTTGAAAGAGCAGGTACAAAGGGTAGGAAAGATCCCCTACACTTTCTAGGCAGATCGCCATTCGACTTGAAGATCTCTTCGGAACCAATACCGAGGGATGTCCTTCTACCTCCCATGGAGTGGTATGATGGAACGAATGACTTACGTGACCATGCCGCCCACTTCATAACGGTTATAGTCTCTAGGAACCTCTCAGATGCAGTAATGTGCAAACACTTCCCCACCACACTCAAGGGTAATGCCCTGGCGTGGTTTAACTCTCTTCTGCCGCTTGTATCAAGAGTTTCGCATAGCTCCGACAACAGTTTGAGACCCATTTTGTAATCAGTTGGGGAGCCAAGCGAAAATCCACTTCACTGCTATCATTGCGGCAAAGGGGGAAAGAGTCTCTAAGGGATTTCATGGAAAGATTTAAGATAGAAATGTTGAAGGTCCCCGCTTTGGACCACAACATCGCACTAGCTGCTCTCCTAACGGGTTTGCGTTCTTTCAACATGAAAGTTTCTATCATCAAAAAGCCCCTAGAAACCATTCAAGAATTTTACTCCCGAGCGGAGAAATATATTGCGGCAGAAGAAGCAGAGGCGTTCGACCGATGAGGAAACCGCCCTAGCAGGAAGGAACATAGCCGATCGCCCCGTCAGTCTTCTCCGAAGAGAAGCAAACTGGGAGTTCTACCCTCACGAAAGTTTAGCATCTACACTCCGCTGAATGAAACCCCAAGTCGGATTTTATATCAAATAAAAAACAAGTCGTATGTCAGATGACCCCCTTGTCTCGCAGAAGAAGATCCCAAGAAGGACAAGTCCAAGTACTGTCATTTCTATCGGGACTATGGCCACACGACTGACGAGTCCAAAAGGCTTAAAGACAAGTTGGAATTCTTGGTTCATAGTGGTAAACTGTAGAAGTTCATCAGCGCGGAGGAGAGGAACCTACCCTCCCCCGACAAACGTAATGCACCACAGGAGAATGAGCCGGCCGATCGGTCGAATCCTAGGCCACTGCACAATGAACCAGGAAGGATGATCCTCGTCCATGGTAAAGACAGTTGGCACGAGCCTTATGTATCCACTAGCATTTGCCCGGCCTACAACCTGGAATTCTCCACGTTTTTCCCTTGATGAAGACTTCGATTTTCTCCAATTACTCATTGTTAACATGCGACATCGGATTCTTAATGATTTGTGGAGAAAGCACTCCTCCAAACTCTTAAGTTTTCTAAACGACTATCGGGTCTCAGTCGTCCAGATCTTCCGAACGAATGTGTTGCTAAGTTGGGATGAAACTCCTCGAACGAGCGGACACGATCCTAACTCCTAAATTTTCTAAACGACCGTCAGGCCTCAGTTGTCCAGATCTTTTGAACGAATGTGTCATTAAGTTGAGATGAAACTCTCCAAACGGGCAGACACAATCCTAACTCCTAAGTTTTTTAAATAACCGTCGGGTCTCACTCACCCAGATTTTTTGAACGAATGTGTCGTTAAGGTGGGATGAAACTCCCCTAACGGGCGGACATGACCCTAACTTCTAAGTTTTCTAAATGACTATCGAGCCTCAGTCGTCTAGATCTTCTGAACGAATGTGTCGTTAAGTTGGGATGAAACTCCCCAAACGGGTAGACACGACCCCAACTCCTAAGTTTTCTAAATGACCGTCGGGTCTCAATCGTCCAGATCTTCTGAACGAATGTGTCACTAATTCTGGATGAAACTCCTCGAACGGACAAACACGGCCTTAACTCCTAAGTTTTCTAAACTATTGTCAGGCCTCAGTCGCCCAGATCTTCTGAACGAATGTATCGTTATATTGGGATAAAACTCCCCGAACAGGCGGACACAACTCTAACTCCTAAGTTTCTAACCGACCGAAGGGTCTCAGTCGCCCATAGAGTTAATCTCCCCGAACGGGTAAACACAACCCTAATCATGGAGGTTCCCAATCGAACATCAGGTCTTGGACACCTTGAATCAATCGATCGGGTACATTATCAAGGGGGCAGGTCCCCTGGTCCTCATCAGACTAACGAGATAAAGCATTCAAAAGTTTTTCGTTAAAAATCCTAAGTTAGGGAATAGAAACTTCCTCATATCAGATGACACAAAATTATAAGAGAACGGAGGGAGCGTTGGAAGCAACCTAGAAGGGATTCAAATCCGCTTGCCCCTCAAAAAGGGGCAGAGCCTCATACTGACAGACTTATCGAAGAATCTCTTTGGCGCACTTCAAACGTTCGAGCAACTTGTGCTGAGAAAACTTAAAATTGACAGTATCTTTGGTAGCAAATGCCTTGAGATCGGTCATCTCTTGTTCAACCCTTCGAAGGGATTCCTCCGGGAGACGAGTCAATATCTCAGCAGCCGTCAGCCGTGCTCCTCAAATACATGACTCCGCTTCCATTTCTTCGCAACGAGCTTGGGCTAAAGTAAGGTCTTCCTGAAGACGCCTGATCTGCCTATCTGTTTTCTCTCCGATGATTTTCTCCTGGTTCCCCAGGATATCCTTTAGCTCCAGCACTTGGCTACTCATGCGAGTAAATTGCTCATTATGCTCTTCCCTTCGCTTCCTTTAAAGCTTAGTCAGGGCTGAGACCTAAAAAGAAGTATACTTATCAGAACTGTGAGGTAATAAGAACCAATCATAGTTCGAATAGAAAGAATCTTACTGTAAGACAGAGAGAATGGATAGCCTTGTTAACACAATCCAAAGGCATCGTTCGAATGGCAAGTTGTGTAGGGAATTCAAACTTTTCGGCCAATTGTAGCGCCGCTTGAGAATCGATAAATTTAAATTGATGACTCCCCACACTGACCACCACAGATCCTTTCTCAAAATCTTCTTCCTCCATGGTAAGTGATTCAACCAGAATACGTGGTGGGATACAATACTCATCCGCTATATCTTGCAAAAGGAATTAGGACTCCTGAGGAGACTGCTCCAATACCCCTCCTGGAGTGGGAGTAGAAGCATGCGTCACCAAGGCCTCTTCTGGCAGCCACGAATCTTGAACCAGAGCACTTCTAATCACCTCAAAGAGACCTTCGTCTGGCACATTCCTCTCCCCAATTTCAAAAGGGGCATCAAGAGCCACCGGGTGGCTGATCGGTGAACCCTCCCCCGTTTCAGAATGCACCAGGGGAGGTTTATGCTCTTTAAATTCCGTTGACTCTTCCTCTTCCACAGGCAGACTGGGGGATTGAGCTCTTGGTTTTTTCTAAGGGGACTCAAGGGAAACATCCTGCTACCCTCCTCTTTGCATTCGGTTGCACTTCCCGCGCGGTAGAAACCTCATCGAGAAGATTGGAATCTACGACCCACGCAAAATCAGCCATTGGCTTTCCCTGTTGCTTCAGTAAGAGAGGCTTGGTGATCTACCTCGTTTTACCTATTAGCAAGTCGGACAATAGCAACATTTCATGTTCTATTAAACGGTCTACCCATAAGCTCCGATGACAGGCCTCATAATAACGGGCTACAGCTCGTAAGAAACGAGAGTGACGAAGAAGATTCGGGGATCTTCATAGTCAAGAAAGGTATTTGGTTGGCACCTGGAAGCGCCTGAAAAAGATCCTTATTCAGTAACCTTATATAGAAAAACTTCTGCATCTAGTGTTTATCTTGGAATTCACTATAAAAGAATCTCCAGCTAGACTCCCGGTGGGTCTGAAGTTTATACCAGTCATGAGTAGACCCTTTGGAGCTACATCGTCCTAAAGAAAAGAGGGCCCATAAAATCTCCAAATCAAAACGAATACAGAAAAACCATAACAGGAAAATCAAGACAATCACAAAACGCCAGGCGCTCGTGATGAGCAACGAAGGATGGATATTCTAATATCTCAGGACCTCTGCCAGCGGGCCTGTGTACGAGATCCTCATGCCATACTTCACACACTGCTTGTACACCGGAACACAACCCTCAAGGGCAAAACTCGCTCTATCCCCTCCACCGGGCAACACAAACTTGAAGTCGCTTCCGAGCGACATCTCCTTCTGGACTTCCATCAAATCCTCTTCGGTCATGGTATTTTAAATATTATCTATCCTACGTAACGAGGAAGTGTTTTTCAACATTTTGTCCGCAAAAAGAGGTTCTTCAAAGAAAAGTTGAAAAGACAGTAAGAATGTTGGAACAAAATACTCCCTGAAGATTGTATACCCTTATGAAGCGTACAAAAGACGATTTGCGATCAAAGCAACGAGAGTCACATTAAAAGGCTCCATACCTTTTCCAAAGATCAGTACTCATGACGTCTCTTCGTCAAGAGAGCCATGAGTCGGGGGCAAATGATAGGACCGGTTTCTAAGATTTGATCCGATGAGTCAGCTTGAGAAAGGCCCACATGAAAGGCCCACAAAGAACAGCAATCGATCTAGATTCATATACGATTATCTACCAAAAGTTCAAAAGGAATAACTATCGGCCAACGTTCGAATACCCCTTATAACCGCTCACTGGAGGGCCTTAGTCGCCTAGGCCTTACGAACGAAGGGCATTAGTCACCCTGCCAACCGAATAAGATTCATCGAGTGAAGACAATCGCCTCGATCGGGCATCCAATAGTTGGCTTCTCAACCGAAAGAATTCTGAAGACCTTTCATCGGTCGAACGACCGATCGATAGCTAATGATTCTAACGATCCTAAAGGAAGATCAAAATATCCCATTGACTTCCGTCCCCCATGGCAAACAGCATCCTAAGGCTCTTTCAGTTAAAGAAAGATTCTCTTTAGAATACGAAAGTTTCCAAAAGATGAGAATCACAGTTGATTCGAAATATTGAATCACTGAGATTTTTGGATCGGCTCGATAAAGAAGATAGGGTTGAAGCACTGCAACAGCGTACGACTCTCACGGGTATAAAACATCTAAAAAACTTTCCAAAACAGGTATGCTTTCGGGGCCTTATACATTAGGCACTCTAATCATAGGGAATTACTCCCTCGAATTCTCAGTCTGTTTTTTTTTTCATATGAAAACCGCTCTTTTCTGACTTGAGGTCGGAATCCTCCCGTCAGAATACCCTCCGACGGTTTTTGCAGGTATCACATCCCTTTGACAATAACTGCTCGGGTCAGCAAAAAGCCGATATCTGTAAAATCGTACCCACCTTCAACACATACCAAACACATAGGAGGAGGAGAAAACATTAGTGTTTTATCATTCTTCCCCAATAATTATTCTCTCTATCTTTTTCTTCCATGAAAATACTACCTAAGTTCTAGAACCAAAGCTCCGATATTAGCCACGACAGTGAGAGTGCCGCTTTGAGTAGAAATATTATAAACAAGGATTATGGTCTTCGATGACCAGGTGTTCTGTTTGATTAAATTTTCAAATATATATATGTATATATATATTCATTTAGATGATGGCATGTTGCTTCTAGCTAGAGAGGGTCAAATGTGAATGAAGGAGAAACAAATGGGTCCCCCATTTTAAAGGGGGAGTGGGGGACCTTAAAAAATTATAATCAGATCGGAGTGGAAAAGATTTTGAGCGAAGAAGACTTTTGACTTTTTAAATTAACACTTTGAAAGATCAAATTACTTATTCATCCCTCACCCTAATCTCTCTCTTTCTTCTCTTTCACTTAATTTTCTTCTCTCTTTTCTTATTTTTCTTTTTCTTTTTTTCCCCACACTCTCCTTCATTTTGGTTTGAGTTTTTTCTCCCTCTCTCTCTCTCTCTATTTTTTCTTCTTATTCTTCTCTCTTTCTTAAATGGTTACACCATGATATGATATCGTCTTTCCCAAAATTCGGATGCCATAGTGCAAGCAACCCGTGAGGGAAGAAAATGTAGTATCCCATAATGTTTGTAAATTGAATAATACTGCATTGATTTGCTTTTGTAATATATTTTGTAGTATCCAAGTGCCGAAAACGTAGTCTGAGAAGGGAGTTTCCAAATCAAAGTGATGGAAGGAAGCCTGACTTTTTGGAAGAACAGTATCACAGTGCAACTATTTGTGCAGAAAAAGGACAGCATCCTTCCTGTGGTTTCATTTCATTATATTGGATTGGGTATTGTTTACTTCAAGAAATTTAAAAGTTATTTTAATCTCAAAATCATGTTTGTTAATCTTTTAAACACCTGAGTCATTTAAAAATTAAATCCTTTTTCAGAAATATATTTCTCAAAATATTCATCCATTTAATTGTTAAAATAATAAGAATAATTAACTTTTTAATTTTAAAAATAGTATTTGGAGTTATAAAAGTTTATTGAATTAATTATGAATTTTAGACAATTATTAAAATCCATTAAGAATTTAGATTTTTTTTTGAAAATATTTAATCTTAACTTGAATATTGTTTATAATCCTTCAGGCACCAGAATCATTTTGAAATAAAAGTTATAGTTTTCAGGAAAAATTTATTTCAATACATTCATTTGTGGAATATTTTTAAAGGGGAGAGAGAGAGAGAGAGAAGAAAAGGGAAAAATTGGGGGCTAGGGATGGTAATGGATTGGTTATAGTTTGAATCATATTAATATTATATCTTATTTTAAATTTTAATTATAATATTTATATTCGATTCTAATCTGATTCAGGTTAAAAAATAAAAAAAATCATATTTGACTTTACGGATTTTTTTTAAAAAAAAATCTGATTTGACCAAATATGTTTCATACTTTTAAAAAATAGATCTGATTTTAAACCAATTTGTACCCGCCATATACCCGACCCATATCTGAGCTAAACTATAGTTTAATATATTCTTTTTTAATTTAATAATATTTATTTAAAAATGAAAATAAAATTTATAAATTATATCAAACTCTATAAATTTTTTATTTTATTTAATAATATTATTTTATAATAAAATTTTATTTAATTATTATTAATTCAGATTATATATAACTTAAATATATATTAAATTGATCTGATTATTTTAATATTAAAATATTTTTGAGAGAAAAATTTCAATCCGTCAGATTTAATTTTTTGGATAAAGATCAGATTAGATATTGTCGGTAAGTAAAGAGAAGGAAGACATATCTCACGGTTAGGGGGATAAATAAGTAATTTGATTGTTAAAGTATTGAGTTGAAAAGTCAAATTCTGCTTAATTTCAAATATCTCCTCAGCGCCTTATATTTCTCTTCCATTCATATCTCGCCGCAAAAAGAAGAAGTGGTCCCAGAATTGACAGAAATTCTTCCGGTGGACCCCACAGATTGTCGGAAGCTAGCATGCCGAGAAATGTGGACCCCATCCCTCACCCCATTTGACAAAAAGTTTACATTCCATACCCCAGAGGGACCCAAAAAAGACGAAATGGTTGGTTCTTCCACAACAACCAAAAGATCAAAATATTAAAAAAAAAAAAAAGGAAAAGCTGAAATTTGAATGGGAGTCTTTATGCATGCACATCTCTCTCAGTCTCTCTCTCTCTCTCTCTCTCTCTTCAGTATTCACAGAATTTCCCAATGTACAAAACGTAATATGATATCATTTGCTTTGCAATTATTTAGCCCCCACGCAAGCAAACCCCACAAAAGAAAAAAGTTAATTTTAGAATCCCAACAAAACATACCCACTTGGACCCATAAATCTATCTAAAATCCTGTCATACAGGAGAATTTTAGAATATAAATATATTCATATAATAATATTTTATGTTTTTTTAAGAAATATTTTATTTATATTCATGAAATTTAATATATGTAATTGAATATCTTTTGTTTAAATAAAACATATTACTCCTTTTATCCTATCTTATTTGCCCTCTTTGCTACCATCCTATCCTTTTGGGAAAAAACGACTGTCATAGGTTAGTTATTATTTTAGAAAAAAAAAAAACCTATTAATGAAGAGAAATGAGTAAGAATTACCATTTCTTTAATATTCATAAATTGATTAAAAATAATTTTAGAAAGATATAATAGGGAATTTAACATTTTTGAGACATCCAAAATGTTGAGTAATAAAAAAAATGGGACGATGAGAGTATATATACTTATAATAAGATAAGTAACTTAGCTGAGATTCGAATAAGCTTTTCCAAACACGGTCACAATCATTTACTTTATTTTTTTTTCTACATCCATGAATTTTTTCCACACTCATAAAAAAATGGGATATCCTGATGACCACAACCCTTCCCTCTCAACTCTCGATGATTTTAGTTTAATCCCACTGTTAAAAAAAAGAAATCCATGAACTTTTTTGTATTTAAATAGAATGATTTCTTGTCTCGCTTAGCAGATTCGAGAGAGAGCGAGAGGATGGGTGATCTTCCATCCCTGGCAATCCCTTCCCTAGATTGGAATCTTCACAACTTTGGAGTTTTCAATGCAGACATGTCTCTGGGTATCCCTTGTTTCCTTAATATTTAAGTCCTTTTCGAACACTCTTTTGATTATTATTATTATTATTTGCTAATTAGCCTAACATTTCAATGTGGGGGTGTCTTCATTTCCTATATTCAGCGATGACTGGTGCTGCACAATTTCTCTTATCAGTAGAATCAGATTCATCAACAGGTTATTTGGAAGATGCTTTGGGTGAATTTACAAAAAGACATTCTAAGAGAAGACGGATATCTGTCTGCTCCCATGATCAACTCATGCAATCCTTCGATTTTCCAAAGGTAAATGCTCAATCTAGGATCCCTTAATTGAGCTCTTCTGATCATATCTCAGAATTGTGTAGTTTAATGTGCAGAAGTACTGGAACTTTGATATGGGCAATTTTGAAGAAATTTCAGGTAATTTGAATTATTATCTTGATTTTTTTTTTAATATAGTTTGAATCTTGCATGCAGTGATTGTCATATTCTATTTGTTCTCTAACATAATTGTATAGTTGAAGAAGAAACTGCGAATGAATCACTGAGCAGAATCAGCCAAGAAGAAGAAACTACCAACGTCCTAACACACACAAAATCAGGAGAAGAAGCACATTCACCATTAGAACGCCTTGATTCTTCCTCTTGCTCTTCTTACAAGGACTCTGTTTCTACCAAGTCAATGATACTTGACAAAGATACGCCTCCATCCCACCATGACCATGGTACTCTCTCTCCCTCTCTCTGATTTATTTTAAAATTCAAATTTCATATAATATTATTTATTTTGTTCAAAATATTTATAATCATTCTTTTGCAAATTATTGATATGCAGATTCTTTCGTGATCACACTAAATATTTACATGATGAGTTATTTCATAGAAAATTTTAATTATAGTATTAAAAATATATAAAAAAAACTTTAATTTTGGAAACTTTCAAATTATTTTTAGATGAAAGGGGTTTGATTGTCT
Organism: Dillenia turbinata; assembly: GCA_037126225.1. NCBI lineage: Eukaryota > Viridiplantae > Streptophyta > Magnoliopsida > Dilleniales > Dilleniaceae > Dillenia > Dillenia turbinata. Next base: position 16,675,932 of record JBAMMX010000011.1, read on the forward strand.
ATTTTAGCATCATATAAAATGGTGAAATTAGTTTGAATTAGGTTGATGTGACACGAGACCTATATGGCCAGTCAAACCCTTTTAGTCATAAATAATTTAAATGCAACTCTAAAAAAAGATTATTTATATTTTTAATTTGGATTTTTCTCCTTTTAGTTTGTGACATCTAGCATTTTTTTTTTTTTTGGGGCCTGAAGAGTTTTGGTTTATCAGGTGGTGGGGGGAGAAAGATGAGGAGGTTTATTGGAGGAGTTGTGTATCCATTTGCCATGGTGAAGCCAGGAGGATTAGAAGGAGACATGACAATCAATGACATAAATGAGAGGATTTTGATGCCCCCAACTCGGCCCTTGCGTCATCCGGTGGGGGACTACGCGTGCCGGCCATGCGTATCACCGGATGGACCAGGCCTGTCCGGGAAGGCTGTGGTCGCGTTCACAAAAATTCGTACACATGGGAGAGGCACCATCACCATTATCAGAACCAAAGGTTGAGAGCTGTAAACAACTCTGCTTGTTTCAGATTGTATAGGAAATTTGAATGTATAAACGCACGTGTGTGTGATTTGTGAATGTTGAGAGTCATACAGTAATATTTTTATGTCATGAAGCCTTTACTGCATTTTTCACTTGGATTTTTCTCCAAATCTTAACTCTGCCATACACCCATTTGCAAATGAGACGAGTAAAACAAGAAAAATAAGACGGTTCGTCACATATTTTATATGGGAAAAATATAAAAGTTTATGGCCAAAACTGCCCTTATTTTACTCACGACTTGATGGGTCTAATTCCTACTTATTCTAATAAACTATTTCTTTATTATTATTATTATTAGTATTATTATTATTATTATTATTCATTACTTCCGAGAAACTCAATAGCATATGATATTGGATAAATACAGTAGTTGGGCTATTTTAATGAAGTCTTGGGACTTGGGTTCTTTTCTGCTTATACAAAATACTTGAGTTGTAATCCGATAGATCAAAAGAAACGAAAAGATTGAAACAAAGAAGAGCATTTGAAAAATGGCATGAAACATAAATTTAAAATTATCTCCCTTTCAGAATTTTTTGAAAATTGCAATACAACTAAACTAATGTATGAAACATAAATTTAAAATGCCAACCCCATTGTTTCTTATTCAGCTTTTCTTGAACCTTCTACCCTTTCCAAAGAGAAAAGGAGGGTTCCATATTTCATACCGACACAAGAAGCATGACCATTTGGATGTCAGATTTTCAGGTTCGGCAGGGAAATGGGACCTTTTTCCTGAATTCGTGCATCCTTTAGCCAGAAGGAGTTGACATAAAATAAAGAACTAACACTCGCTTTGACTTCACTTGAATAAGTAATGTTTCCAAATTAAAATTTTAGATGAAAATAAAACCCTAATTAAGAATTAGGATTAAGATGAAAATTTTCAATTTTTATATTTAAGGTTCAGATTTTTTTTTTTATTATATAGAAAAAGTTAATTCCCTGGCTGAAAAACTTAAAATCTTTCTCTCTTCTGTGCTCTCTCTTTTCTCTACCCCACCTTATAAGAAATTTTCTTAGAATTTATTTATTTATTTATTTTTTCCATCTCCCTTGGATTGCTTATCTCCATGTCTTCCCTTCTTCATGCATATTAGACACAAATGAATATGTGCATTGCTTCCTTGTTAATCGAAATTGACCTATTGAGTCAAAGTTTTGAGCTGAATCTGATTTGATCAAAATTCAGAAGATTCACTGTCGTTTCAGATGAAGATTCAGTAGGTCGCCAAAGAGTCTATGATAGATGAGCCTATGAAGTTGGTATTGAAGAGTCTCAATCAGATGGAAGATTCAAAAGTTCGAGGAAGGGTCTCTCACGGATGAGCCCAAGAAGTTGGCATTGAAGAGTCTAAGATGGCTAATTGAGAGACAATTCACCAACCTACTCCGAATCTTCTACTTATAAAATTAATTTTAAATTTTTATAGACAAATTAATTGCTACTTATAAAATTTTATTATAAAATATTACAAAGAGAATAAAATATTAAAAAAAAATTAAATGAAGTTGAAATTCTCAAATAAATCATCTGTTCTTGTTAGGCTATAGTGGATTAGAAAGTAACACGTCATGTAAGCATCACTTGACCAGACAATTAGGATCTAATGGGTATGGATTATATTGATTTGGACTCTCTACTTTGGAATGATAAATATATTATAATTTATTTAATTATTTAATTGTGGATGACGAAACCAAATATTTGAAATTAAAGACAGAATCAATTGCCACCCATAGATTTTAATTAAAGTCATCAATCATTAGAATGTGCATTATTATTATTGTTAATAAATAAATAAATAAAATAAACTACTGGGACGGGCCCTTCCCTTTATACAATTTATATTATATTATACAACTCGGTGGTCAGCACATAACACCAACTCCAATTTCTAATATCAATTTATGGACCCTACCCATGTGCATGGTGCACCCAAGATATCAGGGTGTGTGGATTTCGTGTGTGATAAAGACTAGATCTTTTTTTTTATTATTACTTAAAACAAAAAAAAACCAGAGAGAGAGAGAGAGAGAATAAATGGGTTCAGAATTATTAGAAAAAAGAAATAATTTTTCCTTTTTTTCATTATAAACTCACTAAATAAATAGGTTCATTAGTAGAATTTGAAATTGATTCATATCAAAACCATTAATATACTATACGTGCAGGTAGAAATTGAGTTTTAATTCTTGATAAACACAGAAAGAAAATAGTTTTACTATATAGAATTATTATTATATTAACAACTTTTTGTCAAAAATTCTATTCCATCTCGGCTATAATTAGGGAATTCCTTGTCTCTCACTACATTTTCTTTTGAAGGAACCCCCCCCCCCCCAAAACAAAAAAAAAATGAGGGTCATAGTCACATTTGTATTCAAAAAGACAACATAAGAAACATTATTATTTGTACATTTAGGTTAGCATAGAAGGAAGATTTTGCTTTTTGGGTGATGGGATTGTGTTGGTTTGTCCCTTTATTCTCTTTTTGACCCTTTATTCATTTAAGAAGATGGGCTTTGGTGGGGATTTTGATATTTTCAATTTAGCTTTATTAAATACAAACTCCCCCCCCCCCCCAATCAACAGACATTAGAAAGAAAATTTTGGATGTTTTGTTATTTTTATTAGATACATATTAAAAGAAAATTGGATTTTATTTTTAACACAACTTTGTTGCTTTATGTTCACAACATTTTTTATAAGCAAAATGTATTAAAAATATTAATATAATGATAATTTTAAGTTTTTAATAGAGAAATTTTACTTTTATTACAAAAATTTATATTTAAGTATGATACAATGGAGCAAGTGAATTGAAGAAAGTTAAGACTTTCCAAACCCACATTATGGTTTATAAATTTCGAATTCTTGGTCTTAGCCAAAAGGTCGAGAAAGATATATAAATTTTGAAATCTTGTAGATAATATAGTTTGCCATGAATATTATATTACCTTTCTTCCTTAATTTCACATAAAAGTATGTTTTTTCAATTAAATTAATTACTATCGGTCAGTATTCAAATTTTTTTGATTAAATCAATTCAAATATAATAAAATTCATTAAAAATTAATTTTTTCAAATCTTATTTTTTATTTTTATAACCTAAATTCAATATTTATAATTAAAAAAATATAATAACCTACCCTAACATTCATTAAAATTTTAGTGGTGTTGACAACTTCAATACCATTCTCTCTCTCTCTCTCTCTCTCTCATTTTTGTTTTTTTTAATTCCCAAATGATGAGCGTTACTTTATTATCGTTCTTTGGGACTTAACTTTATGGATTTTGGTGCCGCCTTTGTTGAGCAAATCTTTTGTACGGCATAGATGATATCATAGCGACGACGCCATGAGGTCAGGCGCCTTTTGCTCGTTTGGATTTTGTGAGGCCTTAGTGGGCCAATTATTTTTGTGAACAGTATAGATGCCAAAGCCCCATTGTGGGCCTTTCATTGAATTTTAGGAAGCCCAATCCTAAGCTGTTTTGGACTCGTTTCCTGATTGGTTCTGGTTTTGTTCAATTAATTTTTGACCTTGAACGAGTAGCAAACATATTTTACAATTTGCACAAGTCTTGGCAGTTGAAAAGAGGAAGATGCAATAATAGAATGAAGGATTAGTTTGATTTTGCTGATACCATTGTTGGAAGTCAGGATTAGGTACAGTGGTACCATCATGATGCATGGTTGTTGTAGGCTTAGAGATGGTTCCTTCAAGACCAACCTTGAAGTAAAACAGAAATCTGAGTATGCCAAAGTGCATGAATAAGAGGAACATTTTGTGGGGGCAGTCAAAAAGATAACATTGGGAGTTTTGGGGGGGGGGGGGTTGACCATATCACTAGTGTTTGCCATGAGGATCAAAACTCATTAGAATAAAATTTCACTCATTTACCATATAATTATAATAATATCAACATTTAAAATTAATGTGTCTTTGGTTAAAAGGGAGGCTAGGGTACAATAGGAGAAGAGAGGAAAGAGAAAGCATCGGTCAAGAACAGAGACTCGAGAAAAAAAATGAATCTCTTCTGTTTACCACTATTTCTCACTAATTTTCATGAAATAATTCAATTTTAGAAAACTATGGACCTTTAATTATAATATTATTTGAGGCAAGATTTTCAATTAAAAAGAATTTAACTTACATAGCGTTGATATCTTTTTTTAATAAAAAATAATTTAAGATAATCCTTAAGGAAAACTTTTTTATATTAGGATTTTGCTGGTTTCGAATATTATAAAATCATCCTCAATGTGTTTTGTGTACGGAATGGAGAGACATGTTCTAAATTGATACGTGGCGGCAGTCAACGAACCTCAAAACAAGCGAAGCGGGTGACGTCACCCTCCAACGTGTACGAGGTAGAACCGTTCTCACCAACTTTTTCTCCCTCGCTTTCTACTCTTTTTGCTTTTACTCCGTCTCCTCTGCAGTATTAGGTGATAATCAAATATACGATCGAATCGAATTAAATTTAAATTTAATTTTTAGATTCAAATTGATTTTTAGTTAAAATTAAATTCTCAATTTAGTTTTCGATTTGAGTTTCAAATTGAGATTTTTAATACGAATTCAAATCGAAAACCGAATTAGGATTTTTAATTATCCTATTTTTTATTTATTTTGATTATTTATTATTTATTTTTTTTTCTTTTATTCAAACTTTGATTGGTAATTTTTCTTTTTTAAACAAGCAATAAAATAATAGTTAAAAAATTTATTGTTTTATCAATTTGAATTTAGTTAAATTGGATTTATGTGAAAATTTAGATCTCAAAAATCAAAATTGATTTATTTGGTTTATTCGATTCAATTCGAATTCAAACCGAAAACCGAATTTCGAATTTAAACGAATTAGGTTCGGTTTTCGGTTTGGGATTAAAAAATATTAAACCGAATTAACCGAATCGAATTAATCGAAAAATTCGAAAACCAAACCGATGAACACCCTTACTCTCCCCCATACTTCAAATATACTTTAGATTTTTTTTTTAAAAAAAAAAATTTACTCCAAATGTCATTATTTAATTTACTTAACCAAAACGCAGTCAATAAATAATCGAAAACAAGGTGTAAGACTGGTGAGTTGGGGCTGTCAGCTAAATGCAAAAACCTTAATAGCAAAAATTTTTAATGTAATTCTATTTGTACAATTGATTTCATATAAATAGAAAAAATTGATATTTGATCACTGAACTTTTAAATGAAAATGGTTCTCTTAATAAAGGAATATCTCTCGTAGCTGGTTATAGTTTAAACATTATGGACTTTACTTGGTTAAATTATTTTTCTAGTGATCTTGCTTTTGGGGAGTACTTTTACTCATCAAACACAAATATAACTAGTCATGTCACCGGGGCCGAGAGCTCAAGATGAACAATTGCACCCCTCAATTTTTTAAAATTCAATTAGTGTTTTTGATTTGCATATATTTTACACCCTCTTAATTATATTTTTGTACCTCATGTTCATGTTTGTTATTTGAATAAATATCTTATAAATTTTTTTTATCTCTATCTTTAGGTCTTAAGTCCGCCTCTGCATGTCACCCAAACAACCAAATAGACCTTAACTAGATACAATTCGTTCTTTAACGGTGAACCAAGAATATGGGAAACAATCACATTTGTAGCTAGAAATGATAGCAAAGGGTTTCGAAGTAATGCGTTGTTAATGCACAATTTGCTCCAAGCAAAGTTGCGGGAAAAAAATTTGAACAATTTGGACATCTTATCAAAGAAACTAGAAACATTCACTTCGGTCGAACGATCCTCATTTTGCTTGAGCATAAGAAGAATATCGGTATTTAATTATTGGACCAATTACATGTTAGTAATTATGCACACAGTTAGTCATATATGGTTGACGTGCTTGTAATTTATGTATACAATTTGAACCATGGCTAGAACAGTGGATATAAATAACTATTTTAAGCTTATTAAATACCGATTCCACGTGAGAAGAGAAGTGAGGAAAAATCAGTACAAATGAGAAGCGTTGGAGGCAGAAGCGGCAAGTGAAGGTAAGCTGATTTGATTTGGCGGCATTAGTATAGGGTGGGGATGATAACGTTCAGATGAAAAGGTGATTTTCGCACATGATTATTGGCTCTCAACTCGAGAAACAGAGACACCATTTATCATTTTCTTACGGCCATATAAGATTTGAACAGAGAGAGAAGAGAGAGAGATTGATAGTAGCATTTCAATGAAGATGGAAAAGTTACAAAGATAAGGGATCGAGAAGGTGACAAGAAGTTACTTGTTCGACCAGTTCTCGACCCATAACACAAACATCAATCAGCATTTTACATTTGTAAGCTAAATAACCCAAACTAAGACCCAAAACGCCAAAAATTCACGTCTAAATTGTAGGATTGGATTTAGAACGTTCTCTTGTCAGTGACAAAAAGACCCATCAAAATGGGAAAATCTAGGAAGAGCTTCTTGATTGAGATTGGTCTATTTTGGAGGAGAAACAGAGCCATTTACCTGCCTTCTTCACAATGTTGATCAGAACTTGCCCTCTTTTTGGAATCAAACGTGGTGCTCTGCTGCCACTCACTCGCCACGGCGCCTGCAATGCTGTGCCTTTGTTTTTGCTGCTCCCTCTCATTTTCCTTTTTTCTTTATATATATATATCTATATGTTGTGGGGGGAGGGGAGAGAGAGAGAAGGTTGGAGAGGGAGAGAGAGAGAGTTATAAATTGAAACCCCAATGAATGTAAGAAGGCAAGGGGGTATCGGGGTGTTTTTTATAGTTTAAATTAGAAACCGCGTAAAGATGCTCGAACCGAGTGACGTGTGTTTTCGGATTTTGTCTTGGTCTTAGTTCCTATGCCCTGCGCAGAAAAGTTAGTGAGAAGCTTGAAGCAGTCTTTACCGGCGGAGGGGTGCATTTTGTTTTTTCAGATAAACGGGTGAAAATGGGAAATTCATTTACCTTTATTTTATTTTATTTTTTATTTTTATTGGGACTAGCAGCCCATTATCTTTGTTTAAGTAGATATTTATCATCAATTAATATCAAAATTTAAATTAATTAATTCACCCAAATATTATGAGATTATTAAGAATTTGGTTCTCTGAATACCTATCATTTTAATTTTAAAATTTAAATTTGAGGATTTAGTTAATCACATTTAAAGTCCGACTATCACACCCACACTCTGGCACTACCATTTTCTTTCTTGGATATACACTTAACATTCCGGTAGCACCGGCTAGCTATTTGGGTGCAACACTCACCATACGAGAGGCATAAAAGACGATGAAAGCATAAACCACAATAGGTAAAACAATAGCAACATAACACAGCAATTGGGCTGGGTTGGCCCGAGCTCGGCCTGTCTAAAGGGTCAAACTTGACTCATTTTAGGATCCGATTGAGTTTAGATTCATTATTTAAATCCGTTTTAATTATGGATTAAGTCTGGATACTAGTGAACTCAGTTCGTTACAAGTTTAATTAATTTTAAATAAACTGTTATAGTATTTGGATGGTAATTTTAATGACTTTAATGTGTTGCTTTTAATATAGTTTTTTAATTTTTTATAACATTGTTATTATAAATTTTTATAATAGTGTATAATCCTTAATTTGGTATTGTAGTATTTATTTTATATTTTATTTTGAATGATTAATATTTTTTATTTTGTATTTATTATGTTTAAAATGAGTTAAAAATATAAAAAATAAAATTTATAATTCGAGGCCGAGTTTGGTTTGAAACGGGGTCGAGACCCTTTTTATTTTTGGGTTCAAGATTGGATTTCAATTCTTTGAGCTTTCTTGAGTCGACGTCGGGTTCATGCCCATAAAATTTTAAACATAGTACGATTAAGAAAATTCTATTGTCAGCCCAAGTTGACATCCACCTATGTGATAATATCAAATGATTGAAAACTTTAATATAATCTCCACTAAAAAGTGATTTTATAGCCACCTCCGACTAGGGTGTTCACTGTCTCGACGAATTTATTCAACCGTCTGATTCAAATTAAATTCAGATTATTCGATTCGGATAAATAAAAATCAGATCGGGTGAATGGTTCGACTATAAAAATGAGATTTTTATTCGAGATCTGTCCGAAATCCGAATAACATATTCTCACATGACATATCATATCCAATTCAATTAAAATCCAAACCATTTAACTCAAATCATTAAAAGATTTTTTCATGTTCTGTAGTTATTCGAGTAAATAAAACCTAAATAACCCAAACCGAATAACTCGAATTTAATTCGGATAAATTAGTTTGAGTTTTATTTTATTCGGTTCACTTTTCGATTGAATTGAACATCCCCAAAAACTGAATAACTCGAAAAATCATTAACCCCCGGAATGAACACCCCACCTCTCCCACCTTCGACAGACAAAAAAACTTGACAAGCACGTATATATTCAACACTTACATAAGCAACTCTACTGCCGTTATCAATGGCCCTCCTAGCTTACCTGGCGTCAACGTCATAAGCAAACTAAGCATATTAGATGGCATAGCACCTCTCAACATGCAATAAGAAACATCAATAATTGTGTGTCAGCAACAATTCACTAAAACACATAAATATGCCACTAATAAAGAGTATCGACAGCTATATTCAAAACATGTAACATAAATCATGTATTATAATAACATCATCAAATTCAAATGAATCATAAAAGGGTCAATCTCCACAAGATAGGGAATCTAGTTTCGCTTGGCGTGAGAGCCACTATTCTTGATACTCCTACTCAATCTTCTACCTACAATGATAAAGATAAGTGACAGAGGTGGATTTTACCTCCACAGATTTTGACTCCTTTCGACTCAAACGATTGCTCCGGGAGATGATTCAAAATCTGTAAAGACCGAAGAATATTTTGGCATGGTAGGTTCCGACATTTAAGTTATAAAGAGCGGTTTTTGATAGCAATAAAACAGATTGAGAGTGAAAGATAGAAAGAGAAAGAGAGCTGATAGCCCTTTGAATTATGTGTTAAGTGCGTGGTCTTAAAGAGCGTACCTAGATTTTGATATGTCAAAAGCTTATATACTAGATTATCGTAAGAGATGTGCATACTTGGGGTGTTATAAGGCTAGTTTCCTTACAAAAAAATCCATAAATCTCTGGATTTTTCTAGTCAAATATTCTCAGGAGATTTAAGATTTTATCACTTGGGAAGTTTGATGATATGGGGAGAATTCTTCCCTTATCGATTAAATTCATAAGGTTTCTTCCCTTATCTAGAGGATATGTTTCATATTGATTTAGGAAACTAAGACTGGTACAAGATTTAGTCAAATATTTCCTTGGGTAGACGAGAGCGATCGGTTTCTTAATGAGCTATCGGTCATCAGTTAAAGAAAGAAAGACATCAATTCAAACTTGCCGATTGCTTCTACTAATTGGTTAAGTTGCTATCGTTTGGAGTCAACCAAAATGTTAGCTTATGCTTGTTTTTCAGGAAGGTAAATCCCTTATTGTTGCCAGTATGAGAGTTTTACCATGAGCCTTGGTATTCGGGTATTGCATTGATGGGTCTTTGGGGCCACATCCTATTATTTGCCTCTAACTCATGGTATCGTTTTGCGAGAATGGCACTATGAGTGAGACTGTTCATCAAGAATTGGAAAGGTGCCAAGCTTTTAATACAATATGCATTGTCTTGAATTATGTGAATCGTCGTCTATATGCTACTTATGATGTGAAATTGAAACGGGTTGTAGGTAAATGCCTTTCTTCTTTAATTGCTTCGGTTTCCTAAGGATTGTTACGTATTCCACCTATTGAAAGAGTAATCCCTAAATAAATGCTTCATGAGAAGTTGAAGGGGTTTAAGTCTGTCATTTATTGTGCATGATTGTCATCGAACCATTTTGTCTGTTCAGTGATTTGCAAAGATCTCCTTCTTCCCTTGCGGCTATAAATAGAGGTCGCCTGATCCCGTATTGTCTCAGAGAAAACAAGTGTGTTCTTCTCGTTTTGCAAAATGTTTTCCTCTAAGAGTTAACTTTCTTTGATAGTTCTTTTGATGGTGTGTCTTAGGTTGCAAGGCTAAATAGTATAGATTGTCTATACCGATGTGAGGTCTCATAAAAAATGGAACCACAGACACAAGGTCTTGTCTCATCATTCGAAATTCAGATACCAAGATGGGCTTTGTCAAGATTCCCATTGGGTTTCTCAACTTTAGAGAGGAGTTTCAGATACGCTCCTACTCTGGATTGAGTTTGTTGTTTGGCTCACATTTTCTTGGGTCGGATGACTAGGGGAATCAATTGAGTGTAGAGAGCTGTGCATGGTAGAAAGTTTGAATCCTGATGTCTTCTTACAGTTCTTCATGACTGTTTCGTACCCTCCTCTACTCGTTTTTCTGTAGTCTTTTTGTCCCAGCTAGGTTGCAGAAAATTTTGAAATTCTTTCTTCCGTATTCTCTTTGTATTGTTTTTGTACTTTCTAGTGTTGCTGAATGGCCTCTTTGTCCAGGAACAATGTTGTAATTTTCTTGTATATTTCTATTGATGTAATTGGTCCAACTCAGGGGCTTGTAAATCATGCCTATTTATGTAATCCGATATATATTCAGCATATAGAAATAAAAAGTAATTTTGTTTTACTTACTTGTTGATCTATACCTTTGATTGAATTTCTACCGATAGCATTAGGTATTCGGCCGAGTGGTATAATTGTTAGAGTGATCATGTAATAGGTTCATCGTATGGTAGGATGGATAATCACGAACACGAATGAATGTTGACCACCTTTATCTGATCGGTGGAATAGAGTGTACTTAATCCGGGGTTACATCCCTTCATTGCTAATTGTGCATCGACCAATAGGAATCCGATAAAAATTCAACTATCTGGGAGTCACATACCCGATGATTCATTGTGTTCATTAAGGACTAAGTGATAGGATAGGTAGTATTTACCCGATTAAGAGTCATGTCCCTTTCATTGTGTAAGATAGGAATCGACCGATAGGATAGGCCATGTCTACCCAATTGAGAGTTACATCCTATATTGGTGACATGCTATGTTCAATAGGGAACAATTGATAGGATAGGCCGCACCTGCCTAATTGGGAGTTACATCCCGTATTGGTGACATGTTTTGTTCGATAGGAAATAATCGATAGGATATGTCGTGCTCAGCCGACTAGGAGTTACATCCCATATTGGCAACACGCTACGTTTGATAGGATACAATCGATAGATGGACCGTGTCTACCCGACTGGGAGTTATATCCCACATTGTCGATACACTATGTTCGGTAGGAAACAATCGATAAGATAGGTCATATCTACCTGATTGAGAGTTACATTCAACATTGGCAATACGTTTCATTCGATAAAAAATAATCGATGGAATGGGCCGTGTCTAGCTGACTTGGAGTTACATCCCGTATTGACGACATGCTTCATTCGATAGAAAATAATCAATAGGATAGGCCATGCCTACTTGATTGGGAGTTACATCTCGCATTGATAACACATTATGTTCGATAGGAGATAATCGATAAAGTAATCAAAAGAGAAAAGCACAGCGGCCTTGCTTGATAGGAGGTTCTTCCGACCATGATAGGTGATATGATTTATTGTAGTAAATGCATAGGTTTTCCGCATTCTAAGTCCTGGGCATAGTCGATCCATCTAGATTGCTGAGATAATAAGTCCTTGGGTGAACAGCAGAACTTATTTGATAAGAACCTTCTCAATTGGATACTAACTTGCCCTTGGATAGAGATTTGCCAGTTGCTTCTATCTTCCTTAGGACCAATTCATTGGGTTTGAATGTTCGATTCTTGACTTTTCGGTTATAATATTGAGCTATCTGTTGTCGGTGTGCAACCATCCGAGTTGATGCAAATTCTCGTAACTCTAGGAGTAAATCTAATCGTTCTCGTAGAGCAGGCTCATTTCATGTTATGTTGTATTGAGCTACTCAGGGGAATGAATTCCTATCTCCACCAGTATGACGGCTTCGCTTCTATATGTCAAGCTGAATGACGTTTTGCCAATTGCCCTTCGGGGCGAAGTACGGTACGGCCAGAGGATATTGTAAAGCTCCTCTATCCATTGTCCCTTGGCTTCTTCCAACATCATTTTTAGCCCCTGCAAGATCGTCTTGTTAGTTATCTCAGCGAGTCCATTAGTCTGTGGATGAGTAACTGATGAGAATCGGTGACGGATCTCCAGTCTCGTTGATGGATCTCCAGTTTGCGACAGAACCCTTGGAAGCTAGCATTGTCGAATTGCTTTCCATTGTCCGTGATGAGGATGTGGGGTATGCGAAAACAGGTGATGATGTGAGTTCATATGAACGATTGGGTCTTATCTGTTGTTATCTAGGATAGAGGTTCGGCCTCTACCCACTTGGTAAAGTAATCGATGGCCACTATAAGAAATTTTCGCTGTCAGGTGGCTGGTGGGAATGGTCCAAGGATGTCCATTCTCCATTAGGTGAATAGCCATGGGCTTACTATGGGATTGAGCATGGTCGAGGGTAGTCGTGGCACCAAAGAGAAACACTGGCACTTGTCACACCTCTTGATATAATTGTCGGAGTCGATTTTCATAATCAATCAGTAGTTCTTTGGTGTAAGGCTTTATGAACTAGATTTCAAGCCTCCAAGTGATTGTCGCATATTCTTTTATGAATCTCTCGGAAGATATAATCTCCTTTTTTAGGGGGTTAAGCACCTCAGGTATAGGTGAGTGAAGAATTTTAGATGAAAATTTCCATTGACTATCGTGCATTGGGCGGCCTTCCATTTCAATTTTGCTACTTCCAATAGCGAATCTGGCAGATAGTTATGCTTCAGATATGCTTCTATGAGATCTTTCAAACTGGGAGATTGGTCTGCTGTGAGGACCCTTTTGGGTTCATCGATGCTGGGGTGAGGTAAGCTCTCAATGTAGACTGTTTGGTTAGAGGTGACTGAATTTGAACTAGCTAGCTTAGAGAGTGTGTCGGCCCGTACGTTCTCTGATCGAGAGATTTGTTGGATGTCAACTTTGTCTAATTTGCTCATCGTTTCATGCAATTTGCTCAAATACTTGGTTATAATTGGGTTTTTAGTCTTGTAGACCCCTTCAATTTGTTTAACGACTAGTTGGTTATCGGTTAACACTCGAGCGCTTTGGGTCCCCATACTCATCACGATTTGGAGTCCTGTCAATAAAGATTCATACTCTGTTTGATTGTTTATGGCCCTGAAGTCAAATCGATGAGCATACTTGGTATTATCCAGGCCTATCAGTATGAGTCCAGCACTACTTCCTGAGGAGTTTGATAACATATCAATGTGTGATATCCGTTCTAGTAGTGAACACTCATCATGGCTATCGATAGGCTCATGTTTGATTGGAATCGGGAGTGTGCATTCATGAATAAAGTCTGCTTGGTCTTGGCCTTTGATCGTAGGTCTCGATTGGTATTGAATGTCAAATTCGCCCAACTCCACTCTCCATTTGATGAGGCGGCCGGAAGTGTCCCTTTTCTAAAGGATTTGTTTCAAAGGTTGACTAGTGAGCACCATGATGGTATAGGCCTGAAAGTATGGCCAAAGGCATCAAGCCGAGATGATTAGAGCATAGGCTATCTTTTTAATCGGTCGATAATTGATCTCAAACTCTTTGAGTATTCAACTGATATAGTAAATTGGCCTCTGTACGATGGACTCCTGCCTCACAAGGACAAAGAAAACTGCTCAATTAGAAATAAAGAGGTATAAGTATAAGCTCTCATCAGGAATAGGACAAGATAGTAGCTGAGCCAACATGAGGTATTCTTTCAGCTACTCGAAGGCTGTCTGACACTCGGGCATCCATACAAACCTTTAGAACCTCTTCAAGGTATCAAAGATGGGTTTGTACTTTTCTCCGACCATCAACATGAATCGGTTCAAAGCTGATATTTTACTGGTGAGATGTTGTATCTCTTTCAACATCTGAGGTGGTGACATGTCCAATATGGTTTATATCCTTTTAGGATTTGTCTCGATCCCCTGGTTGGTGATCATGAAACTTAAGAATTTACCGGATGCAATTTTGAAAGTGCACTTTGCCAAGTTTAGCTACATATTGTAACGTTCCAACATCTGAAACATTTTTTCGAGATCAGCAACATGGGATTCTATGTTTCTGCCGAGTTGATCTTTGAAGACTTTATTGACTAGCCGCTGGAAGGTTACTCCAGCGTTCTTCAAATCGAAGGGCATGAATCGATAGCAGTACATACCAAATTTTATGATGAAATTTGTTTTCTCTTTATTTTTCAGCACCATTCATATTTGATTATAGTCAGAATAGGCATTTATGAAACTCAAGAGTTGGTGGCACGAAGAGTTATCCACCAGCTTATCAATATTAGGAAGTGAGTAGCTGTGTTTTGAGCACGTCTTGTTGAGATCGATGAAATCTACACATTTTCTCCATTTACTATTGGCTTTTTACACTAAGACCACATTGGCTAGCTATTCGGGATATTTGACTTTGCGGATGAATCCAGCGGTTAACAGTTTTTGGATCTCTTCTTGAATGGCACGTTGGCTTTCTAGGGTAAAGACCTTTTTCTTTTGTTTGACTGGCTCGTAACCAACATTAATGGTCAGTTTGTGGATTATAACTGAAAGGTGGATACCTGACATGTTTTCGGGAGACCAAGCGAAGACTTTCTGAAGACTTTCGAATGTCAGCGCAGACAATCAATAATTGCTTCTTGTAGAGGTGTTAGCAAGTTAGCCTCGAGTCGAATGGTTTGGCTGGGATTATTAGTTAGAGGAATCTCAATCACTTTTTCCATGGGTTTAGATTTGGTCATTGGCTCAATATCGTCCTTGAACTCTAGAGTGTCGATAGAAAAGTTCTCTTGTCCATCTTTGACCGCGAGAAGGGCATAGGGATCGGAGTCACTATGAAGGGTAGCGATTCCCTCTAGCATTCTAAACTTAATTGTCATATATCTCATATGGGGTAGTTCTTCCAGTTCGTCTAGACTAGGACGACCATGAATGGCGTTGTAAGACGAGAATAGTTTCACCATATGGAAGACGACTTTGGTGGCCCCGTGGTTGGGAGGAGTTCCCAAAGTTACAATGAGGGGGATGATACCTTCTAGATAGATACATTCGTTAGAAAGTTCATTGAGAGACCCAGTGAGAGGTTAAAGTTGGGGCGAGTTGAAACCCATTCATTGGAAGGCGTCCCAAGTGAGGAGATAACAATTTACCTTTTGATTAATAAAAACTCTCTTGATAGTATAAAATTCCACTTTGATGGTAATGACTAAAGGGTCGCTGTGATCAGGATTGACTCCGACTAGATAGTCGTCATCAAAATCAAGCCATGTTTATAATAGATAGTTAAGATAGATGATATGTTTGTTTGGGGAATCAGCCTATTTTTACTAAGGATGAAACCAATCTATTGGTGGTGGGTTTCGGTTCCATAGATTCTGGCTCCTTTTGACTCAAACGGTTGCTCCGGAAGATAATTCAAAATATGCAAAAGATTGTCGAAGGGTATTTCGGTGGGGGAAGTCCCGATACTTAAGTCAGAAAGAATGATTTTCGATTAAATGAAACAGATTAAGAGCGAGAGATAGAAAAAGAAAGAGAGCTAATAACCCTGTGATTTGTGTGTTAAGTGTCTGGTTTCAGAAAGTGTACCTGGATTTCGGTGTGCCGAAAGCTTATATACTAAGTTGTTGTAAGAGTCGAGTATATTCGAGATGTTATAAGATTAGTTTTCTTGCGAGGAGGTTTGAAAATTTTGAGATTCTTTTAGTCAAATATTTTCAAGAGAGTTAAAATTTTTATCACTTGGGAAATTTGATAATATGGGGAAATTTTTTTCCTTATCAATTAGATTTTTAAGATTTCTTCCCTTATCTAGAGGGTATGTTTTGTATTGACTTAAAAAACTAAGATTGGTATAAGATTTAGTCAAATATTTCCTTGGGTAGACAAGAGCGAAGCGATCGGTTTCTTAATGAACTGTTGGTCATCAGTCAAAGAGAGAAAGACATCAGTTCAGCCTTACCAAATGCTTCTACCAACGGTTAAGTTGCCATCGTTTGGAGTCAATCAAGAGGTCAGCTTACGCTTATTATTCGAGGAGGTAAATCCTTTATTGTTATCGGTATAAGAGTTTTACCATGAGTTTTCAAGTATTCGAATACTGCTCTGATGGGCCTTTGGGGCCACGTCCCATCAATAATTAAGTGTGTTAAATATGCCATCATTGAGCTGCGCAAGTGCCATTTGAAGGTATGCACACATTGCATAAGGCATAATATCAAATACAATGTATGAAGTAGAGTACTGGTGATGTGTGAGTTCTTTTCTAAAAAAAATTATTACTTCATGCTTTGCTTTTTTGTTTTGAACTAATATGAATAATACTTGTGAGCCATGAAATGATAAAACATGATGCGTACAATTTTTTTTTCATTATCTCTTATTTTTATTAATGTTTTTGTAATTAAAGAGAAAAGGTTTGAGACAAGATTCGAATTTAGAGAAATAGGATTTCGAGGTATAAGTCAAATTTTTGAAGTTTAGGGTTAAATTACTCAATTTTTATGGTAACTTCTCTTCTCTATAAATCTTAAGAAGCTAAACTGCTATCATTCTCTATCTAAAAGAGAAAATCTTGTTTGATAAGTTTTATTAAAATCTTAAATCTATTCATGAAAATGATTATAACGATGCATTGGAAATTTGCACCATATTAGATAAACATTTAACAATAAAGAAAAAGCGAAAAAGTCTTATAACAAACTTTATCTCTTCATAAGAAATATTATTAAATTTAATTTAGTCATAATATTCGAATATAAAATACTTTTTATTTTTAACCAATACTCTACTCTGGAACAACTGGTCTTGAAGGTTGACTTGACTTGTGATATTATCCTATATATACAAAGAGTCACTCGGGGTTACTGTTTACATTGTTCATGAACAGTACTCAAGTTCAATTATCAATGTATCCCTTGTTATCTTTTTCTTTTTTTTATTTTTTTTTTAATTTAAGTCATTACTTTTTTTTTTATCTTTTTTCATTTTGGTCTTTTCACTTTTAGAGAACGCTATATCTTTTTTTACTCTGTTCATAAACAGTATCCCAAGTCCAATTACCAAAGTATCCATTGTTATATATATATATATATATATATATATATATATATATATATATACTTTTTTCTTTTCGTTCAAATCTTTGTTTTTTTTGTCAATTTTTTTTCATTTTGATCTTTTTTCTTTTAGAGAATGTATGTCATTTTTTTTACCCTATTACATAAAGTTACTCTTCATCCACCTCTTTGTGAATGACCAAAGTGCCCCCATTGCTATCTTTCTTCCTTTTTTTTTTTTTTTTTTTTTTTTTTTTTTTGCTTTTGTATCCCTTTTTTTTTGAGGACCCTCTATTTTTTTTTTTCCATTCAGGACTCGCAGCTACTGCTCATCCACTTATTACTGTGCGCTATTGTTCATCCACCTCTTTATGAATGACCAAAGTACCTCCATTACTATATATATATTCTCAATTCAACTCTTTACATTTCTTTTTTTTTGCCTTATTTCTTTTTTTTTTTCACTTGGGACTTTTCACTTTTAGAGGACCCGCTATTTTTTTTTTCATTCAAAACTTCACAGCTATTATTCATATGCTTTTCTTTGAATGACCAAAGTACCCCTATTGCTATCTTTTTTATTTATTTATTTTTTTTATTCAAGTTCTTGTATTTTTTTTTACTCATTTTTCTCGCTTTGGTCCTTTCTCTTTTGAAGACTCCACTATGGTTTTTTTTTTTATTTAATTTAGGCTCTCGCAATTTTTTCCTACTGATATTTTTTCCTTCAAGTCCTTGCATTTTTCATCATTTTTTTTTACTTAGGTCCATCTTTTGGGGAACCGCACTAACTTTTTTTCATTTAGAAGTTTTCTCTTTTAGAGAACGTTAGTCATTTTTTTACCCTGTTCATGAACAGTACCCCAAGTCCCATTACCAAAGTACCTTTTTTTTTTTCTTTTCGTTCAAGTCCTCGTTTTTTTTGTCCATTTTTTATTCATTTTGGTCATTTCTCTTTTAGAAAATGTTATGTCATTTTTTTAACCCTATTATACAAAGCACCGGTTGGGATACTGTATGTGTTACTGTCCATCCGTCTCTTTGTGAATTACCAAAGTGTTACTACTGCTATCCTTTTTTTTTTTTTTTTTTTTTTTTGCTTCTGGATCCTTTTTACCCCATTGCTATACTATATATATATATATATATATATATATATATATATATGAATTCTCAATTCAACTTTTTACATTTATTTATTTTACCTTTTTTCTTATTTTTTTCGCTTGGGTCTTTCCTCTTTTAGAGGACCTTCTATTTTTGTTTTCTCATTTAGGATTCCACAGTTATTGTTCATTTGCTTTTCTTTGAATGACTAAAGTACCCTTATTACTATTTTTCTTTTAATTCAAGTTCTTGTATTTTTTTTACCTATTTTTCTCACTTGGATCCTTCCTCTTTTGAAGACTCTGCTATGTTTTTTTTATTTTTTATTTTTTTTTATACTTAGATCCATCATCTTTTGGAAACCCCACTATTTTTTTTTTCATTTAGAAGCTATTATTTTTTTTTCCATTCAAATCCTTCTACTTTTTTTTTTTTTCATTTGGATCTCTCGTTTTTTGCGGGATCCCGCTATATTTTTCTTTTCATTCAAGTCTTTGCGCTTTTTTCCTATTAATTTTTTCATTTAAGTCCTTATGCTTTTTTATGCCTACTTTTTTTTTTCTTTTTACTTAGGTTTTTCGTCTTTTAGGAGGATCTCACTGTGTTTTTTTCTTTTTTTTTTTTTTTCATTTAGGACTTGTTATTTTTTTGTTCAAATCCTTCCACTTTTTTTGCCTGATTTTTTTTAGGTCCTTCGGCTTTTGAGAAATCCACTATGTTTTGTTTTGTTTTTTTTTTTTCTTTTTTTTTTCCAGGTCCTTGCACTTTTTTTATCCTTTTTTTTTTTGCGTAGGTCTTTCATCTTTTTGAGACTGCACTTTTTTTTTTTTTTTTAAATTTAGGTCATTTCGCTTTTTTTTTTTTGGCTTAGATACTTCATCTTTTTTTAACCGCTTGGAGTTATTCTATTTTTTAACCCTTTTTTACTTAGATCATTCGTCTTTTTAAGACATAGGCTTTTTTCTTTTATTTTTTAGCCTCATGGATAATCGTCCATTTATTTTTAGGTTGCACATTTTTAATTTTTTTTCCATTCAGATCCTTACTCTTTTATTTTTTATTCTAGCTTTTTTTTTTTTCCTTTTAAGTCTTTCATTTTTTCGGATATAGATTTTTTCTCTTTTGATTTTTGGATCTTATGGATGGTCGTCCATTTATTTTTAAACAATAAATTTTTTTATTCAAATTCTTGTTCTTTTTATTTTTTTTAACTCTGTTTTTTCTTTAAGCTGTTTGTTTTTTTTAGATGTAAGTTTTTTCTCTTTTTGGACTCCACTTGTCCATTCAAATCTTGAGTTTTTTTTTTTTTTTTTCCATTTTTTTGTTTAAGTTTACTCTTTCAACTTTTTTTGGTATAGGTTTTTGCCCTTTTAACTTTTTGACACAACAGATAATCGTCCATTTATTTTTAATTCACAGTTTTTTTATTTTTTTCTATTCATTTTTTTTTAATTTTTTTAACCTTTTTTCTTTCTTAAATCGCTGGTTTTTTAATATAGGTTTGTTAGAGGTGAGTTATGTCTCCACAGATACTGCCTCCTTACAGACTTGAACGGTTGCCGTCAAAATGGATGTAATACCTGCAAAAATCGTCGGAGGGTGCTCCGATGGGGAGGCTCTTACGCTCAAGTCAGAAAGAGTGATTTTGAAGGAAAAAGAAATAGATTGAGAGCTCAAGGGAGTGATTCTCCGTGATTAGAGATTAGAGTGTCCAATGTGTCTGACTGAGAGAACATTCCTGGCTTGTAGGGTTTTGAGTCACCCTATACCTATGAGAGTCGTGCATCATTGGAGTGCTTTAACACTACTTTCCTTATTGAGCCGATCCAAAAATTTCGAGAATTTAATATTTCGAATTGATTATGATTCTCATTCTTTAGAAAATTTTCGCTTTCTGTTGGGATCCTTTTCTTAACCGAAAGATTCTAAAGAGGCTGCTCTCAAATAGGAAGAAGGTGTCATTAGAATATTTTTGACTTTCTCTTAGAATTGTTAGAGCCGTTGTCTATCGATTGGTCATTCAACCGATGAAGGGTCTTCAGGGCTCGTTCGCTTGAAGGACCGACGGTTGAATGCCCAATTGGGCGATTACCTTTATGTGACGAATAGTGTTCGGCTGGTGGGGCGACTGAGCCCCTATCGTTCGAGAGATCTGGGTGACTGAGGTCCTTCGGTAGATAATCACATTTGAATATCGATTGGTAGCAGTCCTTTGTGGGCCTTTCAAGAGCTGACCCTTTTAGCTGGGCCTAGGACTATGTCTCATTATTTGCTCCCAACTCATGGCCTTCCTGGCAGAGAGGCGCCATGAGTAATGACAATTTTAAAAGGCACGGAACTTTTTAATGTGACTTCTGTTGCTTCAGTTTTCGTGAATCATCTTTTGTATGCTTCATAAGGATTCACGCTTATCGGAGGATCGTATACCCCAACATTCTTACTGCCCTTCTAACCTTTCTTTGAAGAACCTCCTCTTGCAGACAAAAATGTCAAAAGAATCTTCCTCATCACAAGGTGTAGATAGCATACGTAGTACCATGACCGAGGAGGATTTGATGGAAGTCCAAAGGGAAATGTCGCTTGGAAGCGACTTTGAGTTAGTGTTGCCCGGTGAAGGGGACAGAGCAAGTCATGCCCCCTAGGGTTGTGTTTTGATATACAAACAGTGCGTAAAGTACAGTTTGAGGCTCCTGTACATGGGCCCACTGACGGAGGTTCTGAGATTTTGGAACATCCACCCTTCTTTGTTTATTCCGAGTGTTTGACATTTTGTGATTGCTCTTATTTCTTTTCTAGGGTTTCTTCGTGTCTGCTTTGACTTGAAAATTTTGGGGACCCTTTTTTCTCTAGGGCGGTGCAGTTCCAAGGGTTCTACCCACGGTTGGTATAAACTCCAAAGTCATCGGGAGTCTCACTGGAGGTTCTTCTACACTGAATCACATGATAAACACTGGATGTATAAATTCTTTTACATGAGATTTTTGAACAAGGACCTCTTTCCAGTACTTTCGGATGCTTACCAAGTGCCTTTCTTGAACATGAAGATCTCGGATCTCCTTCATCATTCCCACTTTTTTCGGGCTATCGGCCGCTATTGCGAGGCTCATCATCGGAGCCTTTGGGTAGATGTTTTGATAGGGGATGAAATGTTGTTGTTGTCCGACTTGTTGGTAGATGAGGCGAGACAGATCACCAAGCCTCTCTTATTGGAGCAACAGGGAATGGAGTTGGTTGATACTGTGTCAATTGTAAATGCTTTTCTTCTCAATGAGGTCTCCACCGAACGAGAAGTGCGGCCGAATTCGAAGAGGAAAACAGTTGATGTTTCCCCTGAGTCCCAGCGAAAAAAATCAAGGGCTCGATCGTGTATCCCACTTACTGGAGAGGAAGAGCCGGTAAGAACTGGGGAACATGAACTTCCCCCAGAATACTCCGAAAAGGTAGAGGGCCGACCAACTAGCCATCCAATGACTTTTGTTGCACCCTTCGAGATCGGGGAGGAGGATGTCCCGAATGAAGTACTCTTTGAGGTGACTGGGAGTGCTCCAGCTCAGGGTTCTCAGTAGCAAGAAGAGGCTCCAACGATACACGCTTTTGCTCCCGCCCTAGGGGATGTATCGGAACAATCTCCTCGAGGATCTCAATGTCTTCTACAAGACATAGACAATAAGTTCTGCATTCTTCCACCCATTCCGGTTGAGTCTCTCTCTAGAGAGGGAGATGATTTTGAAGAAGGATTAGTGGCGGTCAATGTGGGGGGCTGTGAGTTTAATTTTATTGACTCACAAGTGGCACTGTAGCTGGCCGAGTAATTCGAATTTCCTCCAAAGCTCGCCCTCCAGATGATGCCTCTTGATTGCGTCGACAATGCTATTCACTCTCTTTGCCTTACAGTAAGCATTCTTTGTTTCAGCTATGTTTGATTTTGTTATCTCATGACTCTGACAGGTATATTTCATTCCAGACCTCGACTTTGACTGAGTTTCAAAGGAAACGGAGAAAAGAGCACCATGAGCAAGTTGTCCACTTAAGCAACCAAGTGTTAGCGCTGAAGGACACCCTAGAGAACAAGGGGAGAGACATCGAAGAGAAAAAAAGGTAGACAACTCGAGCATCTCCAGGTGGACCTATCTTTGGCCCGAGAACGTTGTGAGAAGTTAGAAGTGGAGGCGCGTGTTCGGGAGGCAAGATTGACAGTCACAGAAATGTTAGCTCGTCTTCAGGAGGAATTTCTTCGAAGTACCGAATGAGAAATGGCCAATCTCAAGGCGTCTATTGCTAAGGATGCTGCCGACCTCCAGCTTTCCCAACGCAAGTTGTTTGAGCATTTGAGGTGCGCGAGGAGATTCTCCGACATGTCGGTCAGTATGAGGCTCTGCCTCCTCTTTAGAGGCCGATGGATCCAGATTCTGCCTTGGTTGCTTCTAGTGTTCCTTCTGCTCCCTTGTAACTTTGTGTCATTCAGATATGAAGAAATTTGAATTTTCTCCTTTTGTTCCATGCTCCATTGTGGTGTAACAATTTTTTGCTAAAGAAGAACTTTTGAATGCTTTATCCCGTTCGCTTGATGAGGTCGGGGTGACTTGGACCCGTCATATAGCAAAGGACTCTTGATATCAAGACCATATCTATTCACTTGGGAGAATCATCCCACTTTATTGACATTCCTGATCGGTTGGGCTGGAGCGTTTAAGGTCCGATGTTCGATTGGAAGCTTCCAAGGTTAGAAACGTGTCTACCCGCTCGAGGAGTTCCATCCCGCGTTCGTTCGGAAGGATCTGGGGTTCGAAGGCCCGACCTTTGATTTGAAATTTTAGATATTAGGGCCGTATCCGCCCGTTCGGGGAATTACATTCTATTTTAATGACACATTCGTTCGGAAGGACCTGGACGCCTGAGACTCGACGATCGATTAGAGACTTTAGAAATTAGGGCTGTGTCTGCCCGTTCGGGGAGTTTTATCACAACTTAATGACACATTTGTTCAGAAGGACCTGGGCGCTTGAGGTCTGACGATCGATTAGAGACTTTATAAATTAATGTCGTGTCCGCCCGTTCGGGGAGTTTCATCACAACTTAACAACACATTCGTTCGGAAGAGACTGGGCGCCTGAGGTCCGACGATCGATAATGATGGGACGTGGTCCTAGGCCTATCTAGAAGGGTTAGCTCTTGATACTGAGCGGTGAGAGAGAGTTAAACCATATCAGGGCATTACTCTTAAGAGTAGTGGGGAAATGCTTGCACATCGCTACGTCTGATAGGTCTCTGGAGACTATAATGTTATGAAATGAGCGGCGTGGTCATGGGGGTCAGTTGTTCTATCATATCGCTCCATGGAAGGTAAAAAAATATCTCTTGGCATTGGTTCTAAGGAGATCTTCGAGTCGAAGGGTGATTCACCTGAAGAGTATAGGGGATCTTTCCCATTCTTCGCACCCACCCTTTTAAGCTCGAAGGCCATAAGTTGTTCGACTTGTCTTTTCAGATCTTTGGGGTTGTATTGAGAGGCTGCCGAGGGTTCATAATTAGCAGGAAGTTCTCATCTCGGTGGTCGCTCTTATTTGGACTCTGCTGTGGATGAGTGGCCTTCTGGCCCGAGGGCTCGACTGAGTTCTTCCAGTTGTTTACTCATTCTTTGGAGTTTCGACTCCAACCTTTCCATTTGGGGCTGGTTCGCCTGCTCTGGCACTGGAGTCATGACCGGCTGTTCTTGAACCTCAGGTTATAGGATTTGCTCCGGACAGGACGGTCGGGAGGAAAACATAGGATCTTGAATTAAGTGATTGGGTGCCAAAGGCATGATAGATTCGGTAAGTATAGGGGAGTGCCCTTCTACTGTAGGTGCGACCCTCGACGATGCTTTAGTTCTCGGAGGCATAGTTGTAACAGAAATTGCTATAGTCAGTTTCCCACGGACGGTACCAATCTGTTAGAAGTGGGTTATGACTCTACAGATACTGGTTCCTTGCAGACTTGAATGGTCGCCGTCATAAGAGATATAATACCTGTAAAAACCGCCAGAGGATGCTACGGCAGGGAGGTTCCGACACTCAAGTTTGAAAGAGCGGTTTTCGAAGAGAAAAGAAACAGACTGAGAGCTCAAGGGAGTGGTTCCCTGTGATTAGAGTGCCCAATGTGTCTGACTGAGAGAAGTTCCTAGCTTGTAGGGTTTTGAGTCACCTTATACATGCGAGAGTCGTGCACCATTGAAATGTTTCAAACCTACTTTCCCTTTTGAGTCGATCTGGAAATGTCAGAAATTTAATATTTCGAATTGATTGTGATTCTCATCATTTGGGAAACTTTCATTTTCTATTGGGATTGTTTCTTTAACCGAAAGATCCTAAAGACACTGTTCTCAAATAGGAAGTAGGAGTTATTAGAATATTTTGACTTTTCCTTAAGAGTTGCTAGAACCGTTGTCTATTGATTGGTCGTTCGATCGATGAAGGATCTTCAGGGATCGTTCGCTTGAAGGACCGACGGTTGAATGCCCGATCGGGGCAATTACCTTTACGTGACGAATCGTGTTTGGCTGGCGGGGTGACTGAGACTCTATCGTTTGGGAGATCTGGGTGATTAAGACCTTTTGGTAGATAATCACATTTGAATATCGATCAGTAGCCGTCCTTTGTTGGCCTTTCGTGTGGGTTTTTCAAGAGCTGCCCTTCTAACTAGGTTTAGGACTACGTCCCATCAAGGTTTTTTCTCTTTTATTTTTTTAGAAATCCATGGATGGTCATCTCTTTGTTTCTTTACTTTGTTACTTCACATATTACCTTTTTTTTACGTCATATTTTTTACTGATTTAAATAATAATTTAGTTTAAATATTGAGTTAATTATAAATTTAATAAATATTTATATAATAAAAAAATATAATATTTTATGAACATCTCATGCATTAGCGCGGGTCGAGTTATATAAATATATATATATATATATATATATATATATATATGGGTGCAACCTTTTGAGTTGCGCTGCTGTCCTCGGCCGCATTGATCCACGGTTGACATTGGTTTGTGTGATAGATCTCAATTCCATCCCCAATAGAATAATGCTTCTTTAACCTGAAAAGGAAAGAAGAAAAAGTTACCGTTGACATAGATATTTTGCATTTGGGGTTATTTTTCTACAATAGAATATAGTTATTTAAAAATTTATTTTTTAATTCTAAAATTTAAATGGCTAGAATATCACGACCAACAGTTTTTTTTTTTTTTTAAATAAAAACTTATAGTGGCGGACAACTTTAGTTAAGATTAATAAGTTTCTAAAATTGACAAGTGTCGAAAGGGGTTTATCGGAAATTTTGTGGACATACATTTCTCCAAAAGTGAACTTTAGAAAAAGAAAAAAAGTAAAAGATCCTTCACTAAGACAAGACCGATTTGTTTTCTTACGACAATGAAGCTTCAGCCGAGGGTGATGCGTGTTTGTTGTGTGTACGTGTGCACTTCATTTTTGTGGGTTTTATAAGCTGACAAAGACGAGCGACGACCAAATCTAAGCTTCTTACTGCCCAACACAACTGCAAAAGGTGCCCTTCTTTGTCTTTAGCATATAAGAAAACTCAAATTTGAATTTTTTTATAAAAAGAAGGGATACTGTCAATTGAGCATGGCTTATTGACCCATCTCGTATGTATTCACAAAAACGATTATAAAGAATCTCTCAAAACTTATTTTGTTGGATTATGAATGATAATATTTGTAGTTTTTAATTTTCATTTTTGATTTAAGGGATAATTTTATAGCTAATCCCCCGGAGGGGGGGGTTTCTATGATAAAGTTTTTATTTGAGGTGCGTAATGATGTTGAAAATTCTCAAGGCTAGGCCTTAGTTTTTATTTGTTCAATTTTTCTATATTCTCATATGAATACCAACTAGAGCTGGTATGATACTTACCCGTGATACTATCTGGTCAAAGCTCGACTCGAGCTCGGATTCAGGTTTGGGCTCAAGCTCAAGTTCGAGTCGAAATGTGTCGGGCTTGAAGGCCCGACGAGCTACTTGATTTTTTTTAATATTTTTTATATATTAAATATCTGATGATATTACCCGACAACACTACCCGATAACACTATCTGCGACACTTTGAGCTCGAACTCGATCTCGAAAAATACAAATCTGGATCATACTATCTAACGACACTACCTGATGATATTACCCGATGACACTTCGAGCTCGACCTCGAGAAATTCAAGCTCGACCATCTCGAGCTCAAGCTCGAGCCCACCTAAAAAATAGTCGAGCCGAATTTGGGTGTCATGATAACCGAGCTTGATCCGGGTGTCATAACACCCCTAATACCAACAACATAATCTCTCTTTTACCCTTTTATATCTTGCTGCTTGATTTGGAAAAAGAAGTATTATAATATCACAAATCTGTTCACACGAGTTTTTTAACATTGTCTGTTGGATTTAATTGATTTACATGCAGTGAAAGCATTTAAACAATTTTTGAAAAAATAAAATAGATCGGGTATAGGGTTACCTCAACGTGTAGAGTCTCCCAAAAATCAATCGAACCGTCCCTCAATCGGATCTCGCGGTCGGGATGGTAATCACGATATTAATCGAATCACTACCGCAATATCACAACGCTGCAACTCTCAGTCCGGCGATCGTTGTGATGGGAAAAATTCCCTTCACGGAATTTTTTCTCAAGCCCTCAATTTTATTCTCTCTTAAGCCATTCTCTCATGGCTTCTTCAATCTCACATCCGGTGGAGAAGAAGACTTTTATTCACCATAAAAGTCTTGTTTATTGACGAGAGAATTAGAAGTTATCATGTTAGGTTGTTAGTGGTATAATAGGAGTTATGGGAAGTTATCCCATAACTTTCTAAAATGCCCCACGATGGGCATAAAAACTAATATCTCCCACTTGCACATAATGGTATTTTACGTCCGTCACAAGATCACAACTCATGTGATCTTTCACATCACCCTGCTGGACTTTCATATAGGATTGGACGTCGTGCGACCTGTGAGTACACCTGCAAGCAAAGACTTCTCAATACACATGTTAGGATGATCGAGAAGCCATCGTTAGTATCAAAAGAACTCGCTGCAACCTAGATCCAAGACTAATTACATCAATCGAGCTACTTTCCTCATCGAAAATAATCCCCAATAAACGCTCGACTGTGTATCCACTATTATACTTACATCCCAACATGGATAAGCATAATAGGCATGCCGATAAATACAACACAATGATATAATGTCAATTGGTCTTCCTTTTCCCAAACTCGAATCTATTAGTCTCAATTCAGCTGCTTTCTTAGATCTGTTCCTTAGACCTCAATTTATCTTCCGGACCATCGGTAAACAGACTAAAGTAGCAACACTGAGTCAAGACTTCTAGAAATAGCCGAAAGTGATAAGGGTACAAGAGATTCCACCCAATAGATCTCGGGTCTCACACAGTGGGAACGAGAATCAAAATCATATCAGTGTCTCAAATAATGCTTCCACTATCCCTGGTCGTCATATCACACGCGGTCTGAAATACGTGCCACAGTGTTATTCCCCCATCTCTCAAAGGGCATATGTCAGATTTCTCCAATACTGTGCAAATTTGAGACTCAGTCTACATATAAGATTTTACCCAGAGATCTCAGGGAGAGTATCTTAGAGACAATATCACTAGTCGCATGTAATATCTGAGATCTCAAATCTGGCTACTTACAGGCAACATGGATGTGGGTACGTCCATGCCGGTCATATCGCATATGACCTCATCCTAAACACATATTAGGGCAACTTATGTTCAAGTAAGGCTACTCTTAAAGCCTCTTACAACTAGAAACCGTCTCATCTACGTTCACTCAGAGCTGGAGGTGGTCACTTGTGTGAGAGAGTCGACCACATCTGCCTGACATATCATTTATCACAAGATATTATAAAATACATGACGATAAAATAGTGCAATAAATAAGTGATTCAATCATGCACACATGTCATATATATAACACAATAAGCATCAGTACAAGGTGAGAAATGTCACTAGACATGTAAACCCAATGATTCCTATATCTCATACAGGAATCTCTCACAATGGGTTTATTGAAGGGATTAGCCAACACGCTGTATAGTAATGTACTTAATTTGTCACTTCACCCTTCTTGGTGATGTCTCTCATAACATAATATTAGGTATCAATGTGTTTAGACTTACTGATACTTAGGATCTCAAGTGTGGTCAAGGGCGGCCTGATTTTCTCAATATATCATCACTGGTCTCCCACTATTTGCCACAACCCCTAAGTGATCTAGAAATCTCCGAAATCAAACACTCACCTGAACTGCCACTAAGCATCTCATAAGCTCAATCTCTATCGTAGATAGAGATACACAGGTTTGTTTCTTACTACTCCAAAACAGCAAAACCTGATATCGATTTGCATACATTCAGATCGCCAACCTAGTCAGTATTTGAATACCCATCAAAATGCAAATCACCTCATCTGTTACATAAGGAGAAGTCCGCAGTTCTCTCGAGATATCTCGGAATCCTTTCACTGCTCTCTAGTGATCCCCTCTAGGATTCGATCGATACCTAATTACCATACTGACTGCAAAGCAAACGTCTGATCGTGTATGCGATACTACGTACATCAGACTACTTAATGCACTGGTACAAGGGACTCTACTCATTTCCCTTACCCTTTCCTGAGTCTTAAGGCATATGTCAAGAATTAACATTAACTTTTTTAGCGATAAGAGTGTTTTTAGGGTCGTAGTCAATCTTCTCGAAGCACTCAAGAACTCCCTTGATGTTGGACTCCTGTGAAATAGTCAACACCTGTCTCGAGCGATCCCTCTAGATCTTAACTTTGAGGAAGAACTAAGTCTCACTCATGTCCTTCATATCAAGACCCGACAATGTCCACGTCTTCGTGGTCTTCAGACACTCTCTGTTGTTCCCAGTCAACAGAATGTCATTCACATAAGAACATGATCACAAAAGAATAAAAAAAAATGTAAAAGGTATACGCGATGATTTTACTCAATCATCACGAAACCATGAGATATCACCTCCTCATGAAATCTCAAATGCCACTGTCTGGATTGATGATTAAGGTCGTATATCAACTCCCGAAGTCGACAGACCTTATCATCCAGATCTATAAGAATAAAGCCAAATGACCGTTCTTTGTAGATCTTCTCATCCAAAACTCCTACTCAGGAGAACAGTTTCAACGTTCATCTGGACTCACTCCAGATCCATATCATGTCCACAACAATTGCTAAAAGTAAACGGATCGAGGTAATCTCACCCTCAGTCTGAGTAACCCCTGGTTATCAGATGGGTCTTATACCTTTACACCGATTCGTCGGCCTTTTCTTGATGTTAAGAACCCACATGTTCCCAACAGCCCTACTACCCTCAGGCAAATCAACTAGATCCCAGATCCCGTTGATTCTCATCAACTTCTCTCACCCATGGTCTATAATCAATGGTCCTCCACAGAACCCTCAAGAGCCTATAGGACAGTTAAAGGTTTCTCGTAATCCTTAAGAGTCACACTGAGAGTCTCTCCCTCAAACGGGAAGCGACGGCTAGGTACGCGTCCTCGACTACTCTTAAGAGGAGGGGAAACCTTTTTACCTCTAGATGGATCACTCCTACTAGAACCAAGATCCGTAATGGATTCTTAGATCCTGCCACTAGGATAGCTAAACCACTACGCTCATCCATCTGATAAAAGGTAAAGTCCCAATTGATTTCATCTCTCATAGGGAAATCATTTTCAAGAAACTCGGCATCGTGAGACTCAATCTCAATAAGAGTGTCGTCCGTATGCTCACCTAGAATACATTCCCCTCGGCGTGTTCTGAGTATCTCATAGAGATACATCTCTTTTCTCGTAGGCCTAACTCGCCGTGTAAGTGCGAGAAATAGTGAACATACGCGACACAACCCCATAATCTCAAATGGCTAAGGCCAGTCTATCTCCCTGTCCAAAACCCATATGGAGTACTGACTGTTGACTTCAATAGAACATGATTGAGAACGTAAGCTACAGCCAATAGCACATCTCCCTAATGGGAAATGAGTAAATTGGCTCGCGCCATCATCGACCTCATTGTCTCAAACAAAGTCCTATTCCTCTCTCGCAGCTACTTTACTCCACTGAATAGCAAGGAATAGTCAGTTTCTCGTAATGCCCTTCTTGAAATAGAGCTCTTCAGACAAATACTCACGCCCTCGATCCGTTCTGAGAGTCTCTACTCTCAAGTCTAACAGATTCTCAATTTCGCTAATAACCTCCTAAGGCACCTCAATGCCTCAGACTTGCACGAGATCAGATAGACGTAACCGAAACGCAGGTAATTGTCTATGAACGTAATAGAGTACCCAACACCATTCAGGTTCTCACGTTCAAAAGGCCACAGATGTTGGAGTGAATCGACTGTAATGGAGTCCCAGCCCTCATTGAAATGTTGAATGGTTTTTTTGTAATTTTGTCGTCTAGGCAAGACTGGTTAGCGGGCCTTATAGACCACTCACTGCCAACCGATTCATCCTCTCACACACTAGGAGGATAACAAGAAAAACCATTGAAAGGAATCATTTTCAGTGCATTTAGTCCCTCACGGACCAAAATAGAACCAATCAAAGAATTGTCATAATAAATGAAAATTATAAAATTTCCAAATTAACAAAGCATATCCTAGGTTGAAATCAAGTTCCGTCGAACATTCGGAGCGTAAATGACGTACAGAGTTTAGCAACTTTGCAACTCCAACTTGCAAGTGCTACTCCCTCTGATATCGACAAATGCTCCGTTTCTTTACGTAAATCCTCCTACTCGAAGACTCACTCGACGGAACTATATAAGCGCGCTCCTATCTCGAACTACGTGGTCGGTTGCTCCCGTGTTCATAACCCATGAAGGAGAGAAAAACAATGAGCATATCAAACCACATAAAGAACGAAAAGATAATTTCCACTCGTCGCACTCACGAGCGAAATGACCAAATCTACTACAAATGTAGCACTATACCTTGGTCGTATCCAACTCCTCGCTGCGCATTATTATTATTGGTTTTCTTAGATGGTTTCTTCTTTCCTGAATCTTGAGTCCCACAAGAGTCCTTGCTTGACTCCATCGCATAAGCATGACTCGAGTATGGCCTACTCGTCTCTAGATGCTCCTACTCGAGCTCAATGTGCCTATTTACATTAGTAAAAGTACGAATACTTTCATCGTATGTGAAATAGACTTTCATGATTTCTCATGAATCAAGTAAAGTACTGGATTGCATCCAGCACAAAAAAACATATCCGAAATGAGCTCAGTCACATTCCCCAACTCGGCGACCATATTCGACATTTTCATCAAATGTTGCATCATCATATGATCAACCCTTTCTTTATAAGTTATTAAACTTATAATTTAGTATCATCGTCTCAGGATCTGTAAGAGTACCACAATACTCTTTATAGGATGAGCCAAACCGATAAAGCAGTAGGACATTACTCATAGACTGAGATCGCATCATCGTGCATGCTATTCAGGAGGATTTCCCTGACTCGGCAATCATTCCTCCTACATGAACGTTTTGTCTCTTAATCCCGTCTGTCTGAGGTGTGGTACCCTCCCTGGAGTCCACCATCTCACGCCTCAGAATTTTAATTATATCTTGCCCCTCGAGGATAAATTGAATCTACCGGTGAAAAATCACATAATTATCATCATTCAATTTTATCCCCCTTATAAAGATCTAATACGATAATTTTAGAAACAGTCATAGAGATAATATTGACTTGTGATGCTTATTCTCACATGTTGTGCATCCTACGAATCAACAAGACACAAATAATTCGAATACAGACCCTAAGATGAGCGTATGAATCAACAGACACCATACACCATAATTCGGGATTGCATCTCACCATTCAGACTAGGATTCGGTACACAAATACCCACAAAAAGTCACTTTTATGGATGTGGGACTCTCAAAAATTGAAAAAATTTCAATTCCAGACGACCTAACGCACCGCTGGAGGTCCCACGCCCCGCCACGCTCCGGCGGCGCGTTCCCATGTTCCTGCACGCGCCGCCATGCTCCGGCGGCGTGTCCCCACGCGCTTGCACGTGCTGGGGACAGCTTCTGGCGCGTACCAGACACTCAGCGCGCTCTGTACGACGGCGCACGCGCCAGACGGGCAGGTGTGCTGGTCACATGCCTGCACGCGCGGACCCACGTGTACGGGTCGGTTCCAGATCCGGGCGCAGGTCGGAACCCGAACTTAGTCCGGATCCGGTTTCGGGTCGACGCGGTGGGGGTGACACGTGTCCCGGTCATAACCGACCCGGACAACCTAGACGGGTTCACGCGCCTTTCGCACACGTGAACCTCATGCCCATGGCGCCTCTGCATGGACGCGCCTCCTCGCGCGTGTCATGCACACGCCTACCATTCGGACTCGTCTTCTTCGCCCGACTCCTCTACAACCGGTTTTTCTGACCTGGTTTCTGGAAACCTCATATTCCGGTATCAACAACATGGAATATATATATCAAAATGTTGATCTAGCAGAGACAAACACGGATCTACCAATTTCATATAATGATTTACCCTAAAACTTGCCAAATTTAAGGTTGAAGAGTTCGGTCACTATTCACGGCCGAATGCTTTAACTGGAATTTTCTTGGCCTAAACGTGTTCAGAAAATTATGAAAAAATTATTTTCATGTTCTACGGATCATGGGTAACACAGTGGTGTTCTCAGATTCACGAAACTCATCCGTGATCCGAACCTCAAATTTTTTAAACCCTATATTGTTATACCCAAAAATAATTTTGAAAATTATTTTTAATAATCCAACGTATGCTTTGATACCAATGTTGGATTTAATTGATTCACATGCAGCAGAAGTATTCAAAAAATTTTCAAAAAAATAAAATAGATCGGGTATAAGGTTATCTCAATGTGTAGAGTCTCCCAAAAATCAATCGAACCGTCCCTCGATTGAATCTCTTGGTCAGGATGATGATCACGATGTTAATCGAATCACCACCGCAATATCACAACACCGCAACTCTTAGTCCGGCGATCGTTGTGATGGGAAAAATTCTCTTCACGGAATTTTTCCTCAAGCCCTCAATTTTATTCTCTCTCAAGCCATTCTCTCATGGCTTCTTCAACTCACGTCTGGTGGAGAAGAAGACTTTTATTCACTATAAAAGTCTTGTATATTGAAGAGAGAATTAGAAGTTATCACGTTCGGTTGTTAGTGGTATAATAGGAGTTATGAGAAGTTATCCCATAACTTTCTAAAATGCCCCACGATAGGCATAAAATCTAATATTGTCCTTCTCCTCCCTTAACCAAAAGGAGAAAATAAGATTGGCATGCCTTTTTTCAAGTTTTTTTTTTTTTTTTCACAAATTTTGTCATATTCCAACTTTTATATACTCGCAACACTTCCACTTATGAAATATTTAATATCTGAAAATTGCACAATTGCTTTTTCTTAATGAATGGTCAAAAAATTTTATTCCTCATGGCCAATGTCGTTTTGAATTCATTAGGATTTAATGCATTTAATTTTTATCAAAATTTATTATTCAATGAAATAAAAAAATACCATATTAAGTTCAAGAAAATTAAGATCACGATAAATGAGACCTCAGTGGTATTTGCTTTTACTAAAGAGTTTATCGAATTTTTATTTATTTATTTTGTGTGTTGCTTTAAAAGTGAATTATCTTATTTTAGGTTTTAGTGATTTCATTACATTTGTGCATTTGGGCAGACATTATTTTCATGAGATTAAGATCTTGATAACCATTTTGTTGTCCAATTAGGGCTCTGGCCTAGTAGGACCCAACTCTTAAACTAGTGAATTGAAGTGCAGGTGAAGCTCATTTCTTCTTGGAGCAGGAAACAAAGCATGTCAACAATAAAACAGAGCATAGAAATGGAGGGTTGAGAATCAATATGGTGATAAAAGAAATGTTGTAGAGAATTATGGATTGAAAGTAGAATAGAAGGAGGAGAGAGGGAGAATTACAGAGAGAGAAAAGAAGAGAGAGAGAGTGTGTGTAGGGTATAGAGAGAGAGAGAGAGAGATAGGGAAGGGAAAACAGAGACAGAGGAAGAAAGATTATTTTCATTCATTGCCTAACTATTCTGATTATAAATACACATTACAAACTGATTGTTTTAACTAATCTAACCAACATCAAGTTATCATGTTTTTTAGTTTGATTAAACTGTAATTGTTTAGGGTAGTTGGACTGTTAGAGTTGTTACAAAAAATGGTTGTTGCATTTGAATTCTCCAAACTTATACGTTGCAATATCCTCCCCCATTGAAAGCATCCTTGTCCTCAAGGATGAAAAATAGAGAATTGGACTTTAGTGGTAGATCAATTGACTATAGATAAAGGATATTGAAGATACTATTGTTGCTTGCAGTGATTTTTTTTCTCTCTCTTTATGTCTCTTTTTGTTGTTGTTGTTATTGTAGTTCTTAATCAAATATAGTGTATCAGACATAGGCCTATACTCTTCAGCTACCTCAACGAGCCACTCCATCATCATTGCACGCATTTTAGTATTGATATCTTTCTGAATCCTCTCCATAAAATCAACAGAAGACTTTTTCTTTACCTCAGATGCATGTAGATGCTTGTAAATGTCTCAAGCAATGGTTGCACAAGGTGGATCTATGAAGTTGTCATCTATGTTTATAACGCCAACAATTGTTTCCAATTCTACAAGTTTCTCTCCCTTGTAGATATTACCCGTTATTTTCTCATTTTCTGAAATGAAGAAGTTGATACATGTTTTCTTTTCAATGGAATTGATAGTTGAAATTTCATCATTGTCAAGATACTTAACTTCTGGACTCTTCAGAGAATCACAAATGGGCATGCTCTCATCCAAGGAAATTAACCCATCATCAGATCGACTTAGAAAAATATCCATAATGCTTAGAGAAGCAATTAGGGAAATAGTGCTGGATGCATCTTATGCACTTCTTGGTAGAAATATATTGTTGGAAGGAATATCAACTCTTGGTTTCATAGGCACTGAAGCAGGAAAATTGTTGGTATCAAATTTCTTTTCATTTTCTTGTTCCTTTTCTACCAAGGTTTTGATATCCTCATTAATACCATTAATTTTTAATAAAATGTTTAATTTGTCATCAATGCTTGCTTTGAGAGCGTCCATTCTTTTATTATGTTCCTTCCATTTTGTGTTCTATTCTTGCCTACGATGTTCTTGTTCTTTTTTACATTCCTCAAACCAATCATCTTCCGCTATTGATGTTATGTGATGCTGAGAAATAGCTATTTTAATACCACTTTGTCATGATCCAACTCTCAAACTAGAGAATTGAAGTGCAAGTGAAGCTTATTTCTTCTTGGAGAAGGAAATATAACATGTCAACAATAAAACAGAGCACGGAAACGGAGGGTTGAAAATCAATATGGTGATAAAAAAATGTTGTAGAGAATTATGGATTAAAAGTAGAATTGAAGGAGAAGAGAGAGGGAGAATTGCAGAGAGAGAAAAGAAGAGAGAGAGTGTGTAGGGTTTAGAGAGAGAGAGAGATAAGGAAAGGTAAAATAGAGATAGAGGAGGAAGGATTATTTTCATTTATTGCCTAACAATTCTGATTACAACAAGCTATATATACACATTACAAACTGATTGTTTTAACTAACATAACCAACATCAACTAATCTTGTTTTTTCAGTTTGATTAAACTATAATTATTTGGGGTAGTTGGACTATTAGAGTTGTTACTGAAAATGGCTATCATTTGAATTCTCCAGGCTTATTTGTTACAGCCTCTTCCCTTATGGGTCATGACCTTGATTGCTTAACGGCCTTAGAAGGCTTGATTTTGTGTGAGTACAAGGACCAAGACCTAAGTTTGGGAAAAAAAAAAGGGTTCTTTCTTGGAGACCTTTTGTGAAAGTAGCTGTCCCCAATCGATATCCTTGCTTTCTATTATTTATTTATTTATTTTTGTACATAGAAAGCTTTGAACTCGGATCATTACAAGGGGAGAGGGGGCGATATCAGTTGAGTTATAGCTCATTGGCTAGCCCTATTTTCTATGACCATACACATTCTCCACCATCGCCATGCACTATTAATGCCTAATTGGTCCAGTAGCTAGACATTTGTATCACTTAAGTAAAGTGCCGAATTCGAATATTGTGAATAGAGAAAATAGGCATTGAAAGAGATTTGTGTAAGCACTAGCAAGAATTTGAATTTAACGGTTAGTCTAGTTAGTTAAATTTGTTAGCTTAGTTAGTCATTAAAATGAAACAACTGAAAGTTGTTAGATGTTGTTAGATCAGTTAAAAAATTAGATTGTAACAATATATAAATAATTATAAGATCATAGAAAAGGCAAGAATTTGGTTGTTCAATTGAAATCATCTCGCTCTGTTTCTATTGTTCTTTCTCTTGTTCTCTTTAACCCTGCTCTCTCTCTCTCTCTCTCTCTCTCTAACCCTTTTTCTACCTTCTCCTACATTCTGTTGATTCCATCTATTCCAAGCACTTCCATCACCTTCCGTTGCAATTGCCATTCTCACTCTTTTGCATTTAACATACTCTGTTTTCCTTTTGTTTTGAAACTAAGGCTATAATAACTTAGTTTTCTTCTCTCTTAAGCTGAATTGTTACAAATTAATACGGGAGCATTTGATTCTTGGCTCAAAATATTAAATGGCAAAAGGAACTCATCAGAAAACCTATGAAGACCAATTCAAGAAACAAGAAGCAAAAATATACTAAATCCACCTATATGTAGGCAAGAAGTTGGATGAATAAAACTAGAAGATGGAAACTTTTATGGCAAATCTTGATGCAAGATTCAATGCTTTTCTAAAACTAATATAATGAGACAAGAATGAAGAAGTTTGCAATGAAAGAATCTTGAATTCTCCATAATTACCCACACTACAAAAAAACAAGAATTCAGCGACGAAATTTTGCAACGAAAAATATTCGTCTCAAATCTGTCACAAATTTAGCGACAAAAATATATTTCGTCGCTAATTAGCCACGACTTTAGACACAAAAAAGTATTCGTCGCAAATTTTGTAACAAAAAATATTTTCGTTACAAATTTCGTCGCAAATTTTTGACGATAATTTTTTGATGCAAAATTCGTTGCAAATTTGCGACGAAATAATAAATTCGTTGCTAAATTTCCAACGAATCCTAAAATTCGTCGCTAAATTTGCGATGAATTTATAATTCGTCCCAAAATTTACAACGAAATAAACATTCGTCCCTAAATTTGCGACAAATAAATTATTCGTCCCTAAATTTGCAACAAATTTATCCATTCGTCCCTAAATTAGGGACAAATTTTTTTTTTTTTGCGTATACTTCACAAACAAATGGGAGGTTGGCGGATATCTTCATTGGATGAACCATGCACGTCATTAAATTAACATTCACCACTGTTTTAATTTTGCATAGAATAGAAATGATAAAATTTTCATAATTGTTCACGATTTTTAATGATTTAGGAATTCTTTTTAATATATATGTTAACAGAGTGGTCGAATCTCTATCAATGAAAGTAAGAAGGTTTATTATGAATTATACAACCACCCAGCACATAGCATGCGTTTGATTTCTATATAATTTCCCTCTTAACCTATGCTTCAAGCTAAATGAAGAGTTGATTTCCACTTCTAATTTTTGTTATTTAAAGTTTTAAAAAAAATTTGAAGTTTAATCTAATTTTATAAAAAAATATAAATTTATAAATCAATAAAGAAGAAGATATTTGAAAGTAAACTTCACATAATTTGTAAAGTTATAAAAAATTTATTTTCCATTGCCATACAATAATCTAATTGTGTCATTTTTAAACGTGAAGGGTTATTAAAATTAAAGTGGGATTCACCATGATAGCCTTTTTAGGTAAGTATGCTCCTACACCATCCCATATAATATTAACAGATTTTATAATCTTGATTGAAAAATATTTATAATCTTTATAATAATGCCAAATATCAAATCTTTCTCCACCGAAAAATATTTATAGTTTTACTTATATTAGTTCGCGTGATAGATTGAAAACTTGGAATATCATACCACTTATTGTAAATTATTTTTATTTTTATTTTTCAAAATAAAAAAGCTATTTGATTTAAAATTTTTTTTAATTTTTATTTTTGTCCCTGAATCAGGGACGAATTTTTTTTTCATCCCAAAATTTGTCCCTGAATCAGGGACGAATTTTATTTTCATCCCTGAATCAGAGACAAATTAATTTTTCGTCCCTAAATTCGTCTCTAAATTTGCGACGAATTTGTCCATTCGTCCCTAAATTTGGGACGAATTTTTTTTTCGTCCCTGAATCAGGGACGAAATTTTTTTTCGTCCCTGATCAGGGACGACTTCTGGGACGAATTGTTTTCGTCCCTAAATCAAGAACGAATTCATTTTTCGTCCCTGAATTAGGGACGAATTTAGGGACAAATATATTTTATCCCTAAAATCTATACTTCCACATTCTTTCACTCTCACTCTGTCTCTCGCTCTCTCCCTCAGTGGTTCTGTTACGCGAAGGTGGTTCTGCGAAGGGATGGCGGAAGGGATGCCAGATCTGCGATGGTGATAGGTAATCTCTCTCCCTCTCTCTCTCTCTCTCTCTCTCTCTCTCTCTCTTTCTCTCTCTCTCTCGGCCGCAGGCTGTAGAAGCCAGATCCGATAGCCAAGCCACCGGATCTGCCCTTCGCGAGCCAGTCGCGGCAAGGGGCTGCTGGCCCCTGCGTTTCCCCGCCTCGTGCAGGGGCGCGGCCCCTGCGCTGGCCAGCCTCACGCAGGGCCACTGGCCCCTGCGCTGCCCAGACTCGCGCAGGGGCCACTGGCCCCTGCGCTGCCCAGCCTCGCTCAGGGGCCGCTGGCCCCTGCGTGCGTGTCCCATGGGCTGGGCCATTGCACGGCCCTCGGTAGGCCCATTGGACTCGGCCCGGCCCGTTGTAGCCCCTTTTATGCAAAATTATTTAAAAAAAAATTTTGAGAAATTTTATTTATAAAATGTTTTTATTGTATTGTTTTAATAATATATTAATTATTTATAATTGTTTTTGATTTGTCAAGATTTGCGATTATCGAATATTTGGATTGGAAGCTGTTGCTGCTGTTGATATCTGAGCCCATCAGTGAATTATTATTTGGTGGTGAGAAAAGTTTTAATTTGTATTGTAATAATTGGAAAATACAATTATGTAAATTTGTATGTTTGTGTTGTTTTTATTTCTATATTAGTTTATTTTTTTTTTTGTATTTAGTGGTTGATCTAATGATATGTTTGGATTTGTTAATTGTAATTTTTTATATAAAATTGGAATCAAAAGTGTTGATCATTGATTAGGTGAAACATTATGTTAACAATAATCTGTAATTTATCGTAAATCTTATTTCGATTAGTTAAATAATCAATATTGTTAAATGTTTAATAATTTATATTTTATTTGATTATATGATAATATTTAATGTTATTGTAATAATTTAGTTAATTTGTTTGATATTAATTAAGTTAATAATATTATTTATTATTATATTCAATTTTTGTTAGATTAAGGTTATTATTATTGATGATGTTAAGTTGTGTTACATTTAATGTTACTTTTATAATATTTAATTTATATTGTGAGATTAATGTTAAATTTTTATGCGATCAACGTTATTATTTATTGTTATATCAACTTAGTTGTGATTAATGATGATTTTATTATTGATGATTTAGTAGTTTTTATTAATATTTTAAAAATTTTAAATTTGGAGACAGGAAAAATGCAGAACGAAAGAAGTTGGATGTATAAAAAAAACTTATCTGATCGTCGGGGTTTAACTGATGAGTTTATTTTTGGGTTGGAACAATTTTTAGATTTTGCTTGTAGTCATGTTGATTTTATGGATAGGAATAAGCTAAGGTGTCCGTGTAGAAGGTGTCGTAATGGTAAATTTTTTCAGTATGACAAAGTTAGGGAACATCTTTGTAGATTTGGTTTTACCCCGAATTACTATAATTGGACATGTCATGGTGAACCGTTCATTTCTGATGAGGAGTTTGGACGAAACAGACAATTCTCAGTTAGTGGGAATCAGAGTTATTATGATCAATTGAATCCATATCAGAGGATGGTAATTGATGCAGCGGGTCTGAATTTTTTTCCCGAACCAAGCGCTGCAAGTTCTAGCTTTGCTCCAACATTTGAACATGAGTATACTAGTTATGCATCACCATTGGAGGAGGTAGAAGTACCAGGTGTTGATGAAAATGTGAATAATGAATCATCTCTCCAATTTCAAGAAGTGTTAAGAGCTACAGATGAACCTTTGTGGGCTGGTTGTGACAGCCACACTAAGCTATCTCTAACCGCAAGACTGTTGAATGTCAAGGCAGAGCATAATGTGTCTAAGGATTGTTTTAATGATTTTGTTCAAGTTATTGGAGAAGTATTACCACTTGATCACATTATGCCCAATGATTTCTACAGTATGAAAAAGCTGGTGAAAGAATTAGGTCTTCCGGTGGAAAGAATTGATGTTTGCAGAAATGCTTGTATGCTATATTGGGGAGATGATAAAGATGCAGATTTTTGTAAATTCTGTAATCAATGTAGATATAAGAGTACTAGGAAGTCGGGTCGTAATCAGCGACGTAAATCATACAGGCAAATTTTTTATTTGCCTTTAACTCCTAGGTTACAAAGACTTTATGCATCCGAGACTACTGCTGAACACATGACTTGGCATGCAAATCATGAAACAGAAGATCGGTTAATGTGTCATCCTTAAGATGCAGAGGCGTGGAAATATTTTGACAGAAGATATCCTGAGTTTGCCAGAGAGACTCGAAATATTAGGTTAGGTCTCTGTGCTGATGGATTTGCTCCATTTGGCAAATCAAGAAGAACTTATTCTTGTTGGTCATTTATCTTAACTCTGTATAATCTTTCACTTGGTATGTGTATGAATACACCGTATATGTTTTTAACATTGGTCGTGCCTGGCCCGCAAAATCTGAAGAAGTTAATAGATGTTTACATGCAACCATTGATTGCGGAGTTGAAACAACTATGGGATGAAGGTGTTCCTACATATGATGTTCATACTAATTAGATGTTTGTAATGAAAGCTGCTCTTCTTTGGACCATAAATGACTTTCCGACTTATGGTATGTTATCGAGATGGAGTACCGCTAGAATTTTAGGATGTCCAATATGTATGGAGAGATCAAAGTCATTCAGATTGAAACATGGGAAGAAAGCGAGTTATTTTGATTGTCATAGACAATTTTTACCGTTAACTCATAAATTCAAAAGAAATAAAGAAGAATTCACTAGGAATAGAATTGAAAGAACACCTCCTCCATTGAGATTAACTGGTGAACAAATTTGGCATAGAGTCTTTAACTTTCCATCTGTTATTGAAGAGCCACATGGTACAACATATGGCTATGGTCATTCGCATAAATGGACTAAACGGAGTATATTTTGGGATTTATCATATTGGAAGAGTCATTTGGTTCATCATAATCTCGATGTAATGCATATCGAGAAGAATGTCTTTGATAATCTGA
This sequence comes from Dillenia turbinata, assembly GCA_037126225.1. NCBI lineage: Eukaryota > Viridiplantae > Streptophyta > Magnoliopsida > Dilleniales > Dilleniaceae > Dillenia > Dillenia turbinata. The sequence goes on from JBAMMX010000011.1 coordinate 16,718,332, forward strand.
TAAATACAGTGATGGATATCACTGGAAAAACGAAAGACAACTTGAATGCAAGAAAAGATATGCAACTCATTTGTAAACGACCCACTCTTGATGTCAATGAAAGTAGTAGGGGACCAAAACCAAAGGCAGTTTATACATTGAGTAAGGATCAGAGACGGATTGTTTGTGAATGGTTGAAATCATTGAGGTTTCATGATGGTTATGTCTCAAATCTTGGAAGATGTGTCGATTTGAAGGAATGTAAGTTGATTGGTTTAAAAAGTCATGATTGTCATATATTTATGGAAAAACTAATTCCTATTACTTTTAAGGAACTATTACCAAATTTTGTTTGGGGTGCCATTACGGAGTTAAGCATTTTCTTTCATGATATTTGCTCGACAGTGTTGAGACATTCACAGATGGAGAAGTTAGAGAGAGAGATTCCAATCATTTTGTGTAATTTAGAAAGGATATTTCCACCGTCATTTTTGATTCCATGGAACATCTTTTGGTTCACTTGCCATATGAAGCGAAAGTTGGAGGTCCTGTCCAATTTCGATGGATGTATCCATTTGAAAGGTGAGTTTTTCATCTGTTATATTTCGTTATTAATGCATATAAAATTACTAATTTCATTACATATAATTTTCTAATACATTTTGTTTTATTACAATTAGATTCCTATATCATTTGAAGAAGAAAGTGAAAAATAAGGCACGTGTTGAAGCCTCTATTGTCAATGCATACATTGTGGAGGAAGTAACAACGTTTGCTTCATATTATTTTGAGCCTCACGATCAGTGCAAGAGGCGGAGAGCTGAAAGAAATGATGAAGGTCCTGTTGATCCCAATTTGAAGTCATTTTCAATTTTTAACTACCTTGGTCGACCAAGTGGACCATGTAATCGTAGATACTTAACTGGTCAAGAATGGCGGGCAGCCCACACATATATTTTACTAAACTGTCCAGAAGTGACGTCATATTTCGAGTTAGTATATATTTCCTATTTTATGTATTTCTTATGTCGTAAATTGTTTTTGTTAAAATTTATTTTCTTTGATGGTAGGATTTTTCAAAACGTATATTCTGAACTTTCGACACATGAGTTTGATCGTTTCTGCGATAAAGAATTTGCACCATGGTTCAAAAAATATGTAAGTATACTATAAATTATTTAAATATTTACTTTAAAACATATTAACATATTTATTTGACTTTAGGTCCATGATAATCAATCTCAAGTTGATCAAGAATTGTTAATCCATCTGTCATGGGGTCCAAAATCAATGGTACGAACTTGGCCAGCATATTTCATAAACGGGTATAATTTTCATACTGAAGAATATGGAATGGGAAAAACGACAATGAATAGTGGGGTTTGTGTTCAGTCATCCAATGATGGTGGAGGTCAAAATGATTTTTATGGTTTGTTGGATGAAATCGTAGAGGTAGAGTACCCTGGTCCAGAATTACGGATTGTTTTATTTATGTGTCGTTGGTTTGACCCTGTCAAAGGGATAAAAGTGCATCCACAGTTTAATTTGGTTGAAATAAATCATAAGAAATTGTATAAGAGATATGAACCATTTGTGTTGGCACAACAAGCGATTCAAGTATTTTATGCTTCATATCCTAGTTTGAAACGTGACAAAATTGATTGGTGGGCTGTTTGTAAAACGAAAGCACGGAAAAAAATTGAGGAGCATTGGGAAGACATACCATATCAACAAGAGGAAGTTGCCAATACATTTCAGACCGAGGAATATAATATTCCAACGTTACGAGATCCCAGCGGAGTAGTGATAGATGTGGATGCAAGTGAAATTCATGAAGAAGACGATGAAGAATCTAATTTTGAGACAGATGATGAGGTTGATGAGGATTGGGATGATGAGGATGAGGATGTTGATGATAATGATGTTGAAGAGTCTAATTTTGAGACACATGATGAGAATGAGGATGAGAATGACAATGAAGATTTTGATTTTTGATGACGGGTAAGTTTTGTTCTCTTAATATAATAAAAATCGGATATTTATCTTGATATATGATAATCTTTTTTTTTTGTGCATAAGTTAGTTTACTTTTAATTTGTAAATTTCATTACTCAATTTGTTAACTATTTACTGTCTCATTCTTAAATTTATATATTTGATTTGTTAATGCATTATCTTTTTTTCTATAGGTCATTACAGAAGATTTGTTGACATATTGGTGTCTTTTTCGTCGCATTTAATTTGTCAAATTAAATATGATAAGTTTATTCATGTTTTTTATTATACATCTGATGAACATGCAATTTTTATTTTTTATTTTTGTTAATAATATATTATGGTCGACAGTTTCGACGTGGTGGCCATAAACGAAATTCTGATGGAAGATCACACTCTTCACCATCGCAGTCCGCTTCAGTACCTTCGCAAACCCATTCCCTCGTCGGTAATATACCTTCGCCTCCCCCTTCTGTTGCAGGTCCTTCGCATTCACAACAAATGACTAGTAATGTACCTTCTCCAGTCCCTTTGGTGGAACACTCGTATGCAGATAGGGAAGACAATCGAGAGTTGATAGCCCCTTACGGAGATTCGTAAGTACAAAATTTTAAAATTTCAGATGTATTATTTCTTTTATTTATAAAACAAATTATTCTTTTAACTATCTTGTTTATTTAACATTGTTTGTTTGAAAATTTATGATAGATTTACAAATTCTGTACATGTTATTCACGAGCTTAATAGAATCGTGAATAACCATTGGGGAGGGGCTTCGATGACTTACACAAGCACTCCGGAAGAAACAAAAGAGTTATGGTGGAGTGAGTTCAAGGTAAATTTCCTAATCAGTTTATATATAAAATTAAGTTAATAGTTTTATAATCAATTGGTTTTTTTTCATTGCAGCGAGTATTCACGTGGGACGAGACTGAAGAGTTGGAAGTAAAAAGGATTTTCAAGAAAAAATGTGGCGATCACATTCGACACGTTTTAAATCATGCAAAGAGACACGGAAAAAAGCCAAACTGCATCACCGAACAAAATTGGGGCATGATTGTCAATTTTTGGGAATCAGAGGAGAGCAAAAGAAGGAGTGAGCAGAACAAAAAGAACCGAGCTTATAATTCAGGGGAATCGTCTGCGACGTATGCGGGAGGCTCGATCAATATCGGTGAACATAGAAATAGATTGGTAATTTTATACAAACACTAATTTTGTAATCTAATTTAAACTATTTCATTATTTCTAACAGTGTTTTTTTATTTTAGGCCAAAGAAACGGGGACCGAGCCTTCATTCATAGAAACTTTCACACGCACATTTCAGAAAAAGGACAAGACTTGGAGCGGGGAGAGAGCTAAAGCAATTAAGGTTTGTAATTTCAAAACTTCAAATTATTTAATGAACATTTTTAATATTGATTTGATCATATTATCTTGAATATATCATAACAATGTAGGAAGGTAAATTTATTAGATTAGTCTTTCCCAAGTTTATTTTTATTGTTAAGTTGATTTTTTGATTTCTAATGAATTACTTGATAGAGATTTTTTTTCCCATAACTTTTAACTTAAGCACTACAATGTGAATGTTCATAATTGATATTCTATATAGTCTCATGATTTATGTTACTAATTTTTTTATTTTCCTTATATATATATATCTAATCAAGATTATATGTGCTTGTATTATATTGTTATTGGAAATTTATTTTAATTTTTTTCATGACAATACAGGAGAGATATGATGAGATGTCACGCAGAAGCTCGAGTGCTAGTGATGATGCTGGTGGTTCTGAGCCATCTGTTGATAACATAAATACATTGCTCGAGTTGACTGGTGGAGCAAAAGGGGGTAGAGTAGTTAGACTAGGTTCTTTGAGCAGAACTTACAAATTCCCTGGTTCATCTTCTTCGACCCCACCAGCAGTCAGGGTAAAAATAAATCAGTTAAATCAAGAGGTGAGCCATTTGAAGGACTTACTGCTGCAAAGAGATCAGGAATTCAATGAACTTCAAGCAAAGCACACGCAAGAAATGAACGAGTTCCGCACGCAGCAAATGTTAATCATGCAGCATCTTCAGTTAGTCTACGCTCCAAGTCAGATTCCCCCTTCTATTTCTCCTCCTGATAATGCTCGCGATGGTGATGAAGGTGATGATTTCTTCGGTGATGATGATGATGATGATGAGGATGATGGTGGTGGAGGTCATACTTGAGATTGTGTACTGTTATTTGACTTACATTTTGATACTCGTTATATTTATTTTCTTGGTTATGTATGGTTATTGATATTTTAACATTTAGACTTGATGTTGATTTTATATTTGATATTATTATTATGATTTCTTGTTGAATTTTTAATTTATTGATTTTATTGAATAGTTAGCTATATTTATGAGTATAGATGCCTGAAATTTGATATTAAAAACGATTTGAATGATTAGTTGTTGATTAGGTTAGATGAGCAGGTATAAAAACAGGTTATATAGGAAAAAATGATCCAAATATATCAATAAAATTTTTAATTATCGCCAAAACACATATTTGCCGTTAGCTACGAATTTTGCAACGAAAAAATGATTCGTTGCAAATCTGCGACGAAAATTGTATTCGTCGCAGATTTGCGACGAACATTTTATTCGTCGCAGATTTGCGACGAAAACTACATTTGTCGCAGATCTGCGACGAAAATGAAATTCGTCGCAGATCAGCGACGAAAATCAAGTTCGTCGCAGATCGGCGACGAATCCTATTTTCGTCGCAAATCTGTGACAAAACCTAATTCGTTGCAAATATACGACGAATTATTTTTTCGTTGCAAAATTCGTCGCAAATTTGCGACGAATTTTACGACAAAAAAATTTTTGTTGGAAATTTTTGCGACAAAAAATTAGTTTTTCGTCCTAAAAATTTGCGATGACTTATTAGGGACGAAAAAAAAATTGTCGCAAAATTCGTCGCAAAGTTGTTTTGGGACAAATTTTTCTTACGAATTTGTCGCAAATTTTGTCGGACAATAATGATTTTTTTGTAGTGCCACACCCAATGAACGTAGATCGAAGGCGGATGGAGAACCCCAAATGATCAAAAAAGATTCCATAATTCATGGGGCTATTAGCTAAATGTAAAAACCTTAATTATCGTTTATATGCAAAACTTCTAATGTAATTCTATTTGTACAATTAATTTCATATAAATAGAAAAAATTAATATTTGATAATATAATTTTTAAATTAAAATGTTTCTCTTAATAAAGGAATATCCTTGGGATTCTAGTTATAGTTTAAACATCATAGATTTTAATTAGTTAAATTATTTTTCTATTGATTTTGCTTTTGGGGAGTACTTTTATTTACCGGTGTAAAGAAGGATTATTTGAAATAACGGAGAAGATACAAGCAGAAGATTTAAGGAAGGAATATTTATTAAAGCATCTTGCTTTATTCTTGTCGTCCATCTTGTTGTCATTTATGGTCTTATAGCATTTATTACTACATTTTCCCTTTATATCAAAATTCGAAGAAGAACTAAGTCTCACCCATGTCCTTCATATCAAAATTCGACAATGTCCACGTCATCATGCTCATCAGATACTCTCTGTTGTTCCTGATCAACAGAATGTCATTCATATATAAGAACATGATCACAAAAGAGTCAGAAGAACATATAAGGTATACGCGATGATCCTCCTCGATCATCACGAAATCGTGAGATATCACCTCATCGTGAAATCTCAAGCGCCACTACCTGGATTGATGATTAAGGTCACTTGTCGACTTCCGAAGTCAATAGACCTTATCATCCTTATCTACAAGAATAAAGCCAGATGGTTGTTCCTTGTAAATCTCCTCATCCAAAGTCCCGCTCAGGAAGGTAATCACAACGTCTATCTGGTCTTGCTCCAGATCCATGTCCGCAACAATCGCTAAAAGTAAACGGATCGAAGTAACTTGCCCTTAGTCTGAGTAACCCCTAGTTATCAGACAGGCCTTATACCCTCCACCGATCTGTCAGCCTTTCTCTTGATGTTGAGAACCTACATATTCCCAACGGCCTTACTACCTTCAGGCAAATCAACTAAATCCCAGATTTCATTGATTCTCATCAGCTCCTTCTCTCATCCATGGCCTTCTAACCATTGGTCTCTCACAGAACCCTCAAGAGCCTCTAGGATTGTTTAAGGTTTCTCGTAATTCTCAAGAGTCACACTGAGAGCCTCTCCCTTAATCGGGAAGTAACGGTTAGGTAAGCGTCCTCGACTACTCATGACTACTCTTATGAGGAGGGGAAACCTTTTCACTTCTAGATGAATTGCTCCCACTAAGATTGAGATCCGTAATGGATTCTTGGGTCCCACCGCTCGGATTAGCCAAACCACTAGACTCATTCATCTCATATAAAGTAAAGTCCCAATTGATTTCACCTCTCATACGGAAATCATTTTCAAGAAACTCGGTATCATGAGACTCAATCTCAATAAGAGTGCTGTCTGTATGCTCACCTAGAACACATTCCCCTTGGAGTGTTCTGTGTATCTCATAGAGAGACGCCTCTTTTCTCGTAATCCTAACTCGTCATGTAGATGCAAGAAACAGTGAATATATGTGGCACAACCCCATAACCTCAAATGGCTAAGGTCAGGTTGCCTCTCTGTCCAAAGCTCATATGGAGTATTGACTGCGGACTTCAATAGAACACGATTGAGGACGTAGGTTGTAGCCAATAGTGCATCTTCCCAATAGGAAACGAGCAAATTGGCTTGCTCTATCTTTGACCTCACTGTCTCAAACAATGTCCTATTCCTCCCTCGGCTACTCTACTCCACTGAGTAGCAAGAATAGTCAGTTATCTCATAATGCCCTTCTTGAAAGAAAGCTCTTTCGACAAATACTCACACCCTCGTTCGGTTCTGAGAATCTCTACTCTCAAGTCTAACTGATTTTCAACCTCGCTAATAAACCTCCTGAAACATCTCAATGCCTCAGACTTGTGCGAGATCAGATTGATGTAACCAAAACGCGTGTAATTGTCTATAAATGAAATAGAGTACCCAACTCCATTTCGGGTTCTCAAGTTCATAAAGGCTACAGATGTCGGAGTGAACTCACTACAATGGAGTCCCAACTCTCATTATAATATCGAATGGTTTTCTTATAACTTTACCATCTAGATAAGACTGGTTAGCGGGTCCTACAAACCACTCACTACTAACCAATTCATCCTCTCTCACGTTAGGAGGATATCAAGAAATACCATTAAAAGGAATCACTTCCAGATGGACCAAAGCAGAACCAATCAAAGAATTGTCGTAATAAATGAAAACTATAAAATTTCCAAATTAATAGAGCATATCCTAGGCTGAAATCAAGTTCCATCGAACATTCGGAGCGTAAAGAGTATATAAAGTCTAGCAACTTTACAACTCCATCTTACTAGTGCTACTCCCTCTGATGTCGACAAACACTCCGTTTCTCCATGTAAATCCTCTTACTCGAAGACTCACTCGGCGGAACTATATATGTGAGCTTCTATCTCAAGCTACATGGTTGGTTGCTCTTGTGTTTACAATCCACGAAGGAGAGAAAACAATGAGCATGTAAAACCACGTAAAAGAAGAAAAAGATAATTTTCGCTCGTCACACTTATGAGTGAAATGACCAAGTCTACTACAGATGTAGCACTACGCCTTGGTCTTATCCAACTTCTTCTTTCTGCGCATTAGTTGTCAGTTTTCTTGGATGATTTCTTCTTACCTAAACCTCAAGTCCCACAGGAGTCCTTGCTCGACTCCACTGCATAAGCATGACCCGAGTGTGGCCTACTCGCCTCCAAATGCTCCTATTCGAGCTCACTGTGCCTATTTATATTAGTAAAAGTACGAATATTTTCATCGTATGTGAAATAGACTTTCATGATTTTTTATGAATCAGGTAAAGAACTAGATCGCATCTAGCACTAGAAAACATATCCAAAATAGGCTCAGTCACTTTCCCCAACTTGGTGATCATATTCGACATTTTCATCAAATGTTGTGTCATCTATGATCAACCCTTTCTTTATAAGTTATTAAACTTATAAGTCAATATTGTCATCTCAGGATCAATAAGAGCACTACATTGCTCTTTATAGGACGAGCCAAACCGATAGAGCCATAGGATATTACTCATAGACTGGGATCACATCATCGTGCATGCTACTAAGAAGGATTGCTCTAATTCAGCCAATGCACATAATGTCTCTTAATCCCATCTCTCTAAGGTGTGGTACCTTCCCCGGAGTCCACCATCTTATGCCTTAGAATTTTAGATAGATCTTTCTTCTAGAGAACAAACTGAATCTACTGGTGAAAAATCTCTTAATTATCGTCATTCAGTTTTATTCCCCTTTCAGAGATCTAATATGATAATTTTTGAAGCAGTCTTTGAGACTTTAGTGACTCATTGATGTTTATTCTCAAATTTTATGCACCCTACGAATTATCAAGACCCAAATGACTAGAATATAAACCCCAAAATGAGTGTATGAATCAACGGACACCATACACCACAATCCGTGATTGCATCTCACCACTCGGACTAGGGTTCGATACACAAAAACCCACAAAAGTCACTTTTATGGATGTGGGACCCTATAGGTCCATATGCAATGAGTGAGATTCTTAAACTTCTTGTAAAGCTATTTTCTGCTTTCTGCTTTCTGCTTTTGTCTTTCTTGAAAGAACTTTAATAGTGCTTCCTCATCGTCCTTAAACATCAGCAAAAATTTTGCTTTATTTTTTTTCGAAATTGTTATCCTTTCTTCATTAGTTTTATCTTGACTTTCTGGAATGATTTTCTTAGATTGAGTTTTTGATGGAGAGGCAATTGGAATTTTCTTGAGATCTTGTTTTAATTTTCTTTTGGTCTGAATAAATTCTTGGATTGGAAGAGAGCATTTTTGCATATCAAAGTTTACCCACCACTTGATCTTATACTCTCTGACAAGAAATAGTGGATAAGTATCTGGAAGAACTTTCCCAAAATTGAATCCCCATGACAATATCCAAGGAACATAAAATTCTTTAAAGAATTTGATGACTCTAAAGACTGGACCTAAATGATCGTGTGAGATATTTTTAATAGACTTACATCACTACAAGAAAAACAGGTATGAGCGACGGAAATATCTGTCGCTGATACTCAAATTTCCTTTGCTGAAAGTTATCTCGCTAATTTAGCGATGGAAAAGTTTCGTCACTAAGAAAATCCGTCGCTAATCTGTCAGTAATTTAATTTTTTATTTTTTTTAATTATTCCTAATTACCGACGGATTATTAGCGACGGAAATATTTCCGTCGCTAATCCGTAGCTGAAGTGAGTAAGAGTAAAGCCAAATACCCGAACCTGGATGCCCGTCCCATCACCCGACCCCGCCTCGCCCGTGCCTCTACCTTTAATTTGTTGAAAATGTACTCACACCTCGGTTTGAATCCGGGTGTGAGAGAGGGAACTAGAGTGTCTTAACCACCGTACAACTATTATATTTATATTATTAGTTTATTTTTTTTTCTATTTCTATACTTTATTTATAACTCTCAATATTAAAAATACAATATCCTAATTTAATAAAAATATAAAATTTTATTTAATAAAAATATTAAATTATATTTAAAAAACAAAAAATTATATTTAATAAAAAATAAAATTATATTTAATAAAAAAATAAAATTATATTTAACAAAAAATACAAAATTATATTTAATAAAAACAAAAAATTATATTTAATAAAAAATAAAAATATATTTAATAAAAATATAAAATTATATTTATTAAAAAAATAAAATTATATTTAATAAAAATATAAAATATATTTAGTAAAAATAAAAAATTATATTTAATAAAAACACAAAATTTTGTTTAATAAAAATACAAAATTATATTTAATAAAAACAAAAAATTATATTTAATAAAAATACAAAATTATATAACTAAAAACACAAAATTATATTTAATAAAAATACAAAATTATATTTAATAAAAACAAAAAAATATATTTAATAAAAAAATAAAATTATATTTCATAAAAAATAAGATTATATTTAATAAAAATATAAAATTTTATTTAATAAAAAAATAAAATTATATTTAATAAAAAAAAATTAGATTTAATAAAAAAAAATTATATTTAATAAAAAGTCCCAATTATATTTAATAAAAATACAAAATTATATTTAATAAAAACAAAAAAAAAAATTATATTTAACATAAACAAATTTTTTTTTCCAACTTTTAGCGACGAATTAGTGACGGAGAAATAGCAACGGATTTTTCCGTCACTAAATCCGTTGCTAATCTGTTCACAATGGTTTTAGTGACGGATTAGCGAAGAAAAAATTAGCGACGGAACCGTCGCTAATTTGTCCGGAAAAATTTTAGCGAAGAATTTAGAGACGGAAAATTTCCGTCGCTAATTTTGGCGACAAAAAAATTAGTGACGGATTTTTCCATCACTAAATCACGTCGCTGATTTTTCCGTCACTAATCCATCGCTAATAGCGACAGATTTTTATCCGTCGGTAATTTCTGTCTCTGAAAACTCATTTTCTCGTAGAGCATGCTATTTTTGTTATCATATTTATTGTGCATCAAATTGTTGATTTTCTAACTTATTGCGTGCTTATAGATATGTTATCTATATTTCCATTTCTTACTATGCTTTTACGAGTTTGCCCCTATCTCTTCCTTTCTCATATAGCATGGCGCAAGGGTTATGAACCAATGTTTTGTACTTCCAATGGTTAAGGAGAGATTTCAAAGGGACCTGTGGTGAGAGGGGTCAGGTGATGTATATATACTTTTGTAGGTTTTTCTCTTGATTATTTTATGACTATAGGCATCGGACCCCAGTTTGAATGCAAATTATATGACAAAAAAGATACCCCTCACACTTGAATATGGTCAAATCTTGCAAAGGCATTGGCAACTAGTTTTGAATACAAATTATATGATAAAAAAGATGCCTCTTCACACTTAAACGTACTCTAACCTTCGGATTCTCTTGATTTGCCAGCTCATGAAACTTAAAATGTGAGCAGACCCAAAAGTTCCTCATTTAATAGCTTTTATCATTACTCAACTCGAAAATAATCTTAACCCAATATTAGAATGCTAGCATTTCGCCCATCGACTTATTGCCTTGGCCTAAAACTACAAAACCTGATCCCAGCTTCAGTCCAAATACCCAGTTACAACAAAACTTTGTGTATCAAAGAAATGAAAAAATAGAAATAAACATAATGTAGAGAAAAGAATCTTCCTCATGAATGTTGTACATTACTTGAATCTAGAAGCATGCATGAGGGTAGTTACTTGCTACAAAAGAAAGTAAATGGTCAAGATACATCTCTTTAAACCTTGTCCTTTGAGGTGAAATCCCCAAAAAGAATCTTCCTCATGAATGTTGTACATTACTTGTCTAACTTGGAGATGAACCCTCCTCAAATCTCATAACAATTAGGATTAAGACCAAACAAGAGCATTTTTGCCCTAATGTGACAAAAATCCAAGCCACTACCATCTTTAGCAAACCATAATAAGGGAATAAGTTCAAAATTTAATCCATTTGACAAAATATTTGGAATAATTTATACTAATAGCCTCACTATTAAATGATGATGAAGTAATGAAATCCCACTAAATAAAGTAAGAGGTCATGAGAATTGCTTGAAACTAAGTCATACTATATAGACTTCAAGAATATATATATCAGATTATCCCAACCCATAACTTTTCATCGTTAGTTTTCAAAAAGCTTTCATAAATCTTTGCAGGTAAGCTTAGACCAAGCTATTAAGATGTAATTTTTTTACAGAAAACCCTTCAAAGATGCTATATCTCCAAGAGAAATTTTCATAGAGGAACAATTATTCACTTTGATTTTACAACTAACAAATGATTATCTTTTATTATAGAATAGAATATATATATATATATATATATATATAATCAATATATGTTGAATCCATAAAGTACAAATCAATAGGAATCTCGACTTGCAATACCAGATTTTATAAAGTACACCCACACTACAAAAAAATAACATTTATCAGCGGCTAGCAAAATCACTGGCATTAGTGGTTCTTTATGGGTGAAAAAAAATAAAACCTTTAGTAAAGGGTCATAAATAACTCTGAGCCTATGCTAGAGACTTCACAACCACTGGTATAGGTCATTAAACATAGTTTTAAACCAAAAACAAGGTTATTAAACTTAGAATTCACGTTCTCTCTCCCTCTCCCTCTCCCTCTCATCTCTCTTTTCTACCCCGTTCTCTCTTCTTTTCTCTCCCTCTGCCTCTTTATCACAAATTGGCGAAGTTTGGCTTATCGCCATATAAATCGATGAAGTACCTCTCTCTCAGGTTTGTCTTCTCTTCCTCTCTCTTCTCTTCTCCACCTCATCGCCATCTTCACCCCCTTTCAGTTCTTCTTCCTCTCTCTCAGTTACATTATCTCTCTCTGCTTCAGACAAAGCGAGAGAAGGAGGTACAGCTCACATTCTTTTCGATTTTCATCGTTTACGTCAAATTCTCTTTCAGTGAGCTTTTCCTCTCTTTCCATTTAACAAAGCTTGGATTGGTTATGATTTAGAATTTAATATTTTCGGAGTTCTACTTATGATTATGTTTCTAATATTTTCATATTTGCCTTATATTTTGATTGAAGTTCTAGATTTGACGGAGAAGTAATTGAATCTAGGGTTTTCATTTTTCCTTTTTGCTCTCTTTTTGAGGAGTTGGTTTGAATGTCCTCTAATTGTATGTCAAAATTCGTAAATTACTTAAAAATTTTAAATTTTCCTGTCATAAGAGGTAAAATTCTAATAAAAATTTCAATAATCCAATTCTCAACCTATAGAGTTGCTTTCTATAAACCCTCTCATTAATTAATCAGTTTTAATTAGTCTTTCTATTTAATTAAGTTTACTATTGCCTCAAACTTGTGTTGCTTTTTTTCCTTAATTTGCTTGCTCAACTATATAATGGCCTGAAAGTAAATTTAATTCGTTTTTATTGTTGGAAAGTGATGCTAAGATGGTATTTTCTGAATGATTTGCATTGGAAGATTATTAGGTTTTACAAGTGTATAAGGAAATGCCACAGAGAACATGATAATGTTGTATTCTCTATCATGTTGAAGGCATATTGCGAATTGCGAGATTTCTATGAGGGCTTGTCGATATGTATGTTAAGTGTGGCAAGATTGGGTGTTCTCATGAATTTTTGATGAGATTGTTGACCATAATTTGGTCTCTTGGACTTCAATGATTGCTGGTTATGTGCAGAATGATTGTTCTGAAGAAGGGTTGATTTTGTTCAATAGGATGAGTGTTAGTTGAGAGCAATCAATTTAGTTTAGGGAGTGTAATAACAACATATGGAAAGTTGGGAGCTTTACATCAGGGCAAGTGGGTTCACGGGTGTGCAATTAAGAGAGGAATTGATTTTAATTCTTGCTTAGTAACGACTTTAGTGGACATGTATGTTAAATGTGCAGTCATTAAAGATGCCCATTCAGTTTTTTATGAGTTATCATGTATTGTTCTTGTCTCATGGACTGCAATGATTGTTGGATACAGTCAAAGTGGCCATCCTACTGAGGCTTTGAAACTGTTTATCAAGGGCAAGTGTGATGGCTGCTTGCCTAATTCTACCACTGTTGCAAGTGTTCTTTCAATTTGTACATAATCGGGGAATCTAAATTTGCATGACCTTGGGATACAGCTTGAGATAGAAGATAATGCTGTAGGTAATGCTCTTGTTGATATGTTTTGAAAATTCTCTTTCTTTTTGGTATGATATGTTTATTTGTTGTACAGAAAAGCATTATTGAGTAGCAGTGTAACTGGGGACTACTAGGGGATTGAGAGAGAGGAAGTTGGTGTTGGTAGGTAGTACCTCTTCGTTGTTCATGTAGAGCAGAGTTGGCTCCGAGTTAGATGAGCTCTTTTATAAAATACATCCTTAATCCTCCCTTTATTGAAAGGTGTTAAAAGAGCGGGAAGTGTCATTTTTAGAATGGCAGCATAATGTTCTTTTTCAGAACTTCGTTAGATACCAACCCTCTTTACCCTATATTATCGAATGAATGTAGGTTGATATGTTGGTCAGTAAAGTTAGGATTTACACTGCATTGTTAATCTGATGAGTGCAAATTGCCTAAAATTCTTTTATTATCAATTGATTGGTCACATTTCTTGAATTAAAATTTAGTGTTCTCATCTTATGCCTTTTGGACTCTCATTTGTCCCCTCCCTAGTTCAATCATTCTTAAAAAATTAAAAACCACAAAATATGCCAAATTAATTTTTTCTCTAAAAATAAGTATATTGTTTTTCTCTCTTAAAAAAATAAATTATTTAAAATTATTATCTCTTTAAACATATAAATTTTAATTTTCTCTTTTTAAAAAATTGAATTAAAATTTTAATTCTCTATCTCTCTTCGGTTTATGTTATCTGATTATTTACACTATTTGTTCTAATCAACTCGCTTCAATTTATGCTGATGCTCTTAACTGCATATTCTTAATTTGAAATGCAAAATTCATGTTTAGAAATTTTGTGAAATTTTGTATTTCATGCTGTTAACAACCGTTGGCCAATACAATGACCGGCAAGGTATTCAAAAGGAGCAATCGTATGGAAGAAACTCGTCTTATGATATAAATGCAGCCTTTTTGGTATATGATATATATACTATTTTGTTATTACAATTTTTCTAGTCATACTTTCCTTAAAACGTAACAGTTGTCATTTTTTTATTATTATTAGGATCCATCTGTTCATGGTGCACACCAATCACAAGAAGACTCTTTTAATCCTAACGAAGGTAAGAACTATATAAATAAATCTTTATCAATGTACATTTATAGTAGTTCATCTTTCAAGTTTATTGGGATCCATACATTGTTGGCCAGGTTTCAATCTCTAGAATGGGCATTAGAGGTCATAGAGGAGATGAAGATTTGGGTTTTATTGTGTCCACCTAAATGGGCATTGGAGTTGGGCATTAGACTAGCAGATTTTGTTAGAGAACAAAATGTATGGTTGGAGGAGTGGATTTGGACTCTTGGATAAACTTCAAAGCTTGCAAGATGAGGTTTTTAATGGTTCTTCCCAAACATTCTATGATGGTGATTCCATATTAGTTTGAAGCATCTAATAGTTAAGGATTACACAAATCTATTATCTTTCGGTTGATATAATTGATATTTGTATAATTAGGGTGACAGTAGAAGTACTTCTAAATTCAGCTCCTTTATGCTGTTTATGTTGGCATTTTTCTGTTTTCATCAAGTTTGGGATTTGTATAAATGAGCAAAAGTCTAGAAATGGTTTTATAATGTTATAGGAACTTGTAATGAATTTGTATAGATTATGTCTTTTAATTTTAAAGGTGAAACTTTTACAATTTGTTCAAATCTCCTAGTGTGCAAAAATGAGCAGAAGTTTGGGAATGGTTTTACAATATTGCAAGAATTTATAATACAATTCAGGTACATTATGCAGTTAAGCCAAAATTGCAAAAATTTATGCCAATAGTTGATCTATGTCAGCGGCCCTGGCCACTGGCATTGCTCCCCACCTATGCCAATGGCCAGGTGACCACTGGCATAGCTCCACACCTATGCCAGTGGCCAGGTGGCCGCTAGCAGATGTTCAGACCTATGCCAGTAGCCATTTGGCCATTGGCATAACCCTTTACTAGAGCTGGCATAGCTAGCGGAATAATTAGCCGCTGGAGAAGACCACAAACCCTTTGCCAGTGGTTTTTAGGGTTTTTACCAATGGTTTTTGGCCGATGGTAGAAGTCTTTTTTTTTTGTAGTGTTATGAGTATTTTATCCTATATCTTAATCATAAACAATTCTACATTGCTATATCAATTATATATATGTGTAAATATATATATGTCAAATCCCTAATATCAACATATAGACCCGAAGGCCAAAATTACTACCAGGGTCCCCACCATTCGGCCAGACAAGCCAAAGGAGTTCTTTGGTTACAATTGAGTAACTATTTACCGAGCGATACATTATTCGAGTTGTGGAATTAGTGTGGAAGATATCACATTCCGATTCCTCATTCTTCGCCTAGGGGGCTTAATTCTACAAAGGGAGTCTAAGCTTAACAAATGAAATAAGAATTTAAACTAAGTACTTAACCTCCTAAAAAGAACATTCCTAACTTCTTAGGACTCGTGGAAGGCGTTCAAAATCATTTGAAATGCTTTCAGTGTCAAACTCTTTCAAAATAGTTTGAAAACAATTGAGAATTTTTAAAATACTTGACAAACTTTTCAAACATTTTAACACATTCTCAAACCGAAAATCTGAACTCTGACACCAATAAAATTGTTACGTCCCGACCCTCGGATCTGGCATGCGACAATCGTCGCGTTATTCTAGAATACAAGTAAGCCCAACCTGTACACCAAGGTATTGTAAGGCATTCATTGATATCTATTCATTTTACAAAATAATTTAACCATCCAAATTAACCAACATGCATTTATTACACAATCCAAACACCAACCCGGCTTGTCCCTGTCCAAAACATGCATGCACATGGGCCATCCTAGCCATTTCAAATCCAAATAAATCCACAGATTTTAAAACCAATCCCTATTCAAGGGATCCAAACTAATTTTCACCAAAAATAATTCCCAAAATAATTAAAGTAAATTAAAGAGAGGTAATCAATTTTAAGTGTACAAGCCATAACCAAATCCCAAACCAAATATAAACATAGTGAAAAATAAGTTTCCAAAATAGTTTACACAGTTTGCCTCCATTGGGATCCACTGACACCTCAAATCAAAAGAGAACTGATACCCAAAGAAGTCCAACAAATAAGCTCCTTGAAATTTGACACTAAACATCCATAAGTCTCAACTAAGTTTTCTCTGTAAATATGGAAATGGAGGGGTGGGTATATAAATACTTGGCAAATGAAGTGTAATGGTATGGTTGTGATAATAAATAAAAGGTGGGTGTGGGAATGTCAAATCATATACTTCAAATAACTCATCGAATATAAAATAATTTTAAATAATCATGATAATTAAAAAAAATACATCCACAATTTCATATTTTCTATAGATGATGGGGTCCCATTACATAAACCATTTCCTCCCAAAGTTTGGCTGAAATCGGGTGAAAGCCTATGAAGGAGTTTTCATTTCACTTATTTCACAACAATATATCCCCCTTCCTTGGCGTTAACTTGTACTTTACTGGTAGTGCAACTAGATAGTATGACGTGGGCGCAAGAGATCGCGTCTACCATTCGTTGCCAATAAACTCCAACCACGTTATCTTGTCAGGTCACTCTATAGAGGGAATGATTATAACCATTTACATCACATGCATCATTCTTTCACAACTATTGAAATCTCATTCAATATGTCATGATTTTAATAAGTGGTTACCAAACTATACTACAACATTCATGAATAAAATATCCAACAACATATATCATTCATAAATACAATGGATGCATACACATTTCAAATTCTCATTTCATGACATTCCACAATCATAAATATTTGTGTAAAATCATATAAAACCATTGACAAATCATTTATAAAAGAATTTGAAATAATTTTTCTCATTTAAGGGTACAACAGTCGGTCCACTTATCTCTTGGAAGGGTAAATACTCCCAATCAATTCACAATGATTTTCAATCAAGTAAAATCCTTTTTCGGGTTGCAATTGTCTTAACCTAAGATATTAACCAAAATTTTAATATTAAATCATATCCAATTCTATAGTTTATGAGTTTTTCCTAAAATAATACAAATCATAATTTCTCAAATTCATGAATATATATTCTAAATCCTTCAACAATGACTCATTGGTAACTAAATTCTATTATTATTCACAAATTTCCCAAAAAAATTCGTCATCTATAACCCAAACCCTAAATCCCCAATTTCATATTTTATAAATCTCAACTTAATCTAAAAAATAAGCAAAGTAAACTCAAATCTAAGATAAGAGAGAAGTTTTACCTCTATTTGTGTTGTTGATATCATCTCCAAGTTGAAATACCTCAAAACCCTATATTTTTTCTTACTAGAAAACCTAGTTTTCTCTCTCTAGGTTTGAGCTTTTTGACATTTGCTTGAGGGTTTGGAGACTCAAATCTATGGGTTTGGGAGAGTTTAGGTCGATCTCAAGGGACAAATAGAGAGTGAGAGTGAGGAGATAAAGGGAGAAAGAGAAAGCAAGGGGAGGGAGTGAGAGAAGTCGGGAGAGAGTCAAATGAGAGAAGAGAAACGAATTTGGACTTCGATCAAGTTTATTTATAGTGGAAAGTGAAGTTACCATTTTGCCCTTCCTTACTGTTAAATTTCAATCAAACTTGCTAGTCCTTTTTTATCATTTCATTGCATTTCATGTGCACAAGCCGACTTGCAAGCCTTACAAGTTGACTTATGTGCCTAGAGTCTTCAAGTATTAAGTCTGCTTGTTATATAGGTAAATCAACTTAGAATAGAGAAATCAAGTCGACTTGAGCTTCAACCATGTAAAGTCAAGTGACTTGCCATCACTAAGTCTCAGAAATGTAGCCTGTACACTTACTAAGTCGACTTGTCCTCTTACACAAGTTGACTTGACAAGCTTAAGTGTCACACCCCGACCCGCAAGTCCGAGTACGTGACAACCGCCGCGTGATCTTGGAACATGTGCAGTCACCAGCACATACCCTAGGACACCGAAGACTATAAAATATCCTCATTCAATCCAAAGAAACTAACATATCAAATATTTAATATATTTGAAAAAAGTTCTATTTAAGGAAATATAAATATGTAAGATATACAACAAATAAGTTTTCAAATATCATTCCCAAAATAAAAGTTTTCACTTTTAAAAATATGTCATCCGATGGGTCCATCTATAGGCTTTAAGACTTCACATCTAAGGGGGAGCCAATACCAACACAAGGTAACGATAGCTTTTCCTCGGCTGGATCTATCTAACAGAGAGGGTTGCTGCTAAATCTACACTTCCTCTGAAAAAGATAAGAAAAGAGGAGTGGGTATAAAATACTCAGTGAATAGAGTACAATAACATGTTGTGACAATAAACGAGTGGTGAGTGTGAGAATGTTAAAGTCACAATTTTCAACAAATCAATTCATAGGTGACATCAAACAATTCCGATCATTATAAAATAAATGCATCCACAAATTTCATATTTTCCAAAAATCATGGGGTCTCTCTAAAGAAAACATTTCCGTCCAAAGTTTGACTGAATCCAGGCCAAAACCCGCAATCAATTTATTTTAAAACACTAATTCTCAATTCCTTGGCATTGACTCAAACCTCACCAGGGTGATATCTGGATAATACAACGGGGACACAAGAGACTGCGTCTACCTCCCTTGCCAAACAAAGCCTTCATAAATGTCACCCCGTCGGGTCGCTCCGTGGAGGGAATGACTATAGTCATTTACCATCCCAGTACCATCATTTCACAATATCTAAATATTTTCCAATGTGTCTTAAATTCAGCAAATGGTTACCAAACTATATCACAATATTCATAAATACGATTACCAACAACAATGGCACATATTTATTCATGAATGCAGTAGATACATGTGTATTCAAACTCACATTTTGGGACATCCGACAAATACAAATAGTCGCAACAAATCGTTTAAAAATCAATTATAAAAGAATTTATAAAAAGTCATTTTCTCATTCAAAGCATAATAGTCCGTCCACTCACAGTGACAGGGAAGGTAGTCACTCCCAGATTCCTCAACAGTAATATTCTTGCCACGATCAGCCCATTTAACTCCTAAAAGACATTATCAAGTAACCAAAATAATCACTATTTATTTTCAAGTTAACTCCAAAAATTCAATTAGTCGAAACGTATTTTTTCCGTCACTTATTGTGACTTTCTAGTTTCCAAATCCAAGTAAAGATCTAGGTAAGTAAACTAAAAAATGTAATAAGAAAATGATAATACCTTAATTCCTATCTCCAAGAAACCTTTCCCATTCGGGTTATACCAAATCCTAGAATTTTATTCTTCCTTGTTCTAGTCTCCAAATCCAAGTAAAGAACTAGATAAGTAAACTAATGAATGTAATAAGAAAATGATAATACCTTAATTCTTGTCTCTAAGAAACCTTTCCCGTTCGAGTTATACCAAACCCTAGAACTTTATTCTTCTTTGTGACAGCTTTAGATCCTTAAGGTTTTCTAATGTCAAAACTAGAATCTAATTTTGGAAGGTTGTATGAGTAGTTTGGAACCTTAAATCCATCTACTTGCTGGTAGATCGAATGAATTTGGAAGAAGAGAGGATGATGGATCCACAGAGAGAGATAAGTGGAGTTCTCTGGATTCATGAATTTTCAGAAGTCTCCACCCCTATTTATCATTAACCCATTTTCAACATTTAGCTAGCACTACAAAAAAACAAGAATTCAGCGACGAAATTTTGCAACGAAAAATATTCGTCGCAAATCTGTCACAAATTTAGCGACAAAAATAAATTTCGTCGCTAATTAGCCACGAATTTAGAAACAAAAAAGTATTCGTCGCAAATTTCGCAACAAAAAATATTTTCGTTACAAATTTCGTCGCAAATTTGTGACGAAAATTTTTTGATATAAAATTCGTTGCAAATTTGCGACGAAATAATAAATTCGTTGCTAAATTTCCAACGAATCCTAAAATTCGTCGCTAAATTTGCGACGAATTTATAATTCGTCCCAAAATTTGCAACAAAATAAACATTCGTCCCTAAATTTGCGACAAATAAATTATTCGTCCCTAAATTTGCGACGAATTCGTCAATTCGTCCCTAATTTAGGGACGAATTTCTTTTTCGTCCCTGAATCAGGGACGAATTTTATTTTCATCCCTGAATTAGCGACGAATTAATTTTTCGTCTCTAAATTTGCGACGAATTCGTCAATTCGTCCCTAAATTTGGGATGAATTTTTTTTTCGTCCCTGAATCAGGGACGAATTTTGTTTTTCGTCCTTGAATCAGGGACGAATTTTATTTTCGTCCATGAATTAGCGACGAATTAATTTTTCGTCCCTAAATTTGCAACGAATTCGTCAATTCGTCCCTGAATCTCGCTCTCACTCTGTCTCTCGCTCTCTCTCACTCTCACTCTCACTTTCACTCTGTCTCTTCCTCTCACTCTGTCTCTCGCTCTCTCTCACTCTTACTCTCACTCTCACTCTGTCTCTCGCTCTCTCTCACTCACTCTCACTCTCACTCTCACTCTGTCTCTCGCTCTCTCTCACTCTCACTCTCACTCTCACTCTCACTCTCACTCTCTCTCACTCTCACTCTCACTCTCACTCTGTCTCTCGCTCTCTCCCTCAGTGGTTCTGCGAAGGGATGGTGGATCTGCGATGGTGATCGGTAATCTCTCTCCCTCTTTCTCTCTCTCTCTCTCGGCCGCAGGTTGTAGAAGCCAGATCCGGCAGCCAAGCCACCGGATCTGCTGCCGGAAGCTGGGATCCGGCGGCCAAGCCGCCGGATCTGCCCTTCGCGAGCCAGCCGCGGCAAGGGGCCGCCGCCCCTGCGATGCCCAGCCTCGCGCAGGGGCCACTGGCCCCTGCGCTTCCCAGCCTCGAGCAGGGGCGCGGCCCCTACGCTGCCCAGCCTCGCGCAGGGGCCGCTGGCCCCTGCGTGCGTGTCCCATGGGCTGGGCCATTGCACGGCCCTGGGTAGGCCCATTGGGCCCGGCCCGGCCCGGCCCATTGTAGCCCCTTTTATGCAAAATTATTAAAAAAAAAAATTTTGACAAATTTTATTTATGAAATGTTTTTATTGTATTGTTTTAATAATATATTAATTATTTATAATTGTTTTAGATGTGTCAAGATTTGCGATTATCGAATATTTGGATTGGAAGCTGTTGCTGCTGTTGATATTTGAGCCCATCGGTGAATTATTATTTGGTGATGAGAAAAGTTTTAATTTGTATTGTAATAATTGGAAAATGAAATTATGTAAATTTGTATGTTTGTGTTGTTTTTATTTTTATATTAGTTTTTTTTTTTATTTTGTATTTAGTGGTTGATCTAATGATATGTTTGGATTTGTTAATTTTAATATTTTATATAAAATTGGAATCAAAAGTGTTGATCATTGTTTAGGTGAAACATTATGTTAACAATATTATGTAATTTATAGTAAATCTTATTTCGATTAGTTAAATAATCAATATTGTTAAATGTTTAATAATATATATTTTATTTGATTATATGATAATATTTAATGTTATTGTAATAATTTAGTTAATTTGTTTGATATTAATTAAGTTAATAATATTATTTATTATTATATTCAATTTTTATTAAATTAAGGTTATTATTATTAATGATATTAAGTTGTGTTAAATTTAATGTTACTTTTATAATATTTAATTTATACTGTGAGATTAATGTTAAATTTTTATGCGATCAACGTTATTATTTATTGTTATATCAACTTAGTTGTGATTAATGATGATTTTATTATTGATGATTTAGTAGCTGTTATTAATATTTTAAAAATTTTAAATTTGGAGACAGGAAAAATGCAGAACGAAAGAAGTTGGATGTATAAAAAAAACTTATCTGATCGTCGGGGTTTAACTGATGAGTTTATTTTTGGGTTGGAACAATTTTTAGATTTTGCATGTAGTCATGTTGATTTTATGGATAGGAATAAGCTAAGGTGTCCGTGTAGAAGGTGTCGTAATGGTAAATTTTTTCAGTGTGACAAAGTTAGGGAACATCTTTGTAGATTTGGTTTTACCCCGAATTACTATAATTGGACATGTCATGGTAAACCGTTCATTTCTGATGAGGAGTATGGACGAAATAGACAATTCTCAGTTAGTGGGAATCAAAGTTATTATGATCAATTGAATCCATATCAGAGGATGGTAATTGATGCAGCGAGTCCGAATTTTGTTCCCGAACCAAGCGCTGCAAGTTCTAGCTTTGCTCCAACATTTGAACATGAGTATACTAGTTATGCATCACCATTGGAGGAGGTAGAAGTACCAGGTGTTGATGAAAATGTGAATAATGAATCATCTCTCCAATTTCAAGAAGTGTTAAGAGCTGCAGATGAACCTTTGTGGGCTGGTTATGACAGCCACACTAAGCTATCTCTAATCGCAAGACTGTTGAATGTCAAGGCAGAGCATAATGTTTCTAAGGATTGTTTTAATGATTTTGTTCAAGTTATTGGAGAAGTATTGCCGCGTGATCACATTATGCCCAATGATTTCTACAGTATGAAAAAGCTGGTGAAAGAATTAGGTCTTCCGGTGGAAAGAATTGATGTTTGCAGAAATGCTTGTATGCTATATTGGGGAGATGATAAAGATGCAGATTTTTGTAAATTCTGTAATCAATGTAGATATAAGAGTACTAGGAGGTCGGGTCGTAATCAGCGACGTAAATCATACAGGAAAATATTTTATTTGCCTTTAACTCCTAGGTTACAAAGGCTTTATGCATCCGAGACTACTGCTGAACACATGACTTGGCATGCAAATCATGAAACAGAAGATGGGTTAATGTGTCATCCTTAAGATGCAGAGGCGTGAAAATATTTTGACAGAACATATCCTGAGTTTGCTAGAGAGACTCGAAATATTAGGTTAGGTCTCTGTGCTGATGGATTTGCTCCATTTGGCAAATCAGGAAGAACTTATTCTTGTTGGCCAGTTATCTTAACTCCGTATAATCTTCCACCCGGTATGTGTATGAAGACACCGTATATGTTTTTAACATTGGTCGTGCCTGGCCCGCAAAATCTAAAGAAGTTAATAGATGTTTACATGCAACCATTGATTGTGGAGTTGAAACAACTATGGGATAAAGGTGTTCCTACTTTTGATGTTCATACTAATCAGATGTTTGTAATGAAAGCTGCTCTTCTTTGGACCATAAATGACTTTTCGGCTTATGGTATGTTATCGGGATGGAGTACCGCTGGGATTTTAGGATGTCCAATATGTATGGAGAGATCAAAGTCATTCAGATTGAAACATGGGAAGAAAGCGAGTTATTTTGATTGTCATAGACAATTTTTACCGTTAACTCATAAATTCAGAAGAAATAAAGAAGAATTCACTAAGAATAGAATTGAAAGAACACCTCCTCCATTGAGATTAACTGGTGAACAAATTTGGCATAGAGTCCTTAACTTTCCATTTGTTATTGAAGAGCCACATGGTACAACATATGGCTATGGTCATTCGTATAAATGGACTAAACAGAGTATATTTTGGGATTTATCATATTGGAAGAGTCATTTGGTTCATCATAATCTCGATGTAATGCATATTGAGAAGAATATCTTTGATAATCTGATAAATACAGTGATGGATATCACTGGAAAAACGAAAGACAACTTGAATGCAAGAAAAGATATGCAACTCATTTGTAAACGACCCACTCTTGATGTCGATGAAAGTAATAGGGGACCAAAACCGAAGGCAGTTTATACATTGAGTAAGGATCAGAGACGGATTGTTTGTGAATGGTTGAAATCATTGAGGTTTCCTGATGGTTATGTCTCAAATCTTGGAAGATGTGTCGATTTGAAGGAATGTAAGTTGATTGGTTTAAAAAGTCATGATTGTCATATATTTATAGAAAGACTAATTCCTATTGCTTTTAAGGAATTATTACCAAATTATGTTTGGGGTGCCATTACGGAGTTAAGCATTTTCTTTCATGATATTTGCTCGACAGTGTTGAGACATTCACAGATGGAGAAGTTAGAAAGAGAGATTCCAATCATTTTGTATAATTTAGAAAGGATATTTCCACCGTCATTTTTTGATTCCATGGAACATCTTTTGGTTCGCTTGCCATATGAAGCGAAAGTTGGAGGTCCTGTCCAATTTCGATGGATGTATCCATTTGAAAGGTGAGTTTTTCATCTTTTATATTTCGTTATTAATGCATATAAAATTACTAATTTCATTACATATAATTTTCTAATACATTTTGTTTTATTACAATTAGATTCCTATATCATTTGAAGAAGAAAGTGAAAAATAAGGCACGTGTTGAAGCCTCTATTGTCAATGCATACATTGTGGAGGAAGTAACAACGTTTGCTTTATATTATTTTGAGCCTCACGTTCAGTGCAAGAGGCGGAGAGCGGGAAGAAATGATGAGGGTAGATACTTAACTGGTCAAGAATGGCGGGCAGCCCACACATATATTTTACTGAACTGTCCAGAAGTGACGTCATATTTCGAGTTAGTATGTATTTCCTATTTTATGTATTTCTTATGTCGTAAATTGTTTCTGTTAAAATTGATTTTCTTTGATGGTAGGATTTTTCAAAACGTATATTCTGAACTTTTGACACATGAGTTTGATCGTTTCTGCGATAAAGAATTTGCACCATGGTTCAAAAAATATGTAAGTACACTATAAATTATTTAAATATTTACTTTAAAACATATTAACATATTTATTTGACTTTAGGTCCATGATAATCAATCTCAAGTTGATCAAGAATTGTTAATCCATCTGTCATGGGGTCCAAAATCAATGGTACGAACTTGACCAGCATATTTCATAAACAGGTATAATTTTCATACTGAAGAATATGGAATGGGAAAAACGACAATGAATAGTGGGGTTTGTGTTCAGTCATCCAATGATGGTGGAGGTCAAAATGATTTTTATGGTTTGTTGGATGAAATCGTAGAGGTAGAGTACCCTGGTCCAGAATTACGGATTGTTTTATTTATGTGTCGTTGGTTTTACCCTGTAAAAGGGATAAAAGTGCATCCACAGTTTAATTTGGTTGAAATAAATCATAAGAAATTGTATAAGAGATATGAACCATTTGTGTTGGCACAACAAGCGATTCAAGTATTTTATGCTTCATATCCTAGTTTGAAACGTGACAAAATTGATTGGTGGGCTGTTTGTAAAACGAAAGCATGGAAAAAAATTGAGGAGCATTGGGAAGACATAGCATATCAACAAGAGGAAGTTGCCAATACATTTCAAACCGAGGAATATAATATTCCAACGTTACGAGATCCCAGCGGAGTAGTGATAGATGTGGATGCAAGTGAAATTCATGAAGAAGACGACGAAGAATCTAATTTTGAGACAGATGATGAGGTTGATGAGGATTGGGATGATGGGGATGAGGATGTTGATGATAATAATGTTGAAGAGTCTAATTTTGAGACACATGATGAGGATGAGGATGAGAATGACAATGAGGATTTTGATTTTTGATGACGGGTAAGTTTTGTTCTCTTAATATAATAAAAATCAGATATTTATCTTGATATATGATAATCTTTTTTTTTAGTGCGTAAGTTAGTTTACTTTTAATTTGTAAATTTCGTTACTCAATTTGTTAACTATTTACTGTCTCATTCTTAAATTTATATATTTGATTTGTTAATGCATTATCTTTTTTTCTATAGGTCATTACAGAAGATTTGTTGACATATTGGTGTCTTTTTCGTCGCATTTAATTTGTCAAATTAAATATGGTAAGTTTATTCATGTTTTTTATTATACATCTGATGAACATGCAATTTTTATTTTTTATTTTTGTTAATAATATATTATGGTCGACAGTTTCGACGTGGTGGCCATTGACGAAATTCTGATGGAAGATCACACTCTTCACCATCGCAGTCCGCTTCAGTACCTTCGCAATCCCATTCCCTCGCCGGTAATATACCTTCGCCTCCCCCTTCTGTTGCAGGTCCTTCGTATTCACAACAAATGGCTAGTAATGTACCTTCTCCAGTCCATTCGGTGGAACACTCGTATGCAGAACGGGAAGACAATCGAGAGTTGATAGCCCCTTACGGAGATTCGTAAGTACAAAATTTTAAAATTTCAGATGTATTATTTCTTTTATTTATAAAACAAATTATTCTTTTAACTATCTTGTTTATTTAACATTGTTTGTTTGAAAATTTATGATAGATTTACAAATTCTGTACATGTTATTCACGAGCTTAATAGAATCGTGAATAACCATTGGGGAGGGGCTTCGATGACTTACACAAACACTCCGGAAGAATTAAAAGAGTTATGGTGGAGTGAGTTCAAGGTAAATTATCCTAATCAGTTTATATATAAAATTAAGTTAATAGTTTTATAATCAATTGGTTTTTTTTCATTGCAGCGAGTATTCACGTGGGATGAGACTGAAGAGTTGGAAGTAAAAAGAATTTTCAAGAAAAAATATGGTGATCATATTCGACACGTTTTAAATCATGCGAAGAGACACGGAAAAAAGCCAAATTGCATCACCGAGCAAAATTGGGGCATGATTGTCAATTTTTGGGAATCGGAGGAGAGCAAAAGAAGGAGTGAGCAGAACAAAAAGAACCGAGCTTATAATTCAGGGGAATCGTCTGCGACGTATGCGGGAGGCTCGATCAATATCGGTGAACATAGAAATAGATTGGTAATTTTATACAAACACTAATTTTGTAATCTAATTTAAACTATTTCATTATTTCTAACAGTGTTTTTTTATTTTAGGCCAAAGAAACGGGGACCGAGCCTTCATTCATACAAACTTTCACGCGCACATTTCAGAAAAAGGACAAGACTTGGAGCGGGGAGAGAGCTAAAGCAATTAAGGTTTGTAATTTCAAAATTTTCAATTATTTAATGAACATTTTTAATGTTGATTTGATCATATTATCTTGAATATATCATAATAATGTAGGAAGATAAATTTAATAGATTAGTCTTTCCCAAGTTTATTTTTATTGTTAAGTTGATTTTTTGATTTCTAATAAATTACTTGATAGAGATTTTTTTTTTCCCATAACTTTTAACTTATTCAATATTAATATGAATGTTCATAATTGATATTCTATACAGTCTCATGATTTATGTTACTAATTTTTTTATTTTCCTTATATATATATCTAATCAAGATTATATGTGCTTGGATTGTATTGTTATTGGAAATTTATTTTAATTTTTTTCATGACAATACAGGAGAGATATGATGAGATGTCACGCAGAAGCTCGAGTGCTAGTGATGATGCTGGTGGATCTGAGCCATCTGTTGATAACATAAATACATGGCTCAGTTGACTGGTGGAGCAAAAGGGGGTAGAGTAGTTGGATTAGGTTCTTTGAGCAGAACTTACCAATTCCCTGGTTCGTCTTCTTCCACCCCACCAGCGAAGTAGAAATAAATCAGTTAACTCAAGAGGTGAGCCATTTGAAGGACTTATTGCGGCAAAGAGATCAGGATTTCAATGAACTTCAAGCAAAGCACACGCAATAAATGAACGAGTTCCGCACGCAGCAAATGTTAATCATACAGCATCTTCAGCTAGCCTACGCTCCAAGTCAGATTCCCCCTTCTATTTCTCCTCCTGATAATGCTCGAGATGGTGATGAAGGTGATGATTTCTTCGGTGACGATGATGATGATGATGAGGATGATGGTGGTGGAGGTCATACTTGAGATTGTGTACTGTTATTTGACTTACATTTTGATACTCGTTATATTTATTTTCTTGGTTATGTATGGTTATTGATATTTTAACATTTAGACTTGATGTTGATTTTATTTTTGATATTATTATTATGATTTCTTGTTGAATTTTTAATTTATTGATTTTATTGAATAGTTAGCTATATTTATGAGTATAGATGCCTGAAATTTGATATTAAAAACGATTTGAATGATTAATTGTTGATTAGGTTAGATGAGCAGGTATAAAAACAAGTTATATAGGAAAAAATGATACAAATATATCAATAAAATTTTTAATTGTCGCAAAAATACATATTTGCCGTTAGCTACGAATTTTGCAACGAAAAAATGATTCGTCGCAAATCTGCGACGAAAATAGGATTCGTCACAGATGTGCGACGAAAATCGTTTTCGTCGCAGATCTGCGACGAATCCTATTTTCGTCGCAAATCTGTGATAAAACCTATTTCGTTGCAAATTTACGACGAAATTTTTTTTGTGGCTAAATTCGTCGCAAATTTACGACGAATTTTGCGACAAAAAAATTTTTGTCGGAAATTTCTGCGACAAAAAATTAGTTTTTCGTCCTAAAAATTTGTGACGACTTATTAGGGACGAAAAAAAATTTGTCGCAAAATTTTTCACAAATTTGTTTTGGGACGAATTTTTCTTACGAATTTGTCGCAAATTTTGTTGCAAATTTATGATTTTTTTGTTGTGTAGTGGTCCTTATCCATTTCAAATTTACACCTATGCCAATATGTTCACTGGAGTTGTTGGGAAAGCCAACCTAATAAATTTAAGTATTTGTGGTTCTGTCCGTGAAAAAAGTGTGATCGGTGACGGGCTGGGGAATTTGAAATTGATGAGTGCAAATTTGTAGAAATCAAACTAAAATTATTAAATTGAAAATATTTCAAAAATATGGGTTATAATAAAGATTATGTAATATCAGATTAAAGGGTTCAAATGACATGGTGGCAATAATCTTTTTGGAGAAACTCATGGACTAAGGATCAAATCTCAATGGAGACAAGCTGGTGACAAAAATTTGCGATTAAACATATATGGAAGGACTTCACTTAAGGCTAGTGGAGGAAAATGATAGGAAAATGATATCCAATCACACCGAAGAGAAGAGTGCAAATGGAATCACATTGATAGGCAAGAATCGACAAAGAAATTTAGACTGATAGAAGAGACAACCGACGAGGAGGGTGCAAATGGAGATAACTGACGAAGAAATTTAAAAAAAAAGGCAAAGCATTCACTTATTGAAACTTGACCGAAAACAATTGTTGACCGAAGGCAGAAGGTAGCAAAACATTGACCGAAGGCTAAAGTGTCAACATGACTGAATGTTGGATTTACCGAAGGTAACAAATTTATTCAGCCATGACTAAGCAAAAATTTGAAGGGTTGACCGATAGTAAAAATAAGGTGTTAAATGACACCACCAGAGCCTTGCTAAGACAATACCAATAATGAAAAATAAAAATAAAAATAAAAATTAATAAATTTATTGAATTCAAGGGTGACCGAACAGAAATAATACAAATTGCACCGGCTAGAAAATTACAAGTATTGTTTAAGGTAACTGACCGAGATTGGAAAAATGTAAAAATAGATATATTGTTCGATACCAATGGAACATGTAGAAATTTAGCAAAATGATTACCGATAGTCTACAAACAAACGGTAATATATTAAAAAGTAAAGTTGAATGTGCACCGATAGATTAACATAGTACCGAATAACTATCTTAAAATGACTACCGATGGGATTTCCAAAATTTGAAAAGACAATCGATGGCACACAAGGAACCGAAAGTGGCAATTTGAAACATGAATATAGAGGAGTCACCAAAGGCAGCAAGTGGGAAGTGGAAAAGAACCAATAGCTAGATAAATGTGAGTAATTGTCACAAATGATAGCCGGTAAACTTATATCAATGGAGTTGTCAAAATACATATCAATAGATCTCAAGATTGGACATCCACTGATGGTCCAAATATTCACCATTGGAGAAAACATAAGTGAAGTGTAATATACCAAACGGTATAGAAAATTTGGTGTACCGATAGGTATGTAGAAATTATAAAATAATTTATTATCTCAATTCCACAGTCTATGGATAAGCCACACTTCACATTACACCGAAAAAATAGTAAATCACCAAGAGATGGTTACCATCGACTACCGATTAGAAAATCAAAATTTTTAAGAAATAGTTTATTGGACAATAAAACTTCATCGAACAAATGAATTCTCTTAGAAAAGTTAAATCCTGTGAAATCCTGATTATCGAATACTTATGTAACCAATGACTCTACTGATCGAGAACTTAAAAATTTAGAATCTATCCGCCTAGCATCTAGAGGAGTTTCCTGGACAACCTAAGGAACAGAAATCCACACTTATATTTACATTAGTTATTCTTTCACCATTTTACAAAATAAAAAAAAAAATTTAAAAATGCATCTTAGAGTACATATCACAATCCAGATTTGTCCGGTGTTACATTAAGTCTCAGAAGTCTGGTCTACAATCTAGCCAAATCGACTTGTCAATTTGCACAAATCGACTTGTACCCTCACCATAAGCCTATAAATTGATTTGGATGCTAACAAACAGGCTTATCCTTCACATTTCATAAACACAAGTCAACTTGTCATTAACACAAGTCTACTTGTCTCTCACATATTTCACAAACACAAGCCTACTTATCATTTACACAAGTTGACTTGTCTCTCACATACTTCACAAATATAAGCCTACTTAACTACACAAGTTGGCTTGTCCCTCACAAGTCTCATAAGTACAAGTCTTCTTGACATTATCTCAAATCTACTTGTTAAGCCTTGCAAATGGAAAAATTTGTCGGTCACGCATCCAAGGGGATTTGAACCCATGCACTCCATGTCACCAAAAAGGTTTTCTATTACCAAATTATTCAATCCTTTGAGGATCCTATGGAAGAACAAATTGAAAACTCAAATATCGAACTTTTCAATGTTACACTTGAAATCCAAATCGATTACAATTGGTTTTTCAGGTATTTTATAAAGAAAAAATAAATTGAAAATTTTCTAAGACTAAATTTTAGGTGTTATAGTGAGAGGGTTGATAGTTGATAGTTGATTGTGAGTACAATAATTAATAAAAATAATGTTGTCTTTATATGATTCTAACTTTTGTATCAAACATCCATAATTAATTTTTAATTTAATTGAAAATAATTAATTTTAAATTAAATGTGCAGGAGATTTAAAATTTTTACAAGGCGTTGAAAGATACACTAACAAGATTAAAGACTCAATTTTTAGTAAGCAAATTTTTGAAATTGTCGTGCAAAAGAGATGAATTAAGAAATATTTTGCGTTATTCGGGGTGAAATAGAATATACAGTAGCGAATATATTATAATATATACAATAAATATAGTCATATGGTTCTAACTTTTATATCAAACATCCATAATTAATTTTTTATTTAATAAGAAATAATTATTTTTAAATTAAATGTGCTGGATATTTAAAATTTTTGCGAGGCATTGAAAGAAACACTAACAAGATTAAAGACTCAATTTTTAGTAAGAAAATTTTTGAAATTGTCAAGCAAAAGAGATGAATTAAGAAACATTTGTGTTATTCAGTGTGAAATAGAATATACAGTAGTAAATATATTATAATATATACAATAAATATACTCTCAATATTCTATATACATAATAAATATTGTGTTATCATAATGATGAATATTATATTACAAAAATTATATTAACAAAAATTATGCAGAGTGTAGTTGAAGTGCATGTAATTTATGTATACAATTTGAACAATAGTGATGGGACCATCTCCAAAGGACGTGATACATAGAGCGGAGCACATTCAATAGACGGTCTAAGACCCATGACTCAGTATAATTTAGCATGATTAGGCGTAAGTGGGGCTCTGACGCTTCACTCTACTGAAGGGAAAAGCCTCCCCGAACGGGGCTTAGTTGCCCCGACTTCTCAAAGGGGCCTAACTTTGTGGAATCCTATTTGCTAATCATCTAGCTCTCAATGAGATTTATATGATCCAATCTACAAGAGCATATGGTAAAACTGAATAGCCGTTCTTCTCTCTCTCACCCGATCGATGGCAGTTGAATACTGAGGGAACCAAACGCTTCTACTCCCAACCAGTAATACTAAACTGAATTTCACATTGATTGAATTTCCTATTGCAATACGAAACGTATCTCTCAGATAGGGAGGAAAAACTTGAGTATCTAGTCAATAAGAAAAAAAATCTTCCCATATAATTCGATTTCTTAAATGATAATAGTTTAACATCATTGACAATGGAGATTCGGAATCCTCGAATCGCTTCGTAAGAAAATTAAGGTTGCAATGCCCTGCGATCACACGATTCTAAGAGAGAGACTATATAAAAGCTCTCGATACATCAAACCAGGTAAGTCCTCTAACTCAATATAGGACACACAAAACTCACAAGGAGATCCTTCCTCATTTCTTCTCAGTCTATTTATCCTTTCGAAAACTGCTCTTTCTGACTTGAATGTCGGATTCTCCCCCACCGAAATATCCTCCGGCGGTCTTTTACAGATTTCAATCCTCCTCACTGAGCACCCATTTGAGTCACAAGAAACCAGATCTATGGAGGCGAAACTGACCTCCAATAGATTGGCGTCGTCTATAAGAAATAGACTAGAGAATCTTTATTAAGTATTCAGGACTATTAGACTGACATGCCTCCGAAGCAGAAAACCAAAATAGTATCGAGGGCCGTATTTGTAGTAGATGGCCATACTGCTACCCCTAATGTAACCCCTCCTACAGCACCCACTCGACTTGCCGACAGTCCTCCTATTCATGTTCAACCTTCTTGTTTAGAACAGGTCCCGTAACCTAGGTTTCAGGAGCATCCAACAATAGTTCCTACGTCGATACCCCCAGAACAGGTTAGTTAACCCCAAATGGATAAACTAGAGTCCAAAATTCAAGACTTGAGCAAGCAATTAGAGGACCTCAGTCGTGCAGTGAGGCACGAGAGTCATTTTTCAGTAGGACGTGGATGCGAACATCCTCGACGATGAATGCCACCACTCAGCTATGAGCCTTCAGTGACTTCCCACCATAACCCCAAAGACCTAAGAAGACAAGTTGAACAACTCATTGCTGATGAACTCAAAAGGGCCAACGCTCGAGAAAACCAGGCTCCCCTCTACTCTAACAATGTTTTACCCTTCGACCCGAAGGTCACTTCAAAATCGATGCCCCGTGACATGCTTTTGCCTCCCATGGAAAGATATGACGGGACTATTGACTCTCATGACTACATGACACACTTCGTGACGGTAATGGTCTCAAGAGACATGACCAACATTGCTATGTGCAAACACTCCCGTACCACTCTCAAAGGAAATACATTAATATGGTTCAATTCACTTCCACTGCTGAGCATAAAAACTTTATCCCAGCTTCGACAATAATTCGAGACTCATTTTGTGATAAGTAGAGGAGCATAGAGAAAATCCACCTCTTTACTGTCATTGCATCTAAGGGAGAATGAACCCCTGAGGGACTTCTTGGAGAAGATCAAGACTGAATAATAAAAGTTTCATCCTTGGACCACTTTATCGCATTAGCGACGCCGTTTACTGGGTTGCGCCCATTCAGTATGAAAATCTCTATTACAAAAAATCCTCCCTCTACTATCTAGGAGTTTCACTCTCGTGCTGAAAAGTATATCATGGCCGAAGACATTAAGGCCCTTGACCGAAGGAGGAATCGATCGTCTAGGAGAAAACGTAGTTGATCACTCCGACGGCTCTCATTGAAGAGGAATCAATCAGGTCTTCTACTTCCTAGAAGATTCAGCACCTATGCTTCTTTAAATGAAACCCCTAGTCAAGTTCTGTTCTAGATTAGGGACCAACCTTATATCTAATGGCCTCCTCAACCTACGGAGGATGATCCCAAGAAAGACAAAAGCAAGTACTGTCACTTCCATCGCGACCATGGCCACACAACTGATGACTACAGAAGGCTCAAAGATGAGCTTGAATTCCTCATCAAAAGTAGGAAGTTACAAAGGTTCATCAGTAGAGAAGGAAGCGATATGCCAAACTCTGATATACAAGCACCGCCAAGACAGAATGAACCGGACAATCAACCGGTCGCTCTACCACTGATTAACTATCAAGACGGGGTCATTCTCTAAATTCACGAGGAGTGAACCCCTCGAATGTCTCCGCCCCCATCGGACATTCCGAACCCCTCAAATGATGCACGAGAAAATAAGATCGAATGCCTGATTGCATCAATTTTTTACTTGCCTAATGTTTCGTCCCTCTTCCACCAGAAGTACTAGCAACTCACATTGAAAAGGAAGCAAAAAGTAAGTGACCGATTATCGATTTCATCAACAAAGACCTAGTTGGTATAGATCCAAGTCACCACAACCCTTTCATCATCACTGCCAAAATAGGCCCATATGAAGTCCGAAGGATCTTTGTCGATCAAGGTGCAGGGTGTGATCTCTTATATTGGGATGCTTTCAAACGAATGGGCTTTGGCCCCGCACATCTATAACCCCATGTGAGTCCAGTCAAAGGGCTTTCCAGTGAATGGATATACCCTGGTTGGATTACTCCTCTCCCGTTCACACTGGGCACACCCTCCAACCACGCGACAGCTACAACAACATTCAATGTGGTCAACCTTTCCTCGCTTTATAATGCTATCTTGGAAATGCCAGACTTGAACGTACTGGGAGCCCTACTTAACACGAAATACATAAAGGTAAAGCCTAGAACTTCACTCGGGGTTGGGACCTTATCCTACGATTAGGAGTCTTCAGCCTCTGTCCTGAAGTAGTTGCACGATACGTTGTGATTTATTTCTTATATTCTCACCATGATATTCTTCCATCCGATAATGAACACACATGTACCTTATTGTTTGTATCGAACTCCCCATTGTATATGGGAAAGAAATACGTGAACGAAGGAATCTATCTCCCCGAATAGGCCTTCATTGTCTTGACCAAATAAAGGGATCTATCTCCCTGAATGGGCCTCCGTCGTACTAACTGAATGAAGGATCTATCTCTCCGAATGGGCCTCCGTTGCCCTAATCGAATGAATAGATTTGTCTCCTTGAACGGGCCTTTGTTGCCCTGACCAAACGAAGGGATCTGTCTCCCTGAACGTGCTTCAATCATGCTGACCAAAACGAAGGGATCTATCTCCCCGAACGGGCCTCCGTTGCCCTAACCGAACGAAGGCATCTGTCTCCCCGAATGGACCTCCATCGTCCTAACTGAACGAAGAGATCTATCTCCTCGAATGGGCCTCCGTCGCCCTGACAAAACATAAAGATCTATTTCCCCGAATGGGATTTTGTCGCCCTGGCTGAACGAAGGGATCTATCTCGTCAAATGGCCTCTATTGACCTGATCGGATGAATGAATCTATGTCTCCGAATGGGCCGTCATCGTCTTGACCGAATGAAGGGATCTATCTCCCCAAATGGGTCTTCGTCGCCCTAACCGAATGAAGGGATTTATCTTCTCAAACGGGCTTCCATCTCCCTAACCGAATGAAGGGATCTATCTCCCCGAACGGGCCTCTGTCGCCTTAACCGAATGAAGGGATGTATCTCCCCGAGTAAACTTTCGTTACCCTAACTAAATGAAGGGATTAATTCCCCTAGCGAACCTCTGTTGCCCCGGCTTGATAAAGGACATTCCTACTCCTCTTCCTCCTGGGAAATATTTCTTGGAAAACCTAAGACACTTATAAAAATGCACGTCTAGAGAATGCCCCAAGATGGATCGACATTCTTTGGAAAAGCCTGGAACAACGGTATATAGCCGAGAAGTCCGTTCAAGACAATGAAGGGAATGTCCCCTCTTATTAAGACATGTCGAATGGAAAGAAACATGAAAGAGTCTCTCATTAAGAATCATTATGATACAATGACGTTAGAATTACATAGGCTTTGGAGAAATAGAGGCCTCCTGAAAAGAAATCCTTGTATTGACCACACTTGTTTTAGCTGGGGCACTAATTGATCTAACAGAGACAACATTATGACCTATCGTATCTCGGTTCGCCACCTCCTTGACCGGAAGCAGGGCTCTATCCAATTCCAATCGATGGATTACCTCTTCAGCAAATCGTAGGCTCTCTGTCAACTCATGTTGAGCATCCCTAGAGGAAGCAACACAATGGAGTAAAGCATTTTTCGATTCAATTGCTCTCTATTCTGCCACCTAGAGAGACTTCTCATGCAATTGAGTCAGCATCTCAGTGGTATGCAACACACCTCAAGAGCCTTTTTCTTAAATTCCAATTGCTCGCAGTAATCTTGAAGGTTCTTAATTTCCTCTTCTTTTTTTGCTAGTGAGGTCTTAAATAGCCCGCAAGGCCCTAACTTAGGCATTCAATTGATTGACTTTCTCTTCCAAATGTCCAACAATCTGTTTCCTCTACCGCTCCTAAAATTCTACCAGAACCATCATCTACGAGAAAAGAAAACCATCGTCTATGAGAAAAGAAAAACTAAATTACTTTATAGTAAGATGAAGACAAAATGAGGTGAATTTAGAATATGATACCATCAAGCCAAGAAACTTAAGAGTCTCGCCAGCTTGCTCCATGGATATCCTGTGTAGCTCTAAATCACAATGATGAAAGTCTAGCCAATTAACTATTTTCTCTGTCTCAGCTAAATCCATGTAACTATATTGCTTATCTCTAGAGCTAATGGCCACCATCTCTCTTTTCTTCGATCTTTTGTTGCCATGAAAGGAACGGATAGGGATAGAAGGAGGGATAATAGTTCTATCAAGTATCTTATATTTCCCTTTACCAGAAAGCCATATAGGAATCGCGCGCAAAGGACCAGATAGTTCTTCGACAAGCGTTAGTGTCTTCCTTGATGCCCTAACTTCCACAACAACTAGTGGATATCTATCGAGTTTCTCTCGTAGCAGAGCTCCCTAATTTCTGGTTGATAGCGCATGATCAGCCCATCCAACCCCTCTGGCTCGACCTTGAATGTCTTTGATGAGACCAAAGGCATGCATTCCTCGATTTCCTTATCCACCTCATGTCCACTGCCTGATGGAGATTCAGACTGAACCATTTTCCTCCTTTTCACTAGGGGAGTGCTGCTAAAGTTTGGATTTTAGATAGCCCATCGGTCTCTGCTGAAGAATTTCCCACAGACAAATCTCGATCAATCGTGATCTCTCTCAGCAAAGCGTCATCCACAAAACCCAAAGTGTTAGTCAATCTGATCTCTGTCCTGTTAACTAAGAGGGGCCTGTCGATCTTCCTCTTCTCTCCTATAAGTAGGCCTGTCAGAGATAGCATCTGATCGTTTATCAAAGAATCGATTAAGATAACTCTTCGCGTAGACTGACAGTAACTACCAACCGAACGGACGAAATGAAAGTGACAAGAAGGGTCCAGAGGCTGCAATCCAAGCGTAGGCCTTCGATCAGCATTAGGAACCATTGACATGAGATCCTTGTCCTAAAATTTCATAAAGAAGTACTTGCGCATCAAGTTGCTGCTGGTGGATTCTTTGTAACGAAATCCCCAATCGGATTCGGGATGGGTTTGCAACCTATACCAGTCTTGAACCATACCATTCTTCGTACATCTTACCAATGAAAAGAGAGCCACGAGAATATCAAAATTAAAACGAAAGTGACAAAACCCTGATAGGGAAGTCACAACTACAATTAGACGCTAAGAACTGGAAGTCAACAAAGTTGGAAATATATTCCACCATTGTAACACTTCGGTGAACGGATCGATATACGGTACCTTCGAACCAAACTTCACCATTTGTTTATACATCGGAACACAATCCTTTGGCACCCTATTCACTCTATCATTGTCTATGGCTGATATCAAGATGTAACCATCACCATCAACATGGTAGTTTGGACCTCTTGGAGCTCCGACAATGACATAACACTCCTAATGTCATTAATGTTTCGAACAGCAAAGCCTCTCGCCATACCTCTTACGGAAGTCCTCTTTTTTTGTAGAGACAATTCGGGGGAAAGAAAAAATAAGCATGAGACGGTAAGAACATCTGACCTTTTTCCACGAAAATATTTACAAGAGTCACTAAAGACGGTTCGAGGAATACAAAATGACGCAAGTTGTTGAAACCTCTCTATTCGCCAATGGCTGTTACTCATGACACCTTTTCCACGAAACAATACCGCGACTCAGGGACAAATGATGGGACCATCTCCAAAAGTCTCGATACATTGAATGGAGCACATTTAATAGACAGTCTAAGACCCATGATTCAATATAATTTAATATGATTAGGTATAAGTGGGTCTCTGAC
The DNA here is from genome assembly GCA_037126225.1 of Dillenia turbinata. Lineage (NCBI taxonomy): Eukaryota > Viridiplantae > Streptophyta > Magnoliopsida > Dilleniales > Dilleniaceae > Dillenia > Dillenia turbinata. The sequence goes on from JBAMMX010000011.1 coordinate 16,757,231, forward strand.
ACCCCGCTCTACTAAAGGGACTAGCCTCCTCGAACGGGTCTTATTCACCCCGACAACTCAAAGGGGTCTAACTCTGTGGAATCCTATTTGCTAATCATCTGGCTCCGGATGAGGTTTATGTGATCCAATCTACAAGAGCAGACAGTAGAACTGAATGGCCATTCTTCTCTCTCTCACCCGATCGGTGGCAATCGAATATTAAGAGAACTGAACACTTCTACTCTGAACCGGTAATATTCAACTGAATCTCACCCTGATTAAATTTCTTATTGCAATACGAAATGTATCTCGGAAGAAAATCTTGAGAATCTAATCGATAAGAGAAAAAATCTTCACGTATAATCTGATTTCCTAAATGATAATAGTTTAACATCTTTGACAATGGCGATCCGGAATCCTCGGATCACTTCGTAAGAAGATTAGGGTTGCAATGCCCCACGATCGCATGACTTTAAGAGGGACGCTATATAAAAGCGCTCGATGCATCAAGTCAAGTAAGTCTTCTAAGTCAACACAGAACACACAAAGGTGTCACAGGGAGATCCTTCATTCATTCTTTTCAATCTGTTTATTCTTTTGAAAATCATTTTTTCTGATTTGAGCTTAGAAGTCTCACCTGCCAGAGTACCCTACGGAGATTTTTTTAAGGTTTCAAGTCTCTTTACTAAGCATCCGTTCGAGTCACAAGGAGTTAGATCTGTGGAGACGAAAGCAACCTCCAACAAATAGCTATAGAAATTAATACAGTAATTACAGAATTGTGGATATAAATAACTATTTTGAGCATATTAAATACCAATTATATTAAATGTTGCACGTGAGAAGTGAGGTGAGGAAAAATCAAGAGAGTGGTTATAACGATGCTCACAAGTGGTAAAGAGCTCTTATTTAAGTGTTTTTTTTAAGATCTAGTATTTAAATTTTCCTGAATGTATACATTTTTATGGTTTTTGTTGTCCCTACCTAATTTAAAAAAAAAAAAAAATTCAGGGGAAATGAGAATGAGGATACACTGATTTGGCGGGGTTAGTATTGGCTGGGGATCAGGTTCAGATGAAAAGGAGATTTTCGCACTTGATTGTTGCTCTCAACTCGAGAGACAGAGACGCCATGTAACATTTACTTACAGCCATATAACATTTGAATCTTGATTAGAGAGAGAGAGATTGATAGTAGCATTTCAATGAAGATGAAAAAGTTACAAAGATAAGTGGTCAAGAGAGTGACAAGTTACTTATTCGACCATCTCTCCACCCCAACACAAACATCGATCAGCATTTTACATTTTTAAGCTAAATATCCCAAGCTAAAACCCAAAGCACCAAAAATTCACGTCTAAATCGTAGGATTGGATTTAAAACGTTCTCTTCTCAGTAACAAAAAGACCCATCAAAAGGGGAAAATCTTGGAACAGGCTCTTGATTGAGACTGTTCTATTTCGGAGGAGAAACAGAGCCATTTACCTGCCTTCTCCACAATGTTGATCTGGCCCTCTTTTTGGAATCAAACGTGGTGCTCTGCCGCCACTCACTCGCCACGGCGCCTGCAATGGTGTGCATTTGTTTTTGCTGCTCCCTCTCATGTTTCTTTTTTCTTTATAAATATCTATATGGGGGGGAGAGAAGGTTGGAGAGAGAAAGACAGAGAGAGAGAGAGAGAGTTATAAATTGAAATCACAATGAATCTCAGAAGGCAAGGGGTTATCGGGGGTGTTTCTTACAGTTTAAGTTGGAAACCACGTAAAGATGCTCACACCGAGTGACGTGTGTTTTCGGATTTTGTCTTGGTCTTAATTCCCATGCACCGCGCAGAAAAGTTGAGAATCTTGAAGCAGTCTTTTACTGGCGGAGGAATTAGCAAACCTGGATGAAGTCGGGGCCCGCTTTTTTTTTTTTTTTTTTTTTTTTTTAAAAAAAACTTCTTTTGTTGGGCCTAGGCAGCGACTTGCACATTGACACTCCGATTTCCTTTCTTGGACATACAGTGAAAGCAATCAATCGTAACACAATAAGTAACATCTAAAACTATAACAATGTAAGTCAGCCAACCATGTCCCAAATGGGACAGACAATTGATCACAATCCCCTTTTTTCTTCCTCTAATCTCGTGATCTCGATTCATATTTTAATATAATCAGAAAAAAATAAATCAGCCACGTATGTAAATAATATAAAAGGACAGAAGATTAAAATTAAAAATTTTTACTATTTAATATATTTTATTGAAAACTTTAATATTGTCTCCACTGAAATATGATTTTATAGCCATCTTGGACATACTAGAAAAAATTGGTAAGCGCATACATTCAACACTTATATAAACAACTCTACTAGGCGTATCAATGGCTCTCCTAGCTTACCTTGCATCAACATCATAAGCAAACTAAGCATACTAGATAGCATAGGACCTCTCGACATCGCATTAAGAAACATCAATAATTGGGTGTCAGCAACAAATCACTAAAACATATGCATAAGCTACTACTAAGAGTATCAATAGCCGTGTTCAAAACATGTAACATAAATCATATATTATAATAACATCATCAAATTCAAATGAACCATAAAAGGGTCAATCTCCACTAGATAGGGAATCTAGTTTCACTTGGCGTGAGAGTCACCACCCTTGATACTCCCACTCAATCTTCTAAAACACCTACAAAGATAAAGATAAATTAGGTGTTAAATACGCCATCATTGGGCTGAGAATGTGTAGGCATGCACACTTTACACAAGGCGTAATATCAAATGCAATGCATGAAGTAGAATACCCGTGATATGTGTGAATTCTTTAATTAAAAAAATTTGTTGTTTCATGTTTTAACTTACTGTTTTATTCTGAACTAATAAGCATAATACTTGTGAGGCATGAAATGACAAAACATGATGTATACAACCTGCTTTTTTTTATTTTTTTTTTAATTCTGAACTAATAAGCATAATATTGTGGTGTAAACTTGTGAGTTGCTCTGCTGTCCTAGGCAGCATTGATCCAGTTGACATTGGTTTGTGTTATAGATCCCGAGATCCAGGCTCTCAACTCTCAATTCTATCCCCAATAGACTTATGCTTCATTAAAACTTTTAGTGGCGGATAACTGTAGTTAAGATGGTTTCTTTAATAAGGAAGTTTCTCAAATTGACAAGCGTAAGTCAATGAACTGAACTTTTAAAAATGAAAAAAGAGATCTGCATTAAGCGAAGATCGACGTGTTTTCTTATAACAACCAAGTAAAGACCACATTATGAAGCTTCAGCTGATGTGGTGTTTGTCGTGTGTCTGTGTGCGCGCGCACGCTTCGTTTTCCTGTGTTTTACAAGCGCACAAAGACAAGCAGCGACCAAATCTAAGCTTCTTACTACACAACACAATTACAAAAAGGACCCTTCTCTCTCTCTCTCTCTCTCTCTCTCTCTCTCTCTCGCCCTCTCCCCGTTTTTTTGGCGTTGAACTCGTCTTTGTTCATTATTTGGTCCTGTAATGGTACAAATGATCAAAATTGAGTTTTTTTTTTTTTTTTCCTCTCTCTCTCTCTCTCTCTCTCTCTCTTTTCAATTTTAAGCATATTGAAATTTGTAGAATTTATAATTTCAAAAATTACCATTTTTGAAGAGACAAAATAATAAAATAATTAAGCATTTTAAATATCAATCTAATGGCCACCGTCTCGCACGTATTCACCAAGACGATTACCAAAAAATTCCTCAAAATTTATTTTGTTGGATCATGAATGATACCATTTGTAGGTTTTAATTTTTATTTTTGAATGGAGGGATAATTTTAAGTTTTTTTTTTAGGCGCGTAACGGTGTTGAAAATTCCCAAGGCCCAAGGCCCAAGGCCTAAGGCATTTGGCTGATTATTGAATTAATTGTGGTTGTTCAAAATTTCAAGTACATTTTTAGCAATTTTTGTTCAAATTTTCTATATCCTCACATTGAATACCAACAATATAACCTCTCTTTTACCCTTTTATATCTCATTGTTAGACTGGGAAAAAGAAGTATGGACAAGTTGACCGAGATTAAATTATGTAAGACGCAAAACTTATGTGTCCTCTCCCCTCTGTCTATTCACTCGGTTTTAGTTACCATAAACATTGCTTCAAATGAGAGAAACTAGAGATCTAAGTTCAAAATTTTAAATTAAAAGACAAAATTTTGGTATCACTGAATCCAAAAATCTTTTGATACGCAGTGATGCCTGGGGCAATGAATGTGTGAAACCAAAAATTTGTGTTTTTGGTCCACCATGTGAGCTATGTACACATTTTGTCAATGTTTTTAAAACATCAGCTCAATTAATATATTGATTCATTGATTCATTGATCAGACCAGTCAAACCGTTTTATAAACCGAATGATATTATCTTGATATTATATATATAATTTATCTATTATATATTTTAAAATAAAATAAACTCTATATATTTATATAAAAAAATGAATTTGTTTCAACAACATATAAAAAAACACTAGTTACAATGAAAAATTGATCAGATCAATTTGAATGATTTATCAATGTTATCGGTTTTGACTAGTTTTAAATGGTTTTGACCGAATTTAATCTTATTTGGTTTAACAATGTAGAGCAAATCGAATTATAAAACAGTTCACAATCGAAGTGATCAAATCGATCGATCCAATCAAATTTTAAAAACACTGCATTTTGCTCCAAGTAAGTGTTCATCGGTGATATCTAGTGAGAGAGAAAATCAAGAACTCGATCTTCTTATCGGATAAATGTTGAAAAAGGACGAAGAGAGGAGCCACAACAGAGAAGGAAAGCTATTATTACCAACAAACAACAATGCATAAAAGTGAGAGTGATTTTAATATAGGAAGCTAGGGGTCAGTTCTTTGGTGTGTGGGTTGAAAAAACTTACACATTAACCCTATAGCACAAAACAAGATTTATTGTCCCAATAGATAGTTCAGTGGTAACGGTCTCTCTCTTTCGATCCTATGATTTAAAATTTGATTCATGTTGAAAAAAAAAAAAACACATAACAACAACAATACAAGATTTATTTATTATTTATTTTAGGTAGATCAAGGAGTTTTATGTTAAGCCAAATGGACCCTCAACTTGGGTCTAGCTAGTAAAGAAACTTTTATTTTAACTCTTCCCCTTTTTTTTGCTTTTTTTAACTTGGGTTCGGTTCAGTGTCAAATTTTGCACTAATGACATCCGTTTTGTATTAATTGAGTCTTTCTTTTTCTAAGTTATTGTTTGTGACGCACCCAAAATTTGTTATTAACGGATTATCGAAACACTCAAAATTAATACTGATTTCTCAGTGCCAACAATTTTGTAACATCACTAGTATTAGGTCGAATCCCAAAAAAACTAAATTGATTTAATTTCTTTATTAAATGACAAAGATAAAAATGAGGGTTTAACAATTAAATTTCTAAATTAAAATTATCAACCTAAAAAATAAGAAATAAATTGACAGTATTATATAACAAAAAATTGAAGGAAAATCAATCTAAAAATTTTGATCCAAGAGTTAACAATATTCAATTATTTCACTGATCACGAGTTAAAAATATTTATCTTGCAATTCAAATATTTAATCTTAGATTTATTAGGATAGTTACAATAAATATTGTGTCTTCCTAAATTAATTGACCAAATCTAGTATCTAGTCAAAACTTATCATTAATCGACTGGACACGATAACATTCCATATCAATATAATGATAGTATTAAATTTTGTGAAAATAATTAAACTAAAATCCAAATAATTGAGATAACCAAAATTATTTAATTCTATTCCATCGTAGATTAAATATGAATATTGACTAAAGACCCATAAACATAAATAACCTAATTACTATTTGTACCATTCATTCATAACAATTACGAATTACTGAAATTCTGGATAGTTATAGAAGAATTAATATTGAATTAATTTGTTAAATTAACCACTATTAATATTTCATATAAAATAAATCAAGAATCAATGAATAGTTGAATTAAAGGTTAAGAAATTAAATGAAATACAAAACGTCACAGTGAAGATAATTAAAAAAAAAATCCCCTTGAATCAGAAAATAAAATTTAGCCACTCATGGTGGAAACATGTCTCTTAAATTCTTCAACAAAAATAAAAGAAAAATAGTGATATTTGTTCCTTAGAGAAGAGCAGCACCAATAGCCGCCTCCTCTTTAGAAAAGTGTTGTCTACATGAATCATAAGAATCTCTCCTTTATATGAAGAGAAAATAATCTAGTCTAAAAACAAAGTTCCCAAAAAATAGGGATTTCCAAAATTCAAATAGTTACTAATGGTTAAATACTAACTAGCTTGAGAAAGTAAAATGAAACTCCCAAAATTTAGGTGGTACAAGAGATAATAAGGTAAATTTTCAATATGTGGAAATCTTTAAATATCAACATTTAAAAACTTTCTTTGTAAAAAATTCCATCTTCAACACTTCCCAATCTTGTCTTTCAATTTATTGCAAATTTCCTCTATTTTTCTTTATACTTACTTCATCAACTCTTTCAACAATCTAATTGAACAATTTATTATAAAATATCTAGTTAATATAATATTCATCTAAAAAAAATAATGAAATTGACCACAAAATAGCAATAATTTAAATCCCATCAAACTCCCCCACCTAAACCAATGCTTGTCCCCAAGCATTCTAATCACAATAATAAAAAAAGAAATCAAAAACATTTCTCAAGTCAACCAAACTTCCTCAAGTTCTTACCATTGTGTATTACGAGTCCAAACCAAAATTGTGATCGAGACAATCAACACTTCGTGACATTCAATACTAGATCAACTATAATATCTCTAACGATTTTCTTGAAATCAAGAATTTGCAAAATTCTATCACCCTCACAAGGAATTCACTTAATGCACTCATTTGAGAAAGGTGTGTTTGTGTGTGTGTGTGTGTATATATATGACACTCAACTCAACTCAACTCATTGAAATGGTATTACCATAGACTTGTTAATATATCACATCTCGACCACTCGAACTTATGAATTTTATACATCGATCAAAAGATCTTTTATTTGGTTGTAACGTGGCCTAGGACAAGGTAGGATAAGAGAGTAAATGTGATATGTAATGTGTATATCAAAGGAAGTATGCCAATAAACACAAGACCCATTTTTCACTATCAAACATAACTCATAACATGGAATATCAATCCAACCAAAAAGTAATCCCTCTTCCCTTTTCAGTCCATCTCATTCCTCAATCATAATTTTTGAATTTTTTTGCCCCTTTTTTCCTCTCTCTATTTTTTAAAGCAAAACAAACTCAGAATGAATGAAAATATGGTGTAAATTTCACCATTTTATCTTATAAACTAACCCCAATTGTATGATTCAATTCCTAAAGATAATCCCAAAATAAAAATTATCCCAATTTCCTTTTATAGATAACCACCCAATTCATTTCTAATCACAACTTTTCTTGATATAAGGGCCTAAAAAAGGTTAATCATTAAAAAAAAGAAAACAAAACGATGTGTCAATTATGAGGTTATAAACAAAAGGATCACTACAAAAAAACTAAGGTTTAGCGATGAAAATTTTAGAAAAATTCGTCACTAAAACTTTTAGCAACGAATTTAGTGACGGAAAAATTTTCGTCGCTAATAATGCGTCGCAAAAATTTAATGACGGATTTGGAGTTCTGTCGCTAAATTTAGTGACGGATATCATTTTCCGTCGCTAAATTTAGCGAATGATTTGGATTTCCGTCGCTAAATTTTACATTTAATTTTTTTATTTGTAGAACCTGTCCGCCCACCATTGCCTCGGCCCCCTGCTACTTGCCCTCCCATGCCCACACCCTCCAGCCCTTGCCCGCCCACGCATGACCACCTTTTGCTACTTTATTTATTTATTTTTTTTACAGAAAATGTGCCTTTATCCAGATTCAAACCTAGGTTTAAAGAGTTATCTGAAACGCTCTTAACCATTATGCCACATTAACTTATCTGATATACCTTTTTTTTTTTACTTCTATACTTTTTTTCTAACTCTCATCATTAAAAATATAATTCCCTAATCTAACAAAAATACAAAATGTAAAATTATATTTAATAAAAAAATAAAATTATATTTAATATAATTACAAAAATTATCTTTAAAAAATCATAAAATTATATTTAAAAAATATAAAATTATATTTAATAAAAATCAATACCCTAATTTAATAAAAATATAAATTATAAATATATATTTAATAAAAATATAAAATTATATTTAATAAAAATATAAATTATATTTAGCGATAAATTTAGCGATGGATTTTGTTTTCGTCGCTAATAGCGACGGATTTCATTTTCCATCGCTAATTAACGACGGATTTTTTTTTCGTCGGTAAATTTAGCAACGAAATTTTTTTCCATCGATAAATTTATGACGGATTTTGTTTTCATCGCTAATTAGTGACGGATTTCATTTTCCATCACTAATTACAGACGGATTTTTTTTCCGTTGCTAAATTTAGCGTCAGATTTTGTTTTCGTCGTTAATTAGCGATAGATTTCAATTTCCGTCGTTAAATTTCGTATTTAATTTTTTTATTTGTAAAACCTATCTACCTAGCCGTCGGCCGCCTCCCACCACCGCCCCGGCCCCCTGTTGCTTGCTCACCCATGCCCACACCCCGCCAGCACTTGCCCGCCCGCGTATGACCATCTTTTGCTACTTTAATTTTTTTTTTTTACAGAAAATTTGCTTTTACCCAGATTCGAATCTGGGTTTAAAGAGTTATCTGAAATACTCTTAACCACTATACCACATTAACTTATCTAATATACTTTTTTTTTTTTTACTTCTATACTTTTTTTCTAACTCTCACCATTAAAAATATAATTCCCTAATCTAACAAAAATACAAAATACAAAATTATATTTAATAAAAAAACAAAATTATATTTAATATAATTACAAAAATTATCTTTAAAAAAATTATAAAATTATATTAAAAAAATATAAAATTATATTTAATAAAAATCAATACCCTAATTTAATAAAAATATAAATTATAAATATATATTTAATAAAAATATAAAATTATATTTAATAAAAATATAAATTATATTTAGCGACGGGTTTAGCGACGGATTTTGTTTTCGTCGCTAAATTTAGCAACGAAATTTTTTTTCGTCGATAAATTTAGCAACGGATTTTGTTTTCGTTGCTAATTAGCGATAGATTTCATTTTCCATCACTAATTAGCGACAGATTTTTTTTCCATCGCTAATTAGCAATGGATTTCAATTTCCATCACTAAATTTCGTATTTAATTTTTTTATTTGTAAAACCTGTCCACCTAGCCGTTGGCCACCTCCCACCACCACCCTGGCCTCCTGCTGCTTGCTCACCCATGCCCACACCCAGCCAGCCCTTGCCCGCCCGTGTATGACCACCTTTTGCTACTTTATTATTATTATTTTTTTACAGAAAATATGCTTTTGCCCAGATTCGAACTTGGGTTTAAAGAGTTATCTGAAATGCTTTTAACCACTATGTCACATTAACTTATCTGATATACTTTTTTTTTTTATTTCTATACTTTTTTTCTAACTCTCACCATTAAAAATATAATTCCCTAATCTAACAAATATACAAAATACAAAATTATATTTAATAAAAACATAAAATTATATTTAATATAATTACAAAATTATCTTAAAAAAATCATAAAATTATATTTAATAAAAATCAATAAACTAATTTAATAAAAATATAAATTATAAATATATATTTAATAAAAATATAAAATTATATTTAATAAAAACATAAAATTATATTTAGCGACGAATTTAGCGACAGATTTCATTTTCCATCTCTAATTAGCGACAGATTTTTTTTCCGTCACTAATTTAGCAATGAAATTTTTTGCTGTCACTAAATTTAGCGACAGATTTTGTTTTCGTCGCTAAATTTAGCGATAGATTTTGTTTTCGTCTCTAATTAGCGACGGATTTTATTTTTCATTACTAATTAGCGACGGATCTCAATTTCCGTCGCTAAATTTCGCATTTAATTTTTTTATTTGTAGAACCCGTCCGCCCACTCGCCAGCCGCCGCCCACCACTTCCTCGGCCCCCTACTGCTTGCCCACTCATGCCCACATCCCGCCTGCCCTTGCCCATCCGCGCATGACCACCTTTTGCTACTTTATTTTTTTTTGTAGAAAATGTGCTTTTTGCCCAAATTTGAACTTGGGTTTAAAGAGTTATGTGAAACGCTCTTAATTAATATACCTTTTTTTTTTTATTTCTATACTTTTTTCCTAACTCTTACCATTAAAAATATAATTCCCTAATCTAACAAAAGTACAAAATACAAAATTATATTTATTAAAAATATAAAATTATATTTAGTATAATTACAAAATTATCTTTAAAAAAAATCATAAAATTATATTTAAAAAATATAAAATTATATTTAATAAAAATCAATACCCAAATTTAATAAAAATTTAAATTACAAATATATATTTAATACAAATCTAAAATTATATTTAATAAAAATTTAAAATTATATTTAGTGACGAAAAACAAAATCCGTGGATAAATATAGCAACGGATTCTGAATCCGTCACTAAATTTAGCAACTCATGTTGTCTGCCGTTGCTAAATTTAGCGACGAATTTTTTTTTTATCGCTAAATTTTGCAACGGATTCTTTTTTCATGGCTAAATTTAGCGATGGATTTTTTTTTCGTCGCTAAATTTAACGAATGATTTTGTTTTCATCGCTAATTAGCAACGGAGTTTGTTTTCATCGCTAATTAGCGATGGATTTTTTTTCCGTCGCTAAATTTAGCAACGAAATTTTTTTTGTTCCTAAATTTAGCGACGGATTATATTTTCGTCATTAATTAGCGATGGATTTCAATTTTTGTCACTAAATTTAGCGACGAATTTTTTTTTGTCCCTAAATTTAGCGACGAAATAGGAAATCTGTCGGTAATTAGTAATGGAAAATGAAATCTATCGCTAAATTTAGGGACGAATTTTAAATCCGTGGCTAAATTAGCGACGGGTATGAATCCGTCACTAATTTTAACTGTAAAAATAATATGTCACTAATTAACGATGAATTTTGGTTTTTGTCGCTAAATTCGTTGCTAAATAGCAATGAATTTTTTTTCCGTCGCTAATTTTCGTCGCTAAAAACGTGTTTTTTTGTAGTGATATAGGTTCAAATGGGTTCAGTAGGGAAAATAATATGCATGGGAAGTTTTTTTTTTTTTTTTTTTTTTTGGAGCCAAAAGGGGGATAAACCTAAGTACCTTAATCATTTCAATATATGAAAATAAAAATGTGGTCTTGATGTGCATAGCATAGCAAGTTCTAAAATAACCACTCCAATTGTGAAATAGACTCAAAAAAAAAAAAAATGAGAACATAAAAGATGTGTTGCTCTATAAGGCCCAATCCTCACTATGGATAGGTTTTGTGTTAAATCATGTTATTCTATTCCTTAATTCAACCATTGAAAGATGAATAGCTAACCATCCACTACAATGACCACTAGTGTCAATTTATATCATGCAGTCTTGTCCAAATCAAACATTCACAAGGAGTAGTAAACCTTGAGTACATCTCGATAACTTGAGGCCAAAAACTCTTTTTTTTTTTTTTTGGGAAACAAATGTTCTCAATTCCCCCACACCTAAAATATATATTGTCCCCAATGTATGCAAATGGTAAAGGGGCCTAATATATAATTAGAAACAACTAATATCTTAAAAAAATAAAATAAAATAAAACTAGCACAAATTCTTAAACAAGCTACAAGACTCATAAGATCACCCTAACTCAATATATACTCAACATATAAAAATAGGGTAATAAAAAGAGGGAGAAGAGAGGGAACTCCCCTAAGGTGGCAGTCGCATGATCATGCCTTATTTCTTTAGGCACTTCTGCCAACTATGAAAATTTTTCTTCAAACAGTCGCGTAATCACGCTCTATTTTTGTGAGCGCTTCTGCCAACTACAAAAATTTTTCTTTAAGCAACCCATGGTCACGTCCTATTTCTATGAGTGTTTCTGCCAAACCTTGGAATTCACTATTATATGACTTGAACTATGGTTGGGTGCACCTTTTCTATCTCCCATCTTTGTATGCCTACAAAAAATTAAAAGAAAAAAAAACTAATAATACCAATCAAACATCCTTAAATTGAAACCAAAAAAAATAAAATAAAAAATCAAATACCAAACTAATCAAATTCAAGGAAAATATTAAGTTACCTCCCAACAAGTGCAATTATTTGACATCGTTATGCTCGATGTTCTCCATTTGTTCTCTTCGAGGAGGTTACAACTGTAACTTGGGAGACTCATATAACTCTTCTTTCATATCTAATTGTGTATCCAATTTAAGGTTTATGTCATTTTCTTCTTGAAAATGTTCCTGTACAATTGAATTAACAAGATTAGCAGAACAAATCGAATGACATTCATTTGGGTACTTCATGGTTTCAAAAATATTAAATTTAATAATCTCTCCATCGAACTCGATTGAGAGAGTACTCTCATCCACATCTATTTTTGTCTTGACTATTCTCATGAATTGTCTTCCTAATAGATGTTGAGCTAAATCTATGATAATGTCTCTTTATATTTTTAAATGTAAAATTCTACTAGAAATACCAGTTCGTTAACCAGTACCAAAACATCTTCAACAACCCCTTCAGAATAAGCATAAAAACGGTTAGCTAACTAGACAACAATCCTAGTTTCTTTTAAGGAACCCAAATTCAGAGCATAATAAATTGAGTATGGCATGACATTGATGGAAGCTCTTAAGTCTAGCATGGTAAGATTATTTTTCTTCTTACCAATAAAACAAGGTAGAGTGAACATATTTAGATCTGTGCATTTTTTTGGTAATGTTCTTTAGATGACAGTCGACATATTCTTCCCCACCCTATTTTCTCATTACCTCTCTACTTCCTGTTATTTGTGCACAACTCTTTTAAAAACCTATCATATTTTGGAATTTTCTTGATGGCATCTAATAGTGGTTTGTTTATTTTCACCTTCCTAAAAGTCTTCAAAACTTCTTTCTCATACTCTTCCTTTTTTAGATTTCTCCAACCTACTAGGCAAAGGTGACACAATTGCACTAAAAGTGTTAGGTAAAGGGGGTTTAGATGTTACCTCAATTAGGTTTCCATGTGTAGCTCTATCTTTCTTCTCCACATCCTTCCTTTCATCCACCTTCTTAGATGGAGTAGAGCTTAAATGAAGTTCCTTCCCACTTTTTAACATTATTGCACTGAAACTCTCTTTGGGATTTACCACAGTTATGAGGCTAATTTTTTAGAATTTTGTGCCTCCAACCTGATAACCGAGGTCGATAGTTGGGAAATCTAGTTTCCCATATTTTGTATCTCGCCCTTGTTTCTTGTATGCTAACCCTTGTTTCCTATTGAAATTGTTGAGTGTTAGTCGTGAGTGTCTTCACTATATCTTCCAAAGACATACCTGAATTTGAGGATTATATAGGTGTTGGCAGTGGTGGTGATCTATTAAAAGATTGAGATGGATATCTTGGATGTTCTTCTTGAATTCCATAACTCAAATTTCGATGATCCTTCCATCTAGGATTGTAATGGTTAGAGTAAGGATTATATATACATTGAAGTTGGCCAGGAAATCCTCCTTTAGCATTTACTTATTGAATAGGGTCTTCTTGTAATATTGGACATATATCCATAGGATAACCCGAAATTTAACATATACCCCAAACTTTAGCTACCTATAATTACCCTACAGCCAACTGATGAACCAAAGCAGTTAAGTCAGAAATCTGAGTTTTACGATTCGAGTGGCTTACCTTATTAACCCATTTAATGGCTCCATCCACTCTTGTCCCAAACTGTTGAGAATTTTTTGCCATATTGGAAATGAGTTATCTAGCAGATTCAGGTGTCTTATTGACCAAAGTTTCACCTCTGGTTGCATCCACCATACTTCTATCTATGGGTAGAAATCCTTTATAAAAATATTGAATAAGAAGTTGATACAAAATTTAATAATGTGGGTAAATAGCACAAAGTTGCTTGAAACTCTCCCGATATTCATATAACATATCTCCACTAATTTGTCTAATCCCACATATTGGTAGCCCTACATGTAGGAAAAAATTTCTCCAAAAATAGCATCTGCATACCATTCCATGTATTTATCAAACCAGAGGATATATAGTACAACCAATCTTTTTTGATATTAGTAGCCCTCAAGTTTATTTGTTCCTCGATCACACCTTGGGATTTCCTACTTGAGTAGACAATATGGAACTCCTATAAGTGCATATGTGGATCCTCACTTGGAAGGCCATGAAAAATAGAAAATAAGTGACCTAAACCATATTGGAGTTCAAATGCTACCTCAAGAGTTGGGTATTCCATGCACAAGGGTTGTTGGTTCAGATCAGGTATAGCTAGCTCCTTTAAGACCTTGTCATTGATTTTTATTTTTTCTTTTTTTTCGAAAATAGACCTACCACAAATTGTCAAATCAATTTCTAAATTTACCTTCCGAGGTAACCTATTTTTCCTTTGCCTAGCCTCCTTTCTTAGACGATGAAGAGTTTTCTCAATCTCAGGAATATATTCCAATTCACCTTCTTGAGAAAAACAGGTCATAAAACAAAAGAGGTTAGTAACACAAATGAAAAACATAAACTAAGAAATTAATATAGCTCCTTAGCAATGGTGGCAAAATTTTGATGGGTTGTCGAATCCCTTAAAATTAATAATGATTCTGCAATGTGAACAAATTTGTAGTAATAGTGGTACCAAGTGAAATCCCAAAAGAACTAAATTGATTTAATTTCTTAGTTAAATGACAAAGATAAAATGGGAGATTTAACAATTAAATTCCTAAATTAAAATTATCAACCTAAAAAATAAGAAATAAATTGACAGTATAAAATAAGAAAAATTAAAGACAAATCAATCTATCAAACTCTGATCTAAGGATTTAGCACATTTAATTGTTTCACTGGTTACGGGTTAAAAATATTTATCTTGCTATTCAAGTATTTAACCTTAAATTTATTAGGATAATCATAATATTTGTGTCTTTCTAAATTAATTGACCAAACCCAACATCCAATTAAAACTTATCATTGATTGATTGGGTACGATAGCTTTCTATATCAATGTAATGATAGCATTAAATTTTGTAAAAATAGTTAAACCAAAATCCAAATAATAATTGGGATAACCACAATTATTTAATTCTATTCTATCGATTCCCATAGGTTAAACATGAATATAGGCTAAAGACCCATAAATATAAATAATCTAATTGCTACTTGTACCATTCATTTATGACAATTACGGATCACTGAAATCCTGAATAGTTATAAAAGAATTAATATTAAATTAATTTTTCAAATTAACTATTACTAATCCTTCATATAAAATAAATCAAGAATCAATGAATACTTGCATTAAAGAGCAAGAAATTAAATGAAATACATAATTTCATAGTGAAGACAATTGAAATAAAATCTCTCTTGAATCAAAAAATAAAATTTAGCCCCTTACAGTGGAAAGCATATCTCTTGAACAAAAATAAAAGAAAAATAATAATGTTTGTTCCTTGGAGAAGAGCAATCCCAGCAGCCACCTCCTCCTTGGAAAAGTGATGTCTAAATGAACCCCATAAGAATCTCTCTTTTATATTAAGAGAAAATAACTTAGTCTAAAAATAAAGTTCCCAAAAAATAGGGATTTCCAAAATTTAAATAATTACTAATGGTAAAAATACTAACAAGCTTGAGAAAGTACAAAGAAACTCCTACTATGGTATAAGAGATAACAAGGTAAACTTCCAATATTCAAAAATCTTCAAATGTCAGTACTTCAAGATTTTCTTCTCATGAAAAATTCCATCTTTAGCACTTTCCAATTTTATTTTTCAATTTATTGCAAATTTCCTACATTTTTCTTTGTGTTCCCTTTATCAACTCTTCCAACAATCTAATTGAATAATTTATTATAAAATATCTAATTAGTACAATATTCATCTAAAAAAATATATAATGAAATTGATCATAAAAATAACACTAATTTAAATCCCATCAGCCTCACCCTTTTTCGTTAATGATCAAAAGACTGCTTGAATAAGTTATAACTAAACTATCATCATTTTCTTTTTCTTTCGAGATGTCAATTTTGAAACTCTTCTATTTATTAAAAAAAATTATCGAAAGGCTGCCAGCAGAAGCATGACACGATAAGAAATGTGTACTAAATAAGAAAATGGTAAAATAAGAACTCCTCAAAACAATTTTCCTTTTCATATATTTAGTAAATAATATTTTTCTCTCCTAATGTTTAATGTCTAGGGATAAATTTTATCCTAACTAGGGCTTTGATAAAAGAAGGGGCAAAATCAAGAAAAAAAATCATAAATTATATAAAAGATGAAAACATCAATATTTTTTCTCTTTTTTGACAATTTTTTTTTCTCTTTTCTCTCTGTCTGAAAAAGAAAAATTATTATTGTGAAAATTGGTAAATTTCATATAACTAAATTTATCTCCCAAATTATTATTATAATACCACATATGTTTTAACGAGGACAGAAGAATGGACGATCCGTTGTCTTCTCTATTAGCACGCTAGTTAATTAGATTTTAAGAACAAAAGTCTCAGATCTTTAATGGAGTCCCAAACAATTAAGACAATCATCCTATTTATAAGTGAAGAAATAACATAGGGGAGGTGAACATGTTATTTTGGCATTTTATATATTTTTTTGAGCTTTATAAGGAGCATAGGAAGAGAGAGATAGAAGATCAAAACACCAAAGATTTATAGTGGTTCCAACTTCCATCGTGTATGTCAACTCCTAGACTTCATTTGGATTTTAATCTACTATTTTTCCAAATAGTACACAACTGTTCTGCCTAGGTGTTAGTTAGACCTTACAAGAGTTTCTCTCAAACACTCCCAACTAGTTTTGTATAGGAACTAGCAAACCTAAGTCTCTCATATTTCACTCAACACACTTGGAATGCCCAGACCAAAAGAACCCTTTCTTATGGTATTTTGCAAGATTATAAAGTGAAACTGAAATAGAAGATGAATATTTGACTTCTGATGAGTCGTTAAACCCCAGAAACAAAATACAATGTAGAAAATAAATTTCTCAGAAGATTGTTGTTCAATTATGTTCAATAATAATCCCTCAAGATCACATATCTTCATATTAGGTGTTGTATTTATATGCTTCTTGAGGAGATAACTATTGGGAAGAATTGTAGCCGATACAAAGTTGTTGGGTTTAATTTAATGTCAAACAATTTTTCTAAGCAACTAGCTGATACACAAAATAGGTCGACTTCTCTAAGCTTCGAGTCAACTTGTCTTTGAATTTTGGGTCACTCAGATTGACTTGGTACGTAAGTTGGATCGACTTGTAAACATTCTATGAGTAGATTGAGCAAGCTTACTCAGTCTTGGGTCGACTTGTGTTGGTTTGAGTCGCCTTAGAAATCTTGTGAGTTGACATTATAATGATACATGTAAAATACTCATATTTTGCTTGTTTTAGAGAAGATTTTTGAGAGCAAATTTAGTCGGGTCGACTTGTTTTCACCAAGTCAATTTACAAATCTTACTGGGTCAACTTATCCTTCTCTAAAGTCGACTTATTATGTTTCAGACTTAGGATTTTTGAGAGCAAAAATCATAGGTCAACTTGCTATCTCTCTAGGTTGACTTATCTTTCTTACTGAGCCAACTTATGTTCTATTGAGGTTGACTTGATTAAGTTTCAAACTTAGTGTTTTTGAGATCAAATTTTATAGGTTAACTTGTCTCTCTTCCTAAGTCAACTTGTGATATTCTGTACTTAGTCAAATTTCAAAATCTCAAATTATAGGTCAACAAGGTCATAAGGAGCGGTCAACTTGAGGCATTGTTGGGATGACTTGTGCAACATGCAAGTCAACTTCTTATCCTAGGTCCAAGGTAATTCCTTATGCAGGTCAACTTCCATTTTAGTGCAGGTCAACTAGCTTCCATTAGGTTTAATTCTTATAATTTTTCAATTAATTACATTTAATTATCATCAAAACCTATTTTACTCAACAATAAAGATTTACATTACTAATTCTTATATTTTTTATGGGTATCATGAATTTTGAAAGTTTAAATTATTAAAAGAAACCATTATTAATTAGTTTTTGTCTGTGCCATTCCTTAATATAATATGTATACAACAATCTGGACCTTATCCTAAGTTTTGGGGTTGACCATCTGAGACACAAATATAGTATAGATGATAATATATGTAGTTAAATTTTTTATACAAAAATAGAGAAGACAAAACAACGACAAATATAGGATAGATGAAAATATATATATAATTAAAATTTTTAAAAGAAAAATACAGAATGCAACACTACGGGAAAAAAAAGAATCTTATAATGACAAGAGAGATTGTTTAACTTATTCGAATTCTTCTATATCATTTATTTCTATCTAAAATCATCTCATCAGCTAAATTCTTAACTATCATATCTTTACGGATAATTTGCATTCAGGATTTTAATGGTCTACCCTGATATTTCACTAATTTTCTTATTTTTAAACTATTGGTTCTCCTAATTGGTGTGTTTTTTGATTTTCGTTGTATATGTCCAAACTATTTCAGATGATACTCTCATATTTTATCCATAATTAAACTTACTCCTAGCTTAGTATGTATCTCTTCATAGTAAAACTTTGATTCAAATTGTTTAAATGATGTGATGAAAGCCAAATTTGTGGACTAATTATCTGATCTGATGGCAATGTAGGACAATTTGTGCATATTATTTTTAGTACATTATTTCTTGACAAAATAATATATACAATCATATATATTATACACAAATAATAATATGAAGAAAAATAATTTGATATTTTTTTTGTGATAAAAGAGAAAAATAATTTGATATTTTTTTGTGATAAAAGAGAATAGGAAACTTAGGAATAAGCAAGTCCAATGGGCATAAAAACTCCTGTCTTTTAAGAAAAGGAAGACCATTAGCATCCTCATAGAAAATTTGTATGATTCCTGGTGGAGTTGAGTGAAGCTCATGCACCTCAAGGGAGAATGTGCCTCATGTTTGCAAGAAAATCTTCCCCTTTTTTGCCCTATCTGCAAGTGTGGTTCATTGAATTGACTTCAATATCCTTCAAAATTTTGATGTGTCAATGATAGGGTGGTGGAGAAGATAAGACTGAATAACACCATGCTTTAGCAAAAGGATTAAGGATGCTGAGTCAATTTCTGATATGATTCCTTTAACGTCCATCCTCTTTACCATTCTTAGACCCCATAGTACTACCATGAGGCTCTTAGTGAATTCAAAGTTGAGGAAGAAGCCTGCCACCCATTTTTCTTCACAATCTCCTAAAAGGTCACTCGCCCTAGCTACTCCCATTGTTTTATATATATATATATACATATATGTACTGAGCCATTGGTATTGAGTTTAAGCTTTCACTAGGGAAGAGGCGACCAGGCGATCCATCTAGTCTTTAGAAGCTGAGTCCCAAACTTTGGGTTTCCTTGCTATGTCAGTGTTTATGGCAAATCTCAGAGCTATTGATACTGTAACTCGTGGTAGAGGAAGAGAGCGATTAAAGACCGGCTGACATCTTGCATTCCATAGGGTCTAGATTGCTATAGTGAAGGTTATATTCTTGGGAGAATCTATCAAGTGTGGAGAGTCTATCAAGTATGGGGAGTGATGTAGTTAGCTTTAAGGCAAGCATAGGAATGCTCAAGGTTAAAGGAGGCCTTCGTGGTTAGATTGAGGAAGATATGGCTCCATACCTATTTGGACCAAGGTGGTTTTTGAGAATATAAAATATAGTCTCCTCAAAATCCTTACAGACACAGCACGGATGGTTGTTAGTGAGCTTTCTTCTTGTTCTTTCCTTATTTATAAGGATCTTTGCCAAGCATGCTAACCAGAGAATAACTTTATTTGGGCACTGAACATGCCAAATTCGACCCCAAGAAGAGTCTTGGGTAGTGGGGTGATTGTCATGATTTTGCATGAGTCTGTAAGGTGAGGAGATCGAGAATATGCTTTCCATAGAACCTTTTCAATAGAAAAGTTTTGAGCTAGCCTTCCTGAGGGAACCTTTATGGCTCTGATCTCCTCAACTTTGTCGTAAGGAAGGACCCTGCGAAACTTACATATCTTCTACTCTCCACCCTCAGAAAGTATTTAAGTTCATTTTCCATTGAGGGGCATAACTATTTAGACTAGCTTCTCCAAGACATTGGTCTTGCTAAAACATAATGTGTTCCATATCTCCTAGCCTCCTATATAACCCTTCTCTAATACAATCCCTGCTCCTTAGGATGCTCCTCCAAATAGATAAGCTTCCTAGTCTCTTACAATGGTTTAATAGGTTCTCCCCTCTAAGGCATTTTCTGTGGAGGACTTTGCACCAAAGCATGATCATCTTTCATTAGCTTCCATCTTAGCTTGGCTAAGAGAGAGCTATGTTGTTCAATCTCATCCTACAGAAACCTAGACCTCCTTTTTTCTTTGTCTGATAGACTAAGTCTTTCCCTCAAGACCTCCCAAAGGAAGTCTCGGTTGAATCTATCCATATGAACTGGGACTATAGAGGTAATTGATTATATGAGGGTTTTCCTGCCTACAGTATTGAGTAGTTTAGACTTCCAACTGCAAATCTTGTACTAAACCTTTTCCACCAATTGCATATAAGGGTCTCTACTTACTTCTGTATGTAAAATGGAAGCACCAAGGTAAGTGCCAAGATTGTCCATAAGGCAAAACTTGTTTACTATAACAAGAGAACTTTTGAGGGAACATAGAGCTTTAGAAGAGATCCACAGGTTGAATTTTGCTAAGTTGATTTCCAAGTCACTTTCTAAAGAAAATTCTCTTAGGCAAGCAAGATGTTGCTCATGTTGACATGATCAGCTTCTGCAAACAGCATAAGATCATTAGGGGGAAAAAAGGTGAGAGATTATGTGTTCATTACGAGAGGCACTTATCTTATTCTAGGTATTTCTTTTCACCCAGTGCTAAATCATGTATGTAAGTTTTTCTATGACCAGGAAGAATAGATAGGGTGAGAGTGAATCTCTTTGCCTTAGACCTTTCCCTAGTCTGATAAAAGGGAGCACTTCTTCATTCCAAAAGAGAGAGATCTTACTACCAAAAATAGAGAACATTATTAGTTTAAGGGAAGAAGTACTTTGAAATCCAATAGCACTTGATCTAGGAAGCCCCAATTAACATTATTAAAGGCTTTTGTGAGGTCAATTTTCAATACCATATTATGCCTTTTACTTTTAGAGGTCTGGATTGAGTGTATGCACTTCTGAGTTACAATAATGCTGTCAAGTGTGCTTCTCCCAAGTAAAAAACTATTTTGATGGGGCCTTATTACCTTTTGTAGGATTAGGCAGTCTTTGGACTATAACCTTAAATAGAAATTTGTAAGAAGTGTTTAATAGGCTAATGGGCCAGAGATCTTGCATTTTCTCAGGTTTTCCCTTCCTTGGGATTAAAATCACATATGCTCTAGCCATTGCACGTGGAAAGAATTCATCTCTGAAATACTCTTTCACGACCCAGAACTATTGGTAAAAGATTAGCTAAATGCCATGTTGACAAAATGTATTTTAATAATGAGCAAAACTATATTAGATAATGAACAAATTTAAGTTAGATGATGAGCAAAATTAGAGTAGATTGATACAAGATAAATTTGAAAAACAAAATTAAATTAGGTTTGAGGATGTATAGAGTTACTTATCTAAGTTACAGTCTTGGACAAGTCGACTCATGTAAGGATCAAGTCAACTTGCCAAGTGTAGATCAGCCTTCTAACCAAAAAAAGAAGATTAGCCAAGTCAAGTCACTTAGGGACCAAGTCAGTTTCCTAAGTATAGGTCATTCTCTAAGCAAAAAATGGAAAGGTAGACAAGTCGACTCGAATATAAATCAAGTTAACCTTGCCATGTGTAATAGACTTGCTGAACTAAAATAGTAAGTTAGTCAAATGGACTTACTTAAGAGTTAAGTTGACTCGAAAAACAATCTATAAATATATCTAAGTATAAGTTTAAGAAACAAGTCAATCAACCAAAAGCATAAGTCGACCTGTCCTATAAAGGTATTAGAAGAGTCACAAATTTGAATTTCTAACGGACAAAAATTTAAAGGTCTAATGGCCAAAATGAAATTAGGTCAAACTATGCTAAGTTTAAATCGATTTGGCATAGTCATAAGTTAACTTGCTACATTAGCACTTGAAAAATTTGTGGAAGTCAAGTTAGCTTACAAGTTAGGTCACAAACCAAAGATAGGACATGAGCTAGGACACAAGTCAAGACTTAAACCTTAAGTCCAAGTTGACTTACATATGCTACATGATGACCTGTACATTCTGGACTTAGACTATTTTAAGTGTTACTAACCTAAAGTCGACTAGGCACTATACATAGTCGACCTATACATATGCATATAAGTGAAAAGATTAAAGGCTATTAACCACAAGTTAACATGTCCATTGTTCAAGTCAACTAACATAGATTTCATAGAACACTTATACTAGTCGACTGCAAGCACTAACAAGTCAACTTACATGAGCCACCCTGAAAAATATGCTAAGTCAAGTGACACCAAATCGACTTATCACAAATAGAAGTCAACCAGTATGAATCACAATGTAAAAATGCTTAAACACTGTCAAGTACATGTCCACCAAAAAGTAATACCAAGTTGACCTGCATGAGGCATGAAGTAAAAATACTTGATAAGCAAAAGTGGAGTTGAAGAAGAGCACAAGTCAACCTGCATGAGCCATGAAGTAAAAATGTTTAAGTACTGCAAACAAAAGTCAACTTGAAGAAGATCACAAGTTGACTTGCATAAGCCACAATGTAAAATTGTTTAGGTACTGACAAGCAAAAGTCGACTTGAAGAGAGCACAAGCCAACTTGTATAAACAGTAAAACAAAAATACTCAAGAAGACTAAAGCTATAAGACCATGTAGTAAAGGTGAATAGGGGGTTTGAGAATTTTTGAATTTTTCGGGAATTTAAGACTTCAAATACACAGACGAAACTAAAACAAAGAAGAATCAACATAGGTTATTTATAGTGGTTCCACCACTCTTGGTGTACATCCTCTTTTACCCTCCACCTGGTTTTTCCAATATACTATTTACAACTCAAATAGTATAGACCACTTACTTTATAAGTGCAAATGAGACCTTTACAGGTATTTTTACACGAGATACCCACTCTCTCTTTAAACTCCAGATTGAGAAATCATCTCGATTTTAAAACTTTTGAGTACAAGAGAAATGAAATGTTATAGAAGGTAAGGCTCAGTCCTCAAATGTAATGAAATTTAAGCGTACAAGGAATTATGCTCAAGAAAAGATGTGAGAATGAAGAACACAGAGCATAAAACATAATACTTAATATGTTTGTTGGATTCACATTCAATGATTCATCAACTGTCTGTTTCTTCTTTACTTTGGTATTTATAACTTGAATTGAAGAGAGCCGTTGCATGGTGGTTGGATTCGAACGTTCTTCATTAAATAAGTTTGAACGTTTCCCATTAGTACTTCACCGACTTTCATTTAATGTTATAGACATTGCAGCCCTTTCCCAATAAAAAGAAGCTACTCTTCTTCTTTTTGATTGCTACCATTTCTATTTAAAAAATGAGTGCTTTTCTTGCATACAATTGTTAGTTCTCCAAAACATTTGATTGGACAAAATAAACTTGCTTAGTTTATTTGATTTGTGGCAAATGACAAAGTATTAATAGATTCAGAGTATTGTATTAGTGTGTTTAATTTGTGTTGACATAATTTGTTTTTGTGTCAAAATGAATTTAAAATTCTTAACTGTTAAAACAAAAGATCTGAATCTATGTTGACATATTAAATTCCCAGTGTCGAATAATATTCTTTGTGAACCTCATTCGGATTGATAGAAGTGATGTTTGGTCGACACACAAGTGACTTTTCATCTTCCCTAAGTGTTTGTGTTGATATTGAAATGCATTGGGTCACCTAATGGTGAGTGGCTTATTTTAGTTGACATAAGTATATTTTGGTCAACACAATTCTATCTACTACCTATGTATTCTCCCTATGTCGACATAAATACTAGGTGTGCCAACATATGTACTCAACCAAGGTAAATGTGTCAACATAAGAGAGGATTGTGTTGACATATATAAGGTTGTGTCAACACAAGTGAGGTTGTGTTAACATAAGTGTCGACACAAGGCTTTGAACTCCTTGCATCAACATATGTGCATGAGTATGTCAACGTAATGTTTTCAAATGTCAAGGTCTAAGATGATTGGATAAGTTTTGGGAAGTTTGACACAAACATGTCTGCTCTGGGATACACACATTTCCACTTAAAATTGATCATCATCAAAACTTACTTTATCGACAATCTCCCTCATCTTTATGATAACAAAATCTCTAAGTTTTGGAAATATATTATAGTATTATATTTGTGTGCTAAGTTTTTTTATCTTTAGACTCTTCCCTTTTTGTCACTTTCTCCCCTTTTTTTGATATAATTTCTCCCCTTTTTGTCATCAATAGAAAGGGACATACCGAGTTTAAAAGCTAAAGGGCAAAAAAAAAAAAATGGTTCAAGTTTAAAATCATTAACCTATTTTTGGGGAACAAATCTCCCCTAAAAAATGTGCCTACATGCCCTAGATGTCTATATACTTATATCAAGGTGTTAAAAAAAATTGGAGTCGAAGCATAACCAATGCAGTACTAATTCAAGTATACAGATGAATGTAAGAACAATATAGGGATGATCAATTCTTCAAAAGTTTAAAGCAACTATATATATGACCAATCAATATGAGTTTAGCACCATAGATATCATTAGAAATGCTAGGTGTGACCTATTTAGCACCATAGATGTCATCAGAAATCAGTTCAGAGCTATTTACAATATATATATATATATATATATATATATAGCATGAAGTTCAATTCATAAATTATAAATAGGAGTTCATCAAAGATTATAATCATGAAGTTCAATTCAGAAATTTTAAAGAGTAGTTCATCATAAATCCTAGACCAACAGTAAAAGTAAAAAAATGTTAGAAGCCTAAATTCCTTAAGCACAGAGTACTGAACATAGCATAGTATCAAGGGCACCATAGGTTTACAAACAAGATCATAATACAAATAAGGCTTAAAAAACACAGAAATATATAAATTGCCCTTAAATCATTGCTCGTTCATTGACTGTCTATTCTCTAGAGCATGTAATCTTTCCTCCACTTTGGCAACCCTCTCTTTTAGTCAAAATAATTCATCTTGAAGAAATTGATGCTTTTGATTATCTTCTGCCTATTGTGAGGTGCTAGCTTCATTGTAAAGAGAGTTTGAAGATGGATTAGGATTTCTAAAGAGGGAGGAGGCTTCAATGATGAGATTTGGATATGCTTTGACTCCTATTTCTTTAGAGAAGTCTATCCCAAATCTAAAGAGAATGTCTATGATGATAGGAGCAAAGGGTATATTTCCTTCTTTGATTTTTCCTATAGTTTGCATATGAAGAGAGATTAGGAAATGGAATCATGGGTTCTTGGGTGATTACGTGATGTTTGTCTATTCTAGGTCTTAAGCAATAAATAATGATTTGGTGGAGCAATCGTTCGCGCAGATCTAACATGCAAACCGGTATTTAACTGATTTAAGTTGGTTATTTTTGAAGACTAGCCTAGTATCTTTTATAAGACTTGTTTTTAGATATTCCTCACATTTAGAATATAGAACCCACTCCCGACCACTTATTCTACTAATTAATGTTGAAGTTACAACCACTTTGGTTCCTCCAGCATATGTCGTGAACATACGCCTATGCCTAGTATCCTACATGATCATGTCATTTTCTTCTTATTCTTGTTTTGTTTCCTATATAATTTTCGATGTTATTGTAAAATATTTTTGTCAGCCCTTCATAAGTGTGCCATATATATACAAGGGGATTTGGACATGTTTTTTGGATGTGATCTTTGTAAAAAAAATTAAAATTGTCTAAGTAATCCCAATCGATACCTCTACCATAAATGATAGTTTTAGAAAGAAAATGTTGATCGAAAAGACTCACTTTGATGATTGGATAGGAAGTCTTTATGATTAAAACTTAGTTCACTTCCAATCATGATTGATAGTAAGATAAGGATTAGATTTTCCTTCGATTGATAAAGTGGGATTAAAGGGAAGAAGACGTAGATCTGAGATTAAAGGTCATCAAAGGTGAAAAGGAGAGACATAAAAAATGAAAAGTTCACGTGTAAGAGAGAGAAAATGGTAACTATTAAAGTGATTTACTTTTAAGATTATAAATTTGGGCGGGAATGTGAAGAGTTAATTCAACATTTGATCATATATTTAATGACGTGTCAGTCAGGATTAAGATGAGAGTTTTTAATTGTTTTGGTTTGGATTTTTGGGTTAAGATTTCAAATTTTGAAATTTTATTTAAGATATTTAACGATTTGTTGAATCCCTTTCCAGTCAGTTCAAGTCCTTTCGGATGTATCGACACCATGATTTGATATGTTGACATCGACCTTTTAAATTCAGTATGTCGACATTGTTGAGTAAGCATGTTGCCATGAATTGCTAGATTCGCTACATATTCGACACTCTCTCTAGGGTGTGTCATCATGATAACTTGAAAATTGAACATCACGTTTCAAACAAATATAGTATTCGACACATTCAATAAAAGTGTTGACATACACATACGAGCACACAAAATGTTCGACATATCCATTCTATATGTTGACATAGACTCACATGTTCAACACAATGTGTCGACACAACATTCATTGAAACTCATAATATGTCAAAAAACATGCTTGAGGTGTCAACACTTGTTTCAACATCACTCCTCTGTGTTTCTGATACTTTGTTTTTCCCTTAATTTTATCTTTCTCATATCTATTTTCATCAGTCCTAATTCTTTTCTTAGTTCACAAAATCTTTCTTTGTCCAAGGGTTTAGTTAAAATATCCATTATTTGTTTCTTAGTTTCTTCATATTCGAATTCAATTTCACTCTTCATCACATAATGCCTAACGAAGTGATGTCTAACTTCATTGTGCAAAGTTCAAGAATGATGAATGGGATTCTTTGTCAAGTTTATTAAGCCAGTATTGTCCACTTTAATATATGTGCATTTTGGATTCATGCCTTAATCCTTCAATTGATGCCAAATCTGTAATAATTGTGTACAACATTGTCCAACTGCTATATATTCAGTTTCAATGGTAAAGATAGCTTCACTATTTTGTTTCTTTGATGACGAAACTACTAATATGTCTTCAAAGAATTGACAAGTCCCATTAGTACTCTTTTTATCTACTCTACAACCTGCATAATTCACGTCCGAATAGCTATGCAACTCAAATAATGAATTCCTATCATATCATAATCCATAATTGTATATATCTTTCAGGTATCTAAATATTCTTTTCACCCCTATCAAATGAAATTCCTTAGGATTTGCTTGAAACCTAACATATAAGCACACACTAAATAAGATGTTAAGTTTAGAAGCTATTAAATAAAAGTAATTAGCCTATCATGCTCCTATATAACTTTTAATATATTTGCTTGCCATTCTTGTCTTGATCAAGCTTAACATTTATACCTATAGTAGCTGCATATGATTTGATCTCATCAAATCCAAATTTCTTCGATCAAATCCAAATTTCTTCGATAACTCCTTTATAAACTCAGATTGGTTTATGACTCTTTGGTTAATTTGCTAACTCCTTTAATTCTTCCATAATGCTTAATTTGACTTGTCTTCAATAACACCTTTGTTATTTTGCTTAATTTGCAATTCTAGGAAATAATTTAATTCTCCCGTCATACTCATCTCAAATTCACCTTGCATAGACTTAGCAAATTCTTCACATAATGACTCTTTGATTGCATCAAAGATTATGTCATTACATAGATTTGTACAATAAGAATTTCTTTTCCACCCTTCTTAATAAATAAGGTTTTATCAGCCTTTCCTCTACAAGATCCATTCTCAATTAAGAAAGTGTTAAGCCTCTTATGCCAAGCACTTGGAGTTTGTTTTAGGCCATATAAAGTTTTGTTCAATTTGCGTACATGGTCAGAAATTTTTGGATCTTCAAATCTGAAAGATTGTTCTGCATAAACTAACTCATTTATAATTCCATTTAGGAAGACACTCTTCACATCCATTTGACATAACTTAAAATTCATATAGCAAGCAAAAGCCAAAAGCATAATGGCTTCTAATCTAACAATCGGGACATATGTCCCTTCATAATCTATTCCTTATTCTTAACAATACCCTCGAGCTACTAGTCTTGTTTTATTCCTAGTGATTGTGTCATGTTCATTCAATTTGTTCCTAAACATCCATTTAGTGACTATAATCAACTGATAGTTAGGTCTAGGAACTAACTTCCATAAATTGTTTTTTGTGAATTGGTTTAATTCTTCTTACATAGCCAATATCCAATTTTCATCATCAAAAGACTCATCAATATTTTTAGGTTCTACTTGTGAGATGAATGCTATAAATTCACATTGATTTTGTAGCACGGATTTAGTTCTAACTCCTTTGTCTAAGTCTGCAATCACATTTTCAATATTTACCCTCCTTCTTAAACTAGAGTATTTAGATTTTCCTTTAAGATGGGATGATTTATCTTCTTGCACTTCTTTCTCATCTATAGGATCATTTTCTCCCTTGGTTTCCTCTAGATTCTCTTAATGCTCTATTTTTTGAGATAGTTTCTTAAATAAATTTATTTCATTATCTTCTCTATCTATAACATCTTTCCTAGGATCATCATATTCATCAAATTTAACATGAACTGATTCTTCAACCATCATAGTTCTTTTGTTGTACACTCTATAAGCCCTACTAGTAATGAGTATCCTAGAAAAATTCCTTCATCACTATTTACGTCAGATTTCCCTAGGTTATCCTTACCATTATTAAGGATAAAGCATTTAGATCCAAAGACATCAAAATAGTTAATCTTAGATTTCTTGCCTTTGAACAACTTATAAAGAGTTTTCGTAAGAATTGGCCTTATTGAATCTCTATTCAATATATAGCAAGCAATATTAATAGATTCAGTTCAAAAATATTTTGATAAACTTTGTTCACACAACATAGTTCTAGCCATCTCCTCTGGTATCCTATTTTTCCTTTCTACAACTCTATTTTGTTATGGAATTCTAGGTGTTGAAAAATTGTGCTTTATTTCATATTTTTCACAAAACTCTTGTATGATCATATTTTCAAACTCTTTATCATGATCACTTCTAATTCTCAAGACATGACATTCTTTCTCATTTTGTACCTTTGTACAAAACTTAATAAATAAACTACTAATTTCTTTCTTCTATCCCAAGAACATCATCTTAGTATATCTAGAATAGTCATCTACAATTACACAAACATAGTGTTTTCCTCTTAGGTTTTTGAGTTCGAGTTAGACCAAACAAGTCCATGTAAAAAAACTCCAAGGGTCTAGTGGTTAATACTTTATTCTTTGGCTTGAATGAAGATCTGACATTCTTGCCTTTCATGCAAGCATCATACAATCTATCCTTTTCAAACTTGAGACTAGGCAAGATTCGAACAAATCCTTTTCTTTTAGCTTAGATATTTGGTTCACACTAGCATGCCTTAATCTCTTATGCCAAAACTAGGAATTATTCACATCTAGAGTCATCAAACAAACTTCTTCATTCCCTATATCATCCAAATATATCGCATAAATATTTCCTTCCGTAAAACCTTTAAATCTAATCATATTGGATTGCTTATCTATAATTAAGCATACAATACAATCAAACATAACAATATATCATTTATCACTTAATTGACTAATGCTAAATAAATTATACTTTAAACATTTTACCAATAAGCCATATTTAATTTTAGTTGAGGAGATACCAATGTTGCCAACGCTGATAATAATGCCCTTAGAGTTGTCTCCAAAGACAATCTTGCCTCACTGCTTCTTTTCCAATGAGCAAAACTATATGGTCTCACCCGTCATGTGAGCAACCATTATCCAGAAACCACTGGCTTTTGGAATTCTTAGATCGAAAGCATACATACACAAAAATAAACATTCACATTTTGACTTTTGGTGCCCATACCTTCTTGGGTCTGCCAATATTAGTACTCAAAAAATCTTTAGGTACCTAAATTAATGTGCCTTATGTTTGTGATAATGTCTTTCTTTTATGCTCAATTTTAGGCATACTATTATATGGTCTAGTTACACTGCTTTTGTGACTTTGATATGTGACATTGGGCTTTTTTTCTATCTACAAGATTGAGCTACATGCCCATTTTTTATGCAAATATGATATTGGTTTTTTGTCTTACCATTTTTGGAGGTAGGAACAAAGAAACTCTATAGTTTTTTATTTGTGTATTCAATGGATCATAGCCAAGATTGACCTTATCATCGACAGCCCGTTATGCACCTAACATAAGGTCTAATTTCTCTTGACCTTGAATAAATTTATGTAGTAGAGACCTAAAACTCTTGTTTTTCCCTTTTTCTTCCTTAAGTTCTTTTGTCAATTTTGGATCATTTTGAGAATTATTTATATTTATCTTAGAGGTCTCATCTATTTGATCATGCAGTTTCTTGTTCTTACATTTGAGAACATCATTCACATTTCTAAGGTCTTCATTTTCCTTTTGAATTTTATTGATCT
Source organism: Dillenia turbinata (assembly GCA_037126225.1). Lineage (NCBI taxonomy): Eukaryota > Viridiplantae > Streptophyta > Magnoliopsida > Dilleniales > Dilleniaceae > Dillenia > Dillenia turbinata. Next base: position 16,788,050 of record JBAMMX010000011.1, read on the forward strand.
TCTTTTCAAGATCACCTAAGGTCTTTCTAAGTTAAGGATTACACTTATTGGACTTTTCTAAGTCTTATGGTCCTCAATTAAAGCTTCAACTAAGTCACTATTAGAGTTGGAGTTAGAAGAATACACGTCATTGTCTCTCTCATCCTCCAAAACCATGAAACATATATTGGCTTACGCCTTGTTGGCATCCTCCTTACTCGAGCTTGCCTCTGAATCATTCTGAGCTACCAATGTCTTCTTTTTCTTTTCCTTCTTATCAAGCTTCTTTTCATATTTTCTTTTCTTCTTTAATTGAGGAAACTCTACCTTGGCATGCCCTAATTTTTTGCATTCAAAGCACCTTAATTCTTCTTCCTTCATGTTTCTTATAAAGTCTTTCCTTCCTTAACACTTTTTCTTCATTAAAGCTTTCTCAATTTTTGTGAAAGTATCGATATTTCTTCATCATCATCATCTTTACATTTCATACCACTAGAGCTCTCACTATCTGCCTTTAATGCGACTGCTCTTCCTTTAGCTTCTGTTAAGGTTGATTGAGATTGAATATTTATCTTCATCTCATAAGTGATAAGAGTTCCCACCAATTAATCCATAGAAAGCATCTCCAAGCTCTTTGATTTCTCAATGGCAGCAACCTTAGACTCCCAAGCTTTCAGCATACATCGAAGAACCTTGTCCACCATATTCCTTGCAACCCTAGTTTTCACACCCCAAACCGGAGCCATGAACAGCCGCCCGTTATCCCGGATGTTGACTTTCTATAACCAAACAGGTAGAACCTCCCCATAAGTCAGAGGTCCATTCAATACCATATATCAACCTGTCACATATCAATATACATAGGCTAGCCCGACCACAATCAACAATCTCCTTTGATCCTCCACCAGAATAACGTAAGGCTAATAATAGTTCTACACCAGACCTCTATTGTTATGCCCCCATCAAAGGCATGAACAGTCGCCAGTTACCCCTCCTGTGATTTAGAGGTGGCACCGATCGAACCTCGAGGACACTTCTAGAACATGACACGTTTCCCAAAGTAAATGTACACAATAGTACAAATTATGCCTCAATGCAATAGAATATAATTGAGAGTTTCTATAAAATACACATACATTACATACAGCCATTCCTTTTTATACACAAATGGTCTATCTACAATCCCAGTACACAAATATACAATTTCATTGGCAAATCCTTCCCAATATCATATCGAGTACCAAATCAATAGTCTCGATCTCCAACAAAAGCCTCATGCACTGATAAGTTTCAACGCGTCCCACTATAGCTATCTCTGTACACAACTGAAAATGAGGGGTGAGTATCAAGGAAGATACCCAGTGAGTGAGAGGGTATATATCATGTGTTCAATGTGTCGGTGAAAAATGGAGTGTCAAAGTTCTCAATAATTCCACATATTGTAAGAAATCATGTATAATGCTCAATTTATCATAAATAATTCTTTTCACATACATTTCAAACATATAAGCATCAATGTCATCCAATCATGCTAGAATATAGCTTGCCAAAATCAGTCCTAGCAAAGGTCGACCCCGACCAATGACAGGCGCATCAGGGGTTTTGTATGCAATAGGTTAGAAAAGCTCTCTACCCCGACATTGGCGACAGACCTCATCAGGTGCTAGACTACGGCGCACCATAGCCCTCCCCCTTATGGGTTCAACCTGACTAGTACCGTGTCGAATCACTATACATTTACCATTTTTCGATGTCATGTGGGATACCTTCCGCAGAAGCGTATCGGGTGCAAATATGAATCACCCTACATATGTATCCTTCGTAGCTACAGAATGGGATTAACCCATCACAAAGTTATCATCATCACATGCTAGGGCCCTCGGCCCATATATAATATCATCATCAAATCAATCACGTGTCATGCCACATTTCTCAAGCAATGTCAATCATTTTCACAAGGATGATTTCATAAAACATGTATAAATCAAATGCAACGGCACGGTTTCATATTTTAAAACTCGTTTGGATGCATATACAATATGTAAAAACATGTTTGTGGACACTCCATGAATTCACAAAAAAAAATAAATCATTTCATAATTCATTCACAATTTCACATCACATATTCATTAAATCATGTTTGTGTCAGAAAACATTTTAAAACATGATATTGTGCATCAAACACATAACATAATAAATCTCACTCATAGTATACAGGAGGGTATGCCACTCCCGCCATAAATCTCGAGACACATAAAATGCTCCTCTCAATATCACCAACGGACTTTATAAACATAATATAGAATGTGTGTCACTAAAGAGATCATATGATGCGTGTATGATGATGTAAATACGATGCAACCCTAGTTATAGACAAACCTAGAGTTTTTCAAAATCAAATCTCGCATCATTCTCGAGAATTGACCACAAGTTCCTCAACCGGGATCGGAATTCGGAAATTCCAATTTCTATGGTTGGCTCACATAAAATCTCACACTTTTCGTGTTGAACTTATCTCCAAAATCTCAGTGGAAGATTCCTTAAAGTCCACATTTTCAACCAATCCAAATCTCACTCTCCATTCTGTCCAGTTTGAGTAAATTTCTCATGTATCACAATATTCTCCTGTAAATACTCTGATTTTTGACTATGTTGTAGCTAAGACACAGGGCTACAACTTCCTAGTTGGGAACTTTCTCGAATTCCTAGTTCAAGTACATAAAATAGCACCAATATTTCCCATATTACGTTTTAGAAGTATGTTCTGACAAATTTTAGTACAACCCTCACAACTTTTAATACCCATCTTCAATTTACCTGAAATGTTTACAGTATTTAGAAGACACATAACCCTACTTCTTTAATGTTTTGGATTTCTCCCAATTATGCCTAGAAGGGGTCTGAAATGGACCACCAATGTCTCTGTTCAGTTTTGGCCAAGAAGCAGAATCCTTTCTGCACAGTTTTGGGAGATTTTGTATAACCTTTGATTCCCTCTTGCAAATTGGTTGATATTTTCACAGTAGGTGGATAAGAGGGAGATCTACAATGTTTCTTCTTTGAGGTTTTGCAAATAGGGGCTGAAAAGGGGTCGTGTAATGCTACTGATTTTAGCATTGGAAAATGGATGACCCTCTGATGAGTTTCAGAAGTATGGCTGTAACTTTTGACACAAGGGTCGGATTGAGGTGATTCTTATCTCATTGGAAAGATAAGAAATAGATCTACATTTATCATAGCTAAGGCTCAAGCTAATTCAGACCGGAATGCTCCTCAATATGATTCTACAGAACACTTATCTTTGAAAAATCATAATAAATCCAATTTAATTCGGAATATGACGAATCATATCTCATTTTAAAACTCTGAAGGTTTAGTTTCATGTGTAAAAATTTTTCTCAATTCGCCTTTGTGCAAAAAATACTATAGCTAAAACACCACAACCAGGTCAGAATGTTCAAATTTCAGAATTTCTATTTTCCCCCTTGATTTTCAATTTTGGCCAACCCTAATTCCCTAACCAAACCACTTCATTTTGGTCTCAAATTAATATATGTTATACTATGGAGTATGGAGGTTCTCATACCTGAAAATGGAGAGTTGGAACTTGAAGAGACCATAGAAATTTGGTCTTGAACTCTCAGCTCCCTCCTTAGATTTCACCAAGAAATCCTTCTCATTTGGCCTTGATTTTTGGATATGTTATATTAGGACTAGAGTAGAGAAATACCATGTAAAAACATTTGGGGATTGTGAGAAAAAATCAAGGGTTCTTCAAGGAGCAATTTTCGGCCATGGAGAGGAAGAATAGAAGAAACTCTTTGTTTCTTGCCTTTTTTGCTTCTCACCGTTTTTGAAGAATGAAGAACTAAGTGTTTCTATAGCTTAGTTAAAGAAACTCTATTCAATCCTAGCCATTGATCATTTCTGAAGATAAATTCTTGACCATTGGATCACTCTCTCTCACAACAACCCTCTTGTTTTCAATTAATGCATTGTCTCCCCAACCACCATGATCCAATGGCTCCAAATTTCGATCCAAACCTTGGGCAAATCGTCACCCTTGATTAAATTTCAAGAGGGCATACACTTTTACTCAATGGACAATGTTTTGTCTCCCACTAATTAAGATCTAATGGCTCCAAATTTTGATTCCATTTCTAAGTTAATCCTCACCATTGAATTTACTTTTTCAAAAGTAAATAAAATAATAAATAAATATATATATATTTAAAAAAATTCTCTTCTCTACCTCAAATTTTTGTCCATTCATCTCTCTCTATCTCTGCACACTTATTTAAATATTAATTTAGGAGAGAGAACACTTATTAAATTTGCCCCTAAGTTTTTATAAATTTCGATTTAATCCCTTGACTTATAAAAATTATAAATTGTGCCCCAAAAATTTTTAAAATTTCAAGTTAGACCCAAAACCTCATTTTAGGCCTAACTTAATTTATTTTGCGTCGAAACGTGGTCGTTTAGTCATGCTGGGGCTCATTTCCGTCCGATTAGGATTTTTCAGATGATTTTTCAGAAATCTCTAATTTGGCTCTACGAAACACGATTCACTCATATTTGAGGTATCTATACACTCTAGAGTCATTTTCATTACGTTTGGACTCTTTGTGGTCATTTTGAAAAAAATTAAAAATTTTTATTTTCCGGTGATTTTAACCGAAATTCTCGAAAACAGTTATCTCAGAAAAATTTCTGAATGAATTTTGGGCCATGAAAACATGATCAATATTATATATACATCGAGGAGAGCACAATATAAAAGATACCGAAGTGTCGGTGTTACATTTTCTAACCCCCTAAAAACAAGTCTTGTCCTCGAGACTAAAAGAAACTATACAGAGAAAAGTTGGGGGTGCTATCTCCTCATTGTCTCCTCAGGCTCCCAAGTCTTCTTCTCGACTTGGTCGCTCCTCCACAAAACTCTAACAAGAGGGACCTTTTTGCTCCGTATCTTTCTGACCTATCGATCCAGAATAGCTACGGGCTGAATAGGTAAGCTCAAGTCCTCTCGAAACTCAACTAGCGGAGTCTCTAAAATGTGTGAAAGATCTAGCTGATATCTCCTAAGCTTTGAGACATGGAAAACATCGTGAATACGTGATAGCTCTGCTGGCAGCTCCAATTTATACACTACACTTCCGACCCTCTTAAGGATATAGAAGGACCCAATATACCTGGGGCTCAACTTCCCCCGCTGCCCAAATCGAATGACTCCCTTCAAGGGAGATATCCTTAAGAATACCATATCTCCCACAGTGAACTCTAGAGGTCGCTGCCTATGATCTGCATAGGATTCTGTCTATCCTGGGTGGCTTTCATCCACGTACGGATAACCCTCACTTTCTCCTTCGTCTCCTCTACCAGCTCAACATTGGTGAGTCGCCGCTCACCAATCTCATCCCAACACAATGGGGTACGGCACTTCCTCCCATACAATGCCTCATAAGGTGGCATGCCAATGCTTGCCTGATAGCTATTATTATAGGCGAACTCCATTAACGAAAAATGCCGATCCCAACTCCCCTTGAAATCCATAACACATGCCCTAAGTATGTCCTCTAGAGTCTAAATAGTCCTCTCTGACTGACCATCTGTCTAGGGGTGATATGCAGTGCTGAAGCTCAGTCTAGTACCTAAAGCCTCAAACAAACTGGGCCAAAAATGGGATGTAAATCTGGGTCTCGATCTGATACTATCGACACTGGAACCCCATGAAGTCTTACAATCGCATCAATATAGAGGCGTACCAATGCCTCAAGCGAGTAATCACTCCTGATCAGGATAAAGTGTGCGGACTTAGTAAGTCGGTCAACTATCACCCAGATTACATCATGCTGTGCCGAAGTGCGCGGCAACCCCACTACGAAATCCATCATGATATGCTCCCACTTCCAATCAGGGATGGGAAGGGGCTGTAAAGTGCCAGCTGGACACTGGTGCTCGGCCTTTACCTGCTAACATATAAGGCAATGAGCAATAAACTCCGTAATTTCCCGTTTCATACCCGACCACCAATAACAATCTCTGATGGTGTGGTACATTTTAGTACTGTCGGGATGTAAAGCATAGGTAGATGAATGGGCCTCCTCAAGAATAGCCCTGCGGAGATCACTATCTGCTGGTACACATACCCGATCTCGAAAAACCAACAGTCCATCCCTGCGAACTCTAAAGTCATCGATATCAGCTCTGCTGGCTTCCTCATAAATACCTCGGAGCTCCTCATCACTCTGCTAAAGCTCCTTGATACAGTCCAGCAAACTCGATCGAACCTCAAATCTGGCTAGTATAACTCCCTAATCATCACTAGCAAACCTAACTCCCAAAGCTCTGAGTCCCAATAAACATGAGAGATAAGTACTCTCAGTAGTCTAAGAAGAAGAAGACGACTTCCGGCTCAAGGCATCAGCCACTACATTAGCCTTGCCCGGATGATAGTCAATGATGAGGTTATAATCCTTTAGCAGCTCTAACTATCTTCGCTGCCTCAAATTCAGCTCCCGCTGAGTGAACAGATACTTCAGGCTCTTGTAATCTGTAAACACCCTGCATGTGACCCCATATAGATAGTGGCGTCATATCTTTAGTGCAAAGACTATAGCTGCCAACTCCAAATTGTGCATAGGATAGTTCGCCTCATGCTTCTTTAGCTGCCGAGAAGCATATGCGATAACTCTACCATCCTGTATCAACACACAGCCCAATTCTTGCTTGCTGGCGTTACTGTACACCACATACTCCCGACTACTAGTGAGAAGGGCTAGAATCGGAGCAGACGTTAACCGCAGTTTGAGCTCCTGAAAGCTCGCCTCACAACGGTCATCCCATATAAATCTGACATCCTTTCACGTCAATCTAGATAACGGAGTAGCAATTTGGGAAAATCCCTCTACAAATCTGCGGTAATACCCAGCTAGACCAAGAAAACTCCTGATCTCTATCACTATCTGTGGCTGCTCCCATCTCAATATAGCCTCAACTTTTTGCGGATCAACAAAGATACCCTCCGCAAAAACTATATGGCCAAGAAAACCAATCTGCCACAGCCAAAATTCACACTTGGTGAACTTGGCATAAAGTTGTCTCTCATGAAGAGTCTGCAGAATTACCCTAAGGTGCTGAGCATGCTCATCATCACTTCACGAGTAGACTAAGATATCATCAATAAAAACAATAACGAACCGGTCCAAATAATCGTGGAAAACACGGTTCATAAGGTCCATAAATGCAGCAGGGCGTTAGTCAGCCCAAACGGCATGACTAAAAACTCATAATGTCCATATCGGGTGCGGAAAGCCGTCTTAAGCACATCTTCGGCCCTAATCCGCAGCTGATGGTAACCCGATCAGAGATCTATTGTCACACCCCAATTCAACCCCCTCGCCGAGGCTTCCTTGGTGACGGACTGCCTAGCTCTCGCTAGGACTCGGTAACTTACATGAGTAACAATAATCAAGTTTAAATTAAAAGATTTTCTTTTATTCAATCACTATAAATATTACAGAGGTCTCTTATACAGGACAAGGCAGTGGAACATTAGTACTTGAAAAGTAATTCATGACAAGGCTCTCTATACTCGTTTGCCTAATTCTCCTCGACTTCTGTTCCTGCAAGGTTTAAAAATAATTTTTTTGGTGTGAGCTTGACAGCTCAGTGAGGTTCGTGTGTGCATGTGAAGAAAATATGCCATTGTAAATTCTACGATAACAATTTCATCAAAAAAAATCTTTTGAAAAGTTCTTAATGCAACAGTAACATGCACAAGTAATAATAATATAGTAACATGTAACAGTACAGTACAGATAACAGTTCCCTGGCGTCTTATCTCTCCATTACAAGAACAGTCTACTTATCCCTCCCAGGAGATCCATTTTCAGAAAGGCCTATCGGTCTCCCCCACATTAAGTTGACAAATCTCCTATCCACATTAATGGGGTGCTACCAATATGTACTTTAATGCTCAACAGAGCCCTTGCTTGCTTGAGCAATCTCCGCACATATTAGTTATATAACAATCACAAACACATATATTGATAAAATAACAGTAGAACATAATAATAATAGTAAAACATGATAGCAATAGAAAATCATGGAATCAATATCAACTCATGGTAATTATAGAAAATCATGGTAATAGTAGAAAATTATAAAATTAACAGGAATTCTTAATGATTATAGGAAATCATGTTAGATTATGTATAAAGAAATATAGAAATGCAAAGAACACTTACTTTTAAACGTTGCCTAAAAAATTTTTTTTTTTCCTTTTTTCTTCCTTTCCTTCTCTTCCTTTCTCTCTTTTTCTCTTTCTCTCTTTTTTTCTCTCTTCCTCACGATTTTTGTGATGGTGTTGGTATGAAGGGGATGGGTATTTATAGTTGTTAAGTGACCATGGATTTTTGACAAGTGTGAAGACACTTGTTCTCTATCTAAGCTTACTACCTTTGATCTAAACCAAGTGTCCCTCCATGTAGCAACCATAGAAGACATATACATTTGATATCTAATACTTGGCATCCATGTGATTCAATATGTGCATAACAAGTGTTGGTGGACGGTGTTGTCTTATAGTGGTGGACGGTGTTGTCTTTTAGTGGTTTATTTAAGTTTTATATATACATTTATATAGTTCTTTATGTTCATGTAATTTTATTTTAGTTTATTCACTTGCTTGTACATAAGGAAATGACCCTATTTTGGATAAAATAGTTTTAGAATCTAGTCCTTCAAAATAAAAGTCGATTCTCCTTTTCAAGAGAAAAATTCAAAAATGTAAATTTTGTAAACTAATAATCTAGAAAATTTATAAGAAAATAGGTTTTCTTTTAATTTGATCATAAAGAATAATTATCAGAAATTTTTCTCCTAAGGTAATCTTGTTAATGCACAATCAACAATCAGTCATTTCTTGTAATTAGATTAGGGTACGTGACATTCTTTCCCCCTTAAAAAAATTTCATCCTGGAATAGTGCAGAATACTTTTGTCAAATTTTGTCTTCAAGTTCCCATATAGCATTTTCTATTCCATAATTGTTCCAAAGTACTTTAACCATATGCACTTCCTTTGTTCTTAGTTTCTTTACATCAAAACCTAAGATCTTGACCGCTTTTTCTTCATAAGTTAGGTCTTGACGAAGTTGAAGTGGCTGGTAGTCTAGTATATGAGCTGGATCAGGTTGATACTTTCGAAATTATGATACATGGAATACATCACGGATTCTAGATAAAGTTGGTGGTAGAGCCAATCGATATGCTACTTTACCAATTCGTTCCAGTATTTCAAATCGCCCAATATATCTTGGACTTAATTTTCCCCCCATGTTGAATAATTCCTTTTTGAGGAGACACTTAAGACAAACTTGATCTCCCACTTGGAATTCCAAATCCTTTCTTCGATGGTCAGCATAACTTTTTTGTCTACTTTGAGCAGTCATCATTCTTTGTCTGATTATTTTGATTTTGTCAAGGGTTTCTTCCATCCAAGGAATGGTATTTGATGTATGCACATTTTTTCCCCAATTCTATCCCAATAAATTGGTGACCGACACTTTCTTCCATATAATGCTTCATAAGGAGCCATACTAATTGTAGATTGAAAACTGTTATTGTATACAAATTCTACAAATGATAGATGTTTATCCCAACTTCCCTTGAAATCAAGAATACATGCTTGAAGCATATCTTCTAATATTTGAATTGTGCGTTCAGATTGTCCATCGGTCTGAGGATGAGAACTAGTGCTAAATTTTAATTTGGTACCTAAAAGTTGGTGTAGTTGTTTCCAAAGTCGAGAAGTAAATCTTGGATCCTTGTCAGAAACAATATTAAGAGGTACTCCATGCAATTTAATTATCTCGTCTATATATACTAGCCAATTTTTCAATGGGATAAGTCATTTTGATGGGCAAGAAATGAGAGGATTTAGTGAATCTATCCACAATCACCCATATTGCATCTTGCCCATTTTTACTTTTTGGTAATCCATAAACAAAATCCATAGTTACTTCATCCCACTTCCATTCTGGAATTGGTAAGGGTTGTAGCAATCCAAATGGCTTTTGGTGTTCTACCCTGACTTGTTAACAGGTCAAACATGTAGAAATATATCCTGCAATATCCCTTTTTATGTTATTCCACCAGTAATGTTTCTTCAGGTCTTCATACATCTTAGTTTCTCTAGGGTGGATGGTATATCTTGAGCAATGTGCTTCTTCAAGGATTTCTTTTCGTAAGACTTCATTCTTAGGTACACAAATTCTTCCTTGGAATCTTAACATTCCATTCTCAGTTTCTTGATAATCTGACAATTCATTCCTTCTAACTTTTTCCCTGATCTTTTGTAGTTCTTGATCCTATTCTTGTGCATTTTTTATCCTTGAGTATAAATCGATGTGTATTTTTATATTTGCACATCTAATTCCTTGGTGAATCTTGAAAGGCTTCCAATGTATCAAATGTTCCCTCATTTCCCACTCTTTCATCCTTATTCTTGTTATCTTCATCTTTCTGCTAAGGGCATCTGCAACTAAATTTGCTTTCCCTGGTTGGTATTTGATAATACAATCCTTCAAGGTATTCTATCTATCTTCTTTGTCTCATGTTGAGTTCTTTTTGAGAATATAAGTATTTTAACTTCTTGTGATCTGTAAATATCTCAAAAGTAACTCCATACAAATAGTGTCTCCATTTCTTGAAGGTAAATATTATAGCAGCTAACTCTAAATCATGTGTGGGATAGTTTTGCTCATAGGGTTTCAACTGTCATGATGCGTATACTATAACTTTTACTTGTAGTATTAACACACCCCCAAGTCCTTCTTTTGATGCATCAGTATATATTACAAACCTATCTTTTCCCTCAGGTAGGGCAAGTATTGGAGCTATAGTTAACCTCCTCTTTAATTCAAGAAAACTTTGTTCACATTTGCTATCCCAGCTAAACTTAGTATTTTTCCGGGTTAGCTTTGTTAATGATCCAGCTAACTTTGAAAATCTTACACAAATCTTCGATAATAACCAGCTAATCCTAAAAAACTTCGTACTTCAGTTACTGTCCTTGGTGTTTTCCATGATAAAATGGATTCTATCTTAGAAGGATCAATAGAAATTCCATTCGCAGATATTATGTGACCAAGGAAGGTAACTTTTTCCAGCCAAAACTCACATTTATTAAACTTGGCATATAATTTATTTTCTCTAAGTGTCTGTAACACACAATGTAAATGCTCTTTGTGCTCTTCTTCTGATTTTGAGTATATTAATATATCATCTATGAAAATCACTACGAAATGGTCAAGGTATTGATTGAATACTCTGTGTATTAAATCCATGAATGCTGTTGGTGCATTAGTTAATCCAAAAGGCATGACCACAAATTCGTAATGAGCATATCGAGTCCCAAAAGCTGTCTTAGGAATATCCTCTTTTTTAATCCTTAATTGATAATACCCTTGTCTGAGATCAAATTTGGTAAAAACCTTAGCACCTGGTAGCTGATCAAACAATTCATCTATCAAGGGCAAAGGGTACTTGTTTTTTATTGTGACATTGTTTATCCCTCGATAATCGATACACAATCGTAATGTACCATCCTTTTTCTTAACAAATAACACAGGAGCACCCTATGGTGATACACTTTGTCGTATAAACCCTCTTTCAAGTAACTCTTGCAACTGTATCTTAAGTTTTTTTAATTCTAGAGGGGCCATTCTATATGAAGCCTTTGATATTGATTCTGTTCCTGGAACAAAATCAATGCTGAATTCAATTTCCCTTTCTAGAGGTAATGAGATTAATTCTTCAGGGAATACATCTGGGTATTCTCTCACTATAGCGATGTTCTCAGTTTTCTTCTTTTCAGTAGGCTGATTTATAAGATAAGCAAGATATCCAGTACATCCCTTATAAAGGAGTTTTCTAGAGCATGCCCCAGATATAATAAGATTAGAGAAGAGCTTACTATCTCCCACCAATTTAACCTCAGCTTGTCCTAGAATGCAAAGTTTTACTTCCTTTGTTTTGCAATTTATTTTTGCATGATGCCTGGATAACCAATCCATTCCTAGTATCACATCATATTCTTGAATAGGTAGGATTATCAAGTCTACTGGAAATTCTTTTTCTGCAATCTTGATTTTATATGATTTTATTATAATTTCAATAGTCATACTACTTCCCATTGGAGTACTTACCTCCAATATGTATGGTAAACTTTCAACCTCAACATCCAAGATTTGTATCCATCTAGGATTGATAAACGAATGTGTGAAACCGGGATCAAATAATATCTTAACTTTATAGTTATTAAATAGTAGCGTACCTTCCACAACATTAGATGTGTCGGGGATTTCTTCTCATTCTATAACAAAAACTCTTCTTTGTATCCTAGGTTTATTATTCTGATTGTCGTGTCTTTGACTTTGAGGTAGACCTCTCTTTCTTGTTGTCTTTGGGCAATCTTTAATGTAGTGTTCATTGTTTTCACATCTCATACATTTCCCGGCCTTTAGCCAACAACTATCTTCAACATGTCCTAACTTTTGACAATAATTATAAAAGTCTCTTTGCCCTACTAGCTTATCAGAACTTCTCATCCCTTTTGCTTGGCTTTGAGATGCCAAGTCATTAGAACCCCTTTTTATCATTTTTGTATTTCCTTGAAACCTCCCCTACTGCCAAGTTACTAAGGTTGTCCTCTTACCAAGTCCAATCTGTCGTTTATTTTTACTATCTTCTACTCGGCATGCCAACTCTATAACCTTAGAATAATTTTCTATGATGATAGGGGCTAAAGCATCCTGAATCTCCCAACGTAAGCCTCCAATAAAGCGTTTAATTCTATTATCTTCAGTTGATACTAAGGATGGGGCGAACTTTGAAAGTTTTGTAAATTTGGTCTCATATTGAGCCACCGTCATATGATCTTGTTTGAGAACAAGAAATTCTTCTTCTCGTCTTTCTCGTATGTGGCGTGGGAAATACTTTTCATTGAATTCTTTTAAGAAATTATCCCAAGTATGTGGGATATTATTTTGTCCCCACTTATATGTGATGGTTCGCCACCATTCTCTTGCTGTCCCGAATAGTTGATATATTGCTAGCCTAACTTTTCGCTCATCTGTATAGTTTAATACTGTAAAAATTCCTTCCATTTCTTCCAACCATAATTCGGCTTTCTCATCATTTCCATACCCTCCATCAAACCTTGGAGGATGAAATTTCAAAAATCGTTCTAAAATGATATCCTCAGGTTGTTTTATGTTTGGTGACATGTCGTGGGATGACTGATGGTTGACTATATTGTTGGCTTGTTGTTCCATTATTTGGGATACTCTATCTAATGTCACAATCACTTGATCCAAAGAGTTTGAAGTTTGATCAGTTGAGTTGTTCCATTGTTGCCTTGTGTTAACCATCTTAATAATATTCCAAGAAAAGACCTAAAATAATAAAGATAATTAGTATTTCAAAAGGATGCACCAAAACCATAGTATTGATATTACTTATTACTATACAACAATTTACAATATCAAAATGTATTACTAAATACTTCTGATAGTGCTTATGATGTAGGCCTAAAAAGTTCAGTTAACTAAGTTACATGCTTTGACTAGTTCTCTGACTGTTGATTGTGTTCTGGACTATCTCTTTTTGCCACATTACAGAGATCATACAGGTCTATTTGCAAAGCTTGGGTCTTGTCCTCATAATTCTGGATGATTTTTGCAGATCTTAACCTTTCCCTTTCTAATAACCTATTTTTCTTGGATAATTGATCAATTTCTTTATCTGCCTTTGTGCAATATTCGACCAAGAATTGTCCCCACTTCTCCTGGTCATCAAGTCTTTCACTTAGCACTTGATTTTCATGTTTTACTGCAATCAATTCCTTCTGAGTCATATTGTTGTCATAACAGGCCTCTCCTAGTCGTTGATGGAGCTGGCTATAAGCTTGGTAACTACAAAGCACTTCTCGTTGAAGCTCATTAATCTCTTCTGTTTGAGCATCTATTATCAGATCTTTTCTTGTTAGCCTAGTTGACTCTACTTCTTCCTCACTATCTTATATCACAACATAAAAATCCTCATTATTTGGCTCATTAACTTTTTCTTTTATTTCCTCAGACAGATCTTCGTCCATTGATGACTGATCATTATCTGGCTCCATAGCTACAAAATATCCGACAATATTAAAAAAATTCCTATGAAACATAATAATTATTTTTTAAATGTAAAGGTGTCTATTTAATATCCTTCTTTTTCTAAACCTAGGCTCTAATACTATTATTTGTCATGCCCCAATTCAACCCCCTCGGCGAGGCTTCCTTAGCGACGGACTGCCTAGCACTCGCTAGGACTCGATAACTTATATGAGTAACAATAATTAAGTTTAAATTAAAAGATTTTCTTTTATTCAATCACTATAAATATTATAGAGGTCTCTTATACAGGACAAGGCAGTGGAACATTAGTACTTGAAAAGTAATTCATGACAGGGCTCTCTCTACTCGTTTGCCTAATTCTCCTCGACTTCTATTCCTGCAGGGTTTAAAAATAATTTTTTTGGTGTGAGCTTGATAGCCCAGTGAGGTTCGTGTGTGCATGTGAAGAAAATATGCCATTGTAAAATCTACGATAATAGTTTCATCAAAAAAAATCTTTTGAAAAGTTCCTAACGTAGTAGCAACATGCATAAGTAATAATAATACAGTAACATGTAACAGTACAGTACAGATAACAGTTTCCTAGCATATTATCTCTCCATTACAAGAATAGTCTACTTATCCCTCCCAGGAGGTCCATTTCCGAAAAGACCTATCGGTCTCCCCCACAGTAAGTAGACAAATCTCCTATCCACATTAATGGAGTGCTACCAATATGTACTTTAATGCTCAACAGAGCCCTTGCTTGCGTGAGCAATCTCCGCACATATTAGTTATATAACAATCACAAACACATACATTGATAAAGTAACAGCAGAACACAATAATAATAGTAAAACATGATGGCAACAGAAAATCATAAAATCAATACCAACTCATGGTAGTTATAAAAAATCATGGTAATAATAGGAAATTATAAAATTAGCAGGAATTTATGATGATTATAGGAAATCATGTTACATTATGCATAAAGAAATATAGAAATGCAAAGAACATTCACTTTTAAAGGTTGCCTAAAAATCTTTTTTTTCCTTTTTCTTCCCTTCCTTCTCTTCCTTTTTCTCTTTTTCTCTTTTTCTCTTTCTTTCTCTCTTCCTCACGATTTTTGTGATGGTGTTGGTATGAAGGGGATGGGTATTTATAGTTGTTAAGTGACCATGGATTTTTGACAAATGTGAAGACACTTGTTCTCTATCTAAGCTTACTACCTTTGATCTAAACCAAGTGTCCCTCCATATGGCAACCACAAAAGACATATACATTTGATATCTAATACTTGGCATCCATGTGGTTCAATATGTGCATGACAAGTGTTGGTGGACGATGTTGTTTTATAGTGGTGGACAGTGTTGTCTTTTAGTGGTTTATTTAAGTTTTATATATACATTTATATAGTTCTTTATGTTCATGTAATTTTATTTTAGTTTATTCACTTGCTTGTACATAAGGAAATGACTCTGTCTTGGATAAAATAGTTTCAGAATCTAGTCCTTCAAAATAAAAGTCGATTCTCCTTTTCAAAAGAAAAATTCAAAAATGTAAATTTTGTAAGCTAATAATCTAGAAAATTTCTAAGAAAATAGGTTTTCTTTTAATTTGATCATAAAGAATAATTATCAGAACTTTTTCTTCTAAGGTAATCTTATTAATGCACAATCAACAATCAATCATTTCCTGTAATTAGATTAGGGTACGTGACATCTATCTTCGAGAATACCCTGGCACCCCGTAACTGATCAAAGAGATCATCAATATGTGGTAGTGGGTACCAATTCTTAATGGTAACTTTGTTCAGCTGTCTATAATCCACACACAACCGAAATGTGCCGTCATTCTTTATCACAAACAACACCGGTGCACCCCACGGTGACATACTAGGATGGATAAATCCCTGGTCCAATAGTTCTTGCAGCTGAACCTTCAGCTCCTTGAGCTCGGCTGGCGCCATCCTATATGGTGCCATAGAAATTGGAGCAGTCTCCGGAACTACATCAATTTCAAAATCAAACTCTCAGATTGGTGGTAATCCAGGTAGTTCCTCGGGAAACACATCCGGAAACTCCTGTACCACTGGGACCTCCTCAAGCTGTGGGCCCTGTATGGTGGTATCAATAACATGGGCCAGATATGTCGTACCTCCACGGTGCACCAAACGTCTGGCCTCCATAACAGAAATAACACAGCGGGGTAATACCCGCCTATCTCCCATAAAAACCAATGGTGGTTGCTCGGGCCTCCTAAACTCAACTTGCTTTGTAAAGCAATCAACTGAAGCCCGGTGTGTACTCAACCAGTCCATCCCTAGGATGGCATCAAAGTCAGTCATACTGAGAGGAATCAAGTCTGTCTCTAACACGATATCCTCTATCCTGACCTCGCAGCCATGATATACTGAATCCCAGACAATCTGCTCACCAAGAGGAGTGATAACCAAGATCTCCTCATCAAGTGGTGAAATAGGCCTATAAGAGTGCCTAGCGAAGGAATCGCTCACATATGAGTAGTTCGACCTTGTGTCTATGAGAACACGGGCGTCAGTACCAAATATATGCATGGTACCTAATGACAAGAAGAGTTAAACTAACTTTAGAATCCGAGAAAACTGAATATATATATATATATATATATATCAAAACATATATGTACATCAAGGTAGCCAAGCCTCTAAGGCTTTAACATGTCATGACTGTACATGAGTATCACATCATATATAATATCAAAAGAAAATACAATACAATATAGATCATATACTACTGGATCTGTAGAAGGGTTACCCGTAACTATGTCAGGGTTCGCTTGAGCGTCCTCTCGAGTCATCGCATACACGACAGCCTGAGCTCTAGGCTGCTGACGCGACTGGGTCTACACGGTATTCCTCCCAGTGGCCATCCGTGGAGCTGTATGTGCTGAATGATCAGGTAATCCCTGTTGTCTCGTGCGTGGTGCACTGGTATGGCTCTGCGATGCCTGACCTCTGAAACCCAAGTCAGGGCACGCACTCCTGATATGACCCGGCTTCCCACACTAGAAGCAAGTGATCGGGCCTCTGCAAAGTCTGAAATGGAAACAGCTACATCTATGACAAGGAGTCGGCTGCTGTGTTGTATACTGTGTAGAGGTGCTAGGAGAGGGTGGTCTGAACCCCTGGTGACAAGGTCCTTGCCCCGAATTTTGTGGTCTAAACCCAGAAGGGCCTCTATACGAGCCAAAACCTCTGCCTCTCCTCGAAGTCTGCCCGGAATGTGACCCAGTCCTCTGCCTTTTCTGCTCTCTACCCTCTCTTTTCCTGGCCTCAACGCAGACTATCTCCTCCATGTGATAAGCTGAACTAATCACCTTTGAGAGGGTGAAACTAGGGCTCACAGTTATATAGCGTCGACTACTCAAACTGAGGCCGTCCTCAAACTTGAACCTCAGCTGCTACGGTGTAGCTATGTCGGGGACTAAGGCAGCTATCCTCTTGAGCTCTGCCTCATACTCAGCAGTGGATCTAGTCCCCCTGTCTCAAATGTAGGAACTCAGCTCTCAAACGGTCCTACTGAAAATCCGAGAAGTAACTACGGTCAAACTCTCATAGAAAATCCTCCCACAGTAAAGGCCCTGTAGCCTCATCTCGTATAGTCTCCCACCAAGTGAGAGCATCTCCGTCCAATAACCTCTCAGCAACACTTAGTCTGAGGTCCTCACTCAACCCTAGATCTGTGAGAATCCTGCGAATCCGGTTGATCTAATACTTTGTTGCTCCAGTATCACCGGATCCTAAAAAGTCTACATAACCGAGCTAACGTGCCTCCTTCACTAACTGTGTCAACTCGTGAACTCGCCTCAGAGTCATAGAAGTGGTCTCACTGGAACTTGAAACTGCTAAAGGCTCAGCCACCGGTGAGGGCTCCGGTGCCGCTGGGATAGGTGCTGTAGCGAGTGTAGGTGTGGCTGTAGGTAGAGGTGGTGGGGGCATCTATACCCCATACTGACTATACCACTCCTGCCACTGCCTCAAAGCCTCTAGTGGTGGTGGTGGTGGAACCCCTGCCGTAGTCGTCGGCTGGGGTGGTGCTGATGTAGGCACCCGTGACGAGGAAGTAGCCTCAGGTACTCTAAGGGTCTCAGGCTCCGTCAAAGTATTAGGTGCTGGAGGAGTCTCAAGTAGCACGAGTCTAGCTCCGCGTCCCACTGATCTACTGCGTCTAGGTGGCATAATTCTGCAAAAAAGAATTCTCTATGAGATATGTTTCAAGAATTAGGGTTAGTTACAAAGTAACTAACCCCCTAAAATGGGTGAACTCAATTCCTAAGACCATATGTAGGGATATATATGACTGAATGAAACTCTCATGCATTTAGAACTTTAAATACATTCATATTTGGGAAACGTCTTACATTGACATACAACTCTCAACCTAGAGCTCTGATACCAACCGAGCTGTCACGCCCCAAATCGGAGCCGTGAACAGCTGCCCGTTATCCCAGATGTTGACTTTCTATAACCAAACGGGCAGAACCTCCCCACAAGTCAAAGGTCCATCCAATACCATATATCAACCTGTCACATATCAATATACATAGGCTAGCCCGGCCACAATCAACAATCTCCTCTGATCCTCAATCCTTGTCAACCATCCAGAATAACGTAAGGCTAATAACAGTCCTACACCAGACCTCTACTGTCATGCCCCCATCAAAGGCATGAACAGTCGCTAGTTATCCCTCCTGTGATTTAGAGGTGGTACCGAGCGAACCTAGAGAATACTTCTAAAACATGACACGTTTCCCAAAGTAAATATACACAATAGTACAAATCATGCCTTAAAGCAATAGAATATAACTAAGAGTTTCAATAAGATATACATATATTATATACAGTCATCCCTTTTTATACACAATGGTCTATCTATAATCCCAGTACACAAATTTATAATTTTATTGGCAAATCCTTCCCAATATCATATCGAGTACCAAATCAATAGTCTTGATCTCCAACAAAAGCCTCGTGCGTTGATAAGTTTCAATGCATCCCACTATAGCTATCTCTGTACACAACTGAAAATGAGGGGTGAGTATCAAGGAAGATACCCAGTGAGTGAGAGGGTATATATCATGTGTTCAATGTGTCAATGAAAAATGGAGTATCAAAGTTCTCAATAATTCCACATATTGTAAGAAATTATGTATAATGCTCAATTTATCATAAATCATTCTTTTCACATACATTTCAAACATATATGCATCCATGTCATCAAATCATGCTAAAATAGAGTTTGCCAAAATCAGTCCTGGCAAGGTTCGACCGCGACCAATGACAGATGCATCAGGGGTTTTGTATATAATAGGTTAGAAAAGCTCTCTACCCCAACATTGGCGACGGACCTCATCAGGTGCTAGACTACGGTATACCATAGCCCTCCCCCTTATAGGTTCAACCTGACTAGTACCGTGTCGAATCACTATACATTTACTATTTTCCGATGTCATGTGGGATACCTTCCGCAGAAGCGTATCGGGTGCAAATATGGATCACCCTACACATGCATCCTTTGTAGCTACAGAATGGGATTTACCCATCACATGCATCAAGGGTTCTTCAAGGAGCAATTTTCAGCCATGGAGAGGAAGAATAATAAAAACTCTTTGTTTCTTGTCTTTTTGCCTATCACGGTTTTTGAAGAATGAAGAACTAAGTGTTTCTTAAGCTTAGTTAAAGAAGCTATATTCAATCCTAACCATTGATCATTTCTCAAGATAAATTCTTGACTATTGGATCACTCTCTCTCACAACAACCCTCTTGTTTTCAATTAATGCATTGTCTCCCCAATCACCATGATCCAATGGCTCCAAATTTTGATCCAAACCTTGGGCAAATCCTCACCCTTGATTAAATTTCAAGAGGGTTTACTCTTTTACTCAATGGACAATGTTTTTTCTCCCACTAATTAAGATCCAATGGCTCCAAATTTTGATTCCATTTCTAAGTTAATCCTCACCCTTGAATTTACTTTTTCAAAAGTAAATAAAATAATAAATAAATAAAAATATATATATTTAAAAAAAAAAATCTCTTCTCTACCTCAAATTTTCGTCCATTCATCTCTCTCTCTCTCTATACACTTATTTAAATATTAATTTAGGAGAGAGAACACTTATTAAATTTGCCCCTAAGTTTTTATAAATTTCGATTTAATCCCTTGACTTATAAAAATTATAAAGTGCACCCCGAAAATTTTCAAAATTTCAAGTTAGACCCAAAACCTCATTTTTAGGCCTAACTTAATTTATTTCACGTCAAAACGTGGTCGTTTAGTCATGTCGGGGCTCATTTTTCAGAAATCTCCAATTTGGCTCTACGAAGCACGATTCACTCATATTTGAGGTGTCTATACACTCTAGAGTCATTTTCATTACGTTTGGACCCTCTGTGATCATTTTGAAAACAATTGAAAATTTTTAATTTCTAGCGATTTTAGCCGATATTTTCGAAAAAACAATTATATCGAAAAAATTTCTGAGTGAATTTTGGGCCATGAAAACATGATCAATATCATATATACATCGAGGAGAGCACAATATGAAAGATACTGAAGTGTCGGTGTTACACTAGCTCATTGGTGATAGTGTTAAAACGAGTTATCATTTCTTTCATTGTTTCACCATCCTTTATTTTAAATACTTCATATTCTTGCTTGAGCATTCAAATTTTGCTTTTCTTTACATGATTAGTCTCTTCATACGTTGCTTCTACCCTTTTCCAAATCTCTTTAACAATAATACATGAAGAGACTCTATTGTATTCGGTGATGATTAAGGCTAGATGAAACAAATTCACAACTTTATAATTTGCTTCGAAGGCTAACTGCTGCTCAATGCTCATATCTTTTAGTTTTGCTAAAACTTTGACTCCGTCTACAACAACTGTTGAAAATTCAATGCCTTTTTCTATTATTCTCCATGCCATAAGATTTTGAACAACTATGAAATTCTTCATTCTTTGTTTCCAATATGTATAGTTGCTTCTATTAAAGAAAGGTGTTCTATTTGTTAAACAAGCCTCTGCAGGAACACCATCTATGCTATTGTGAGCCATAGAGTGGATCTTTGATCTTGAACTCATTAAACTTTTTCACTAGACACCAGCTCTAATACCAATTATAAGAACCACCTAGAGGAGGGTGAATAGATGGTTTGATAATTTTTGAGTTTTTTGGGAATTTGAAACTTCAAATGCACAAACTAGACTAGAAAGAAGAAGAATCAACATATGCTATTTAGAGTGGTCAGTGTATGTCCACTCTCAGGCTTCACCTGGATTTTTCAATCCACTATTTGTAACTCAAATAGTGTAGGCCACTTGCTTCCTAGATGTAAGTGAGACCTTTACAAATATTTTTACCCAAAATACTAACTCTCTCTCTAAACACCAGACTGAGATATCCTCTTGATCTTTTAAAACTTTTTAGTATAGGAGAAATGAAATTTTACAGAAAGTGAGGCTCGGTCCTTAACTGTAACAAAATTTAAGCATACAAGGAATTATAGTCAAGAAAAGATAAGAGAATGAAAAATAGAGAGCATGAAATAGAGCACTTAATATATTTGTTGGATTCACATTCAATGATTTGTCAACTATCTGCTTCTTCTATACTTTGGTATTATAACTTGAATTGAAGAAAGCCATTGCGTGGTGGTTGGATTTGATCGTTCTTCACCAAATAAATTTGAACGTTTCTTATTAATGCTTCACTGGCCTTCATTTAATGTTATAGTTGTTGCTGCCCTTTCCAATAAGAAGAAGTTGCTCTTCTTCTTTTTGATTGCCATCATTTCTATATAAAAAATAAGTGCTTTTCCTGTATACAACTATTAGTTCTCTAAAACATTTGATTGGGCAAAATAAACTTGTTTAGTTTATTTGATTTGTGCTCAACAATCGAGTATTAATAAATTTAGAGAATCGTATTAGTGTGTTTAATTTGTGTCGACATAATTTGTTTTTGTGTCAAAATGAATTTAAAATTCTTGACCATTAAAACAAAAGATCTGAGTGTGTGTCGATTTATTAAATTCCTACTATCGACTAATATTCTTTGGGAACCTCATTTTGACTAACATAAGTAATGTTTGATCAACACACAAGTAAATTTTCATCTTTCCTAAGTGCTTATATCGACATTGAAATACACTAGGTCGCCAAAATGGTGAGTGGTTTACTTTGGTCGATATAAGTATGCGTTGATCAACACAATTCTATCTACTGGATATGTATTCTTCCTGTGTCGACATATGTACTCAACCATGGTAAATGTGTCGACATAAGAGAGGATTATATTGATATATATGAGGTTGTGTCAACACAAGTGAGGTTGTGTCAACACAATTATCGACACAAGGCTTTGAACTCATTGTATCAACATATGTTCATGAGTTTGTCAACACAATATTTTCAAATGTCAAGGTCTAAGATGGTTGGATAAGTTTTGGGTGCTTTGGCACAAATATGTCTGCTCTAGGATACATATATTTCCACATAAAATTGATCACCATCAAAACTTACTTTATCAACAAAAGCATAAGTCAATTTGACATGCATATGAAGTCAACTCACACAAGCCTTAGACTATATAGAATTCAAAACTCAATCAACTTGAAGAAAGGAGTTGGCTCGATGTGAGTATTGACTAATTATTCATGAAAGCAACTTGAATATTTAATGAGTTTCAACCACATTTAATGTTTATGTTTATGCATTTAATGAAACTCAATGACTATCTTTTCAACAAGCTTATAAATACAACACTCCAAGAGAAGACTAGTGACTTTTGAATCCTTTTGAGATGCATTGAACACGATTAAACAACATTTTTCTATGAGTTTAATTTTCTTTGTATTGTATTTTTCTATTTAGGCTTTAATGAGACATCAGAAGTTAAAGTTTCATCTATATAACCTTGTTTCACTTTAAAATCTTGTAAAAGACCAAAAGGAAGGATTACTTTATTTTGGGCACTCAAAGTGTGTTGAGTGAAACACAAGAAATTTAAATTTGTTAGGCAAAGCTAGTGGTGAGTGTTTGAGTGAAACACTATAAGGTTTAACTAGCATATGGGTAAACTACTTACATATTGTTTTAAAAAATAGTAGATCTGAAAATTCAGTTAATACTAGTAGTGGACATACACCGAGGAGAATGGAATCACTATAAATTTTATGCGCCAATTTTCTTATTCTCTCCTTAGTTTTCTTACAGAATCTAGAAAAATCTAAAGGTGTCAAAAACAACCTATTCACCCTTTTTAGTTTGTTAGTAACTAGTTCTTCATGCCATCAGGACCTAGGCCTTTTAGTCCCTTAATTCTGAAGACTGCAAATCTGATTTCATTAATATAGATGTATTTAACCAACTTTGCCTAACCATTTGGACTGATCTTTTATTAGAGGACTAAGTATCTTGAGCCGAGAGTTTTCACAAGTTTGCTAGAGAACAATGCTGAATAATTATGGCATGCTATTTTAGGAGGTTTTGATCCAGGCACCATATATCACAAATCTTCAAAGCAGTGATACTATTGACATTTCTTTTGATTTTAGTTAACATTGTGAGATAAGAGGGCGGACCATCATCCACCATGCCCTACAAATCTAGTTAGGAAGTTAGGGATTTTTTACTTACCAAATGGGTAACCAAGTATGGGCCTCCATAGTAGTTGTTGATGGCACAACCACTATAAACAGGGACAACCATAGCAAGGGTTCCCAAACTCAATTCATAAGTCTCACACACCATCTAAAAAGAGAATTAAGTGTTTGGAAAGTTTCTTGTACATTCGGAGATGTCAGAATGAAAGTTGCAGTCGCTGGAAAACCATGGCTGGAGGTATACTTCACTTATATTCATTTTTTGGTTCATTTTTGCTCTGAAATTCATGTATTAGGTTTACATTAATGTCTTATATTTGGAATCAGATCCATTAAAGTCTCTATCTGTGTTTTCCAGTGAATTTTTCAATTTTTTTGAGTTTTGAATTTTTAAAAAAAAAATTAGCCAAAGTTTGAAGAAATTTTGGTGTTTTGAGGTTGGAAATGGGTTGTATATGAAATTCCGGGTGATTCCATATTTTTAAAGTAAAAAACAAAGGTTTTTGTCACTTTCAGGCTCGTCGGATCTAGGTCGGGACTCTAGGGGTCCACCGTGTAAAGAAGACCAGGATGCAAACCAAAACGACGATGTTTTGGTTTGTATTTCTCTAAATTTATAGTTGTGTCTGAAAATTTTCTGTAATTATGAAATTGCTCAAAACTGTTTAATTTGTTGCAATCTGATCCCTGTAACCTTTTCTAAAACCCAAAAAATTTGAAAATGTAGCACATTGATCCCCGATCTTTTTTAAAGCCCGATAAACTTTGAGTTGTTGCAAATTGGTCTAGACATATTTTGAAATGTTACAGATTAGTCCTTTGGACTTAAAAAATTCATAAAAATTTCAAAAAATTCCAAAAATTTTCAAAAAATCCCAAAAAACTAGAAAAATTGGTTTTTAATTTTAAATTCATATATGAGCCATTTTTTGTGAATTTAAAATTGAAATTTTTGGATTGTGTGTATTATGCTACCACACAAAAATGGAAAATTATGCATTTTGTACAAATAAATTAATTTTATGGATTTTGTACATTAAAGGAGTGCAAGTTAAATCCTATACAAAATTAAAGAAAAATATTCTTGTGATCCGTATAATTTCTGATTGTTAGGATATAGCCACAGTAGCCGTAATATGAAAAGAATTGTATATTGGGATGATTTTGATCATATAAAGGAAAGAATATTAATTGTGATTATTTATTTTTGTGTGACAAATTTTATTCCACATGAATTTTTGTTGCATTACAATAATTAATCAAGATTAGATGGCAAGAATGAATAAACTAGTTGCGTGGATAGTCTATTTGAATTTAGAGCTTTCTTCCATAAGGTTTTTCGAGTTCAGCAGATCAAGTGCATGTCTACGAAAATCCTGTAAACAAGACGGGAAAAAATCTAAGACTAACTAGATTTTAAACGGTCCCTTGTGACCCACTACTTACCTTGGTACTTTCCTGGTGCACGAGTGATATTGTTTTGTTGATTGGTAGAGAAACTCTAATTTAGGGATAGATTTTCTACATAATTTTTCATAATTAGCCCATAGGCATTAAGAAATTAGGTAATCTTGTTAGTCTAATCATAAAGGATAATAAATCTAATTTAAATTAGATATTTAGCCCACAAGCAATTTCTATGTCAAGAGATTTATTTTTATATACATTGGTAAACATATGTTGAAGTCTTAACTAAAGTTTGTAAGCATTCCTATTGCAACTATACAAACCATTGATATTGTTGAAGTTTCCATACTAAATGGTGAGAATTAAAAGGTGTGGAAGAAGAAAATTCTTCTCAATTTGGAATTGTGAGATTTGGATTATGCTATAAGGCATGATAAATCGCCTAACATAACGGATGCTAGCTCCATAGCGAACAAAGCCCTTTATGAGTGCTGGGAGCGATCTAATCACCTCAGTACAATGTTAATTAAGAAGAAAATATCGGTTGACATCCGCGGCTTCGCCAATCAACATAATGACATCTGCGCTCTTCTTAAGGCAATTAATGAACAATTCGAGATGTCTGATAAAGCCCTCCTAACACCTTGATTATGGAGTTCTCATCAAAGAGACTCACCACTATCCACGGTGTGGTGAGCACATCATGTAGATCCAGGATATAGTGGTCCAACTAAAGACTATCGAGGTGGAGATGTCCGAATCCTTTCTAGTACACTATATTCTAAACATCCTCCCACAATCTTACAATCCCTTTAAAATTTCCTACAAAACACATAAGGGTAAATGGTCCATCAATGAATTTCTAATGCCTAATGGAAATGAATGAGGGAACTAATAATGCATATTTATTTACAAAAGGAAAGATGAAGGGAAAAGCCAAACTGAAAGAAAAGGCAAAGGAATCTATCCTAATTGTAAAGGAGTACACGTGTTGCTTTTGTAAAAAAAGGGACATATAAAGAAAAACTGTGCCAAATTTCAAAAATGACTTGCTGCTAGAGGTATGGAAATCTCTTTTGTATGTCATGAATCTCTTGTTACTGAGACTTCTTATGACACATGGTGAATTGATTCTGAATGCTTAATCCACGTTACAATTGTATTGCAGGACTTACTAAACCTGTGAAAACCAGTGGGCCGTGAGCAATTCATTTATTCAGGAAACAAGATGAGCTCGCATGTGGAAGCTATTGGAGATCGCAAACTCGTTTTGACTAGTAGACATGTCTTGCAGTTGGAAAGAATTTTTAATGTACCAAGTTTTTTTAGAAATCTAATTACTGTATCAAAACTTGTACAATTAGAATATTCTTTCTAATTTAATAATACAATGACATTATTTTTGTATTGAAATGTCGTTGGTACGCGTCTATTAATTGACAGACTATATGGAATTAATCTGCAAGATAACATATGTCACAACACAACACATATTGGTGTGAAAAGGTGTCATAAATGAAAATTCCTCTATATTGTGGCACCGGAGATTAGGGCATATCTCCATTAAAAGGGTTAAAAAGTTGGTAAAGGAGACTTTAGTAACTTTGAAACCTATATGGACTTTATTAAGGGCAAATAGTACAATAAGTCAAAGAAATGTGTCAAGACGAGCTCAGATTTATTAGAGATCATTCATACTGACATATGTTGTTCAGAT
The DNA here is from genome assembly GCA_037126225.1 of Dillenia turbinata. Classification (NCBI taxonomy): domain Eukaryota; kingdom Viridiplantae; phylum Streptophyta; class Magnoliopsida; order Dilleniales; family Dilleniaceae; genus Dillenia; species Dillenia turbinata. The sequence continues at coordinate 16,814,965 of JBAMMX010000011.1, forward strand.
ATGAACTCATATGACCAAAAGTACTTCATCACATTTATTGATGATTACTCACTATATATATATATATATCCCCTTCACCATAAAGACATGGCATTGGATGCTTTTAAGGTTTTCAAGGTAGAAGTAGAGAAACAATATTGTAAGCAAATAAAAATCGTGAGATCAAATAGAGGTAGAGAGTACTATGGGAGGTATTCTGAGGTAGATAGTCACTTGGTCCATTTACTCTGTTTCTTTAGGAAAATAGGTTCGTTACTCAATACACCATATCTGGTTCATTGGACTAGAATGGTGTATCTGAAGGAAGATATCGGACATTGTTGGATATGGTAAGGAGTATTATCTAACTCCAAGTTGCCTAAGTGTTTATGGACTGAAGCCTTTAAGATGACTGTGTATATATTGAATCAGGTTCCAACCAAGGCGATTTCCAAAACCTCATTCGAAATGTTGAAAGGTTGAAAATCTAGTTTGCGACATGTACACATTTTGGGATGTCTGTATGAAGTAAGGGTTTATAATTCACAGGAAAAGAAACTGGATCGAAAAACCATAAGTGGGTATTTCATTAGATATGCTGAAAGGTCTAAGGGATATAGAGTCTACTGTCTATCTTATCATACTAGGTTTGCAGAATCGAGAAATACAAAATTTCTTGAAGATCACTTAATTAGTGAGAGATCCTTTTAAGATTTAGTCGCTAAAAAGAATCTATCAAGTATGCTTTCCACTTCAAGTGAAAAGATGATTGTCATTTAAAACATCCCTCCAGTACCCACGAATGTTGAGCCGATTACTAATGACAATCAAAATATTCCATAAGTTGCTGACACTGAAATAGGTTAAGTTGGACAGCCCTCTCCTGGAGAGACTATTGATCCAATATTAAGGAGATCTATTAGGATCAGGAGGTCAGCAATACACAGTGATTATGTAATCTACCTCCAAGAGTCTGGCTATAATGTTGGTGCGTAAACGATCCTAAGTCGTTTCATAAGCCATGAGTTCTAACGATTTGAGCCTATGGCTAGAAGCTATAAAAGATGAAATGGAGTCCATGGGAAGTAACGGAGTTTGGAATCTTGTAAAGTTATTTGATGAGATAAAACTGATTGGATGTAAATGGGACTTTAAGACAAAAAATGCTCATTTGCCAACTTTGAGAAATACAAGATCAGACTTGTTGCTAAATGATTCACTCAGAGGAAAAAAATCGATTAATGAGAGATTTTTTCTCAAGCATCTAAGAAAAATTCTCTCCACATCATTCTGGTAGTTATTGCACATTTTGAGTTGGAGTTGCAACAAATGAATGTAAAAAGGGAATTATTGAATAGGGATCTAGAGGAAGAGGTTTACATGTATCAACCTGAAGAATTTTCCTCTGTTGATGGTGAGAATTTGGTTTGCAAGCTTAAGAAGTTCATATATGGGTTGAAGTATGTCTCCCGCTAATGGTATTTGAAATTTCATGAGATAATCTCTTCATTCAGTTTTCAAGAAAATGTTATGGATCAGTATATATATCAAAAGGTTAGTGGGAGCAAGATTTGCTTCATAGTGCTGTACGTAGATGATATCCTACTTGCAACCATGCAGTTTCTTTTTTAAGAACTTTGCCATGAATGATTTAGGTGATACGTCTTATGTCATTTGTAGATTCCATAAGGTTCTCAGACTATCTCAAGAAACCTATATTAAGAAAGTTCTTAAGAAATACAAGATAAAAGATTGCTCACTGAGTGTAGCTCCTGTCATAAAAGGTGACAGATTCACTTTGGACCAATGTCCCAAGATAGAACTTGAAAGGGAACAGATAGCCAATATTCCATATACTTCCGTAGTTGGAAGCCTTATGTATGCACAGATCTGTACCCAACCTGATATAGCATATGCAGTTTTTTGGATGATATCAGAGTAATCCCTGTTTAAAGTATTGGAAGGTTAAAAAGAAGGTGTTGCGATACTTGCAAGGTACCAAGAACTTCATACTTACGTATAGGAGGACCGACAATTTTGAGGTGGTCAGGTACTCGGACTCGGATTTCGCTAGTTGCATTGATTCTCGAAAATCGACATTTGGATACAGTTTTGTTCTGACTGGTAGAGCAATATCGTGGAAAAGTAATAAGCAGATATTGATTGCGACCTCTACTATAGAAGCTGAATTTATTATGTGTTTTGAGGCTACATCACAAGCAGTGTGCTATGATGTTTCATGACTAGGCTAAGGATTTTAGACTCTGTACTTAAGCGATTGAGCATTTTTTGTGATAATTCAGCTGCAGTATTTCTGGCTAAGAATAATAAAAGTTGTAGTCGAAGTAAGCATATTGACATTAAATACTTAACCATAAAGGAACATGTATTAGAAAATAAGATTATAATCTAACATGTTAGTACCAAATGTATGCTTGTTGATTCCCTTACTAAAGGCATGTCTTTAGTTAAATTCATGGATCATGTTGTAAATATAAGTTTAGATTTCAATTTTAATAAAATTTCGAATTGAATTTTCGCATATAAAGTTATGTTCATATTTCAGTTTTGAGAAAAATTCATGAAAATAGATCTCGAATAAATATAAAGTTTATTCATAAAGACAGTTATCTTAAGGATAGGGAGTAGCATGTATTGTAATACAATGAAGACAATACTTACTAATTTAGAAGACTTGTCACTATGATTCATGTGTGCTTTTCCCATTAAGTTTCAGCTTGGATAAAGTCGCTAGGTCGGGTAAGTGGACCAAGTTGGAGAATGTGAGACAAGAGGGTGGTCCATCACCCTCCACACCCTGCAAATCTAGTTCAGAAAGTTAGGGAAATTTCACTCACCAAATGGATAACCAAGTATGGGCCTCCATAGTGGTTGTTGATGACACAATCACTATAAATATGGGCAACCATAGCAAGGGTCTCCAAACTAAATTCATAAGTCTCACACACCATCTAGAGAGAGAATTGAGAGTTTAAAAGACTTCTTGTATGTCCAGAGGTATCGGAAAGAAAGTTGCAGTCGCTGAAAAACCATGGCCGGAGGTATACTTCGCTTCCGTTCGTTTTTTGGTTCATTTTTGTTTTGAAATTCATGTATTAGGTTTGTAAGAATGTCTTACAATCATGTGAAAGAATTTAATATTTCTATCACTTTGCAGAACCATTGTATTCTAGAATTTTGGTGTCAAAAAATTTCTTCATGTATTAGGATTTTTTGATATTCTGATACTCTTCTAGCAACTTTTGTTTTAAGTTTTGAAGAAAAGAGGACTGCCCAAATGAGGTAGAGTTTTGTATTCCTTCTAGTCTTTCTTTCAGCTTCCTCTTCCTATGAAATATGTTGCCAAAGACTTCTTTATTCCAGAACTTTAGCTCTTCTGCAGTGGACAATGTGGCTTGTGGCAAGGAAATTGTGGAGTTCCATACATCTGTGAAGACCTTTATGAAATCTGGATGTGAGAACCAAACTAACTCAAAATAGAATGACTTATTTTCCCAACATAGTTTGCAGTGTCACAGGGTGAGGTTGATTATAGGAAGAGCAGTCTTGCTTCTTGGTTGGCCAAATTTCTTTTATTTCCTAAAAAAACCACCCTCCCTTCGTGCATCTTAACCCAGGTGAATTTTGCTTCATTTGCTCTCGTGTCTAAGAGACTATATTTGTTCCACTAAGGAGACATTGGCCTCAATGAAGCACTCTTGCTTTATGGTTACCGGTTTCTTCCAGTGATTTCAATGGTTTTGTATTCCATTTGTTCCACCAACCTTTCCATGATTTGCCGTAGGAGACGTCGATGAAATAATTTGATATTTAGTATTCTCAAGAAATAATGTATGCATATTATTTATCAAATATGTGTGTATCATATACAAATATCTTAATCTCAAGAAATATGCACAAATTATTTCTTGAAAAAATAATTATATAGAACCGTGTATTTATACATTATCTCATCCAATTTGTGCATATTATTTTCATTACATTTTTTTGCACTAGATTAACCCATATTCGAAATTATATTTCGACTAATTCATTCTGAACTACTATCGAGTCTTTTTTAGAGAAAAACTCTCCAAACATAATTATTTCCATTTTCAAAAATTCGAATCCGAGTTTTGATTAAAAAAAATAATCTAAGGTTATTGCCATTAAACCAACTCTTTGTTAATATTATTTTCATTACATTATCTCTACACAATATATTACTAAATATCTTAATCTCTTTTTATCCACTAGTAATGTGGAGAAATACGTTACTTTAACTAAATATGTTACTTTAATCTCATCAAATTGTTCTTTTTTTTTTCTTTAGGTAAAGTAACATATTTCGTAATTTGTGCATTTATTTTCATGATATTAAGATCTTGATGCCCATTTTCTTGCCCAATTAGGATCTGGCCTAGCGGAGCCAAACTCTAGGTTGCATGCCTGTTGTCTTGTCAAGCCTCTTCCCTTATGGGCCAAGACCCCGAGTGCTTAACACCCAAAGAAGGCTCGATTTTGTGGGAGCGTGAGGATTGAGGCCCAAGTTTGGGAAAGGTCTTTTTCTTAGGGCTCTTTCGAAAAGTTGCGGTCTCCGATCCATAGCCCTGCTTTCTAATTTTTATTAATTAATCAGTATTCAATAACAAATTTGATGAGACATAATCCAAATACCAACCAATACAACATTTGGGCACTCGATACCCAAAGAAGCACACATGGTCCTGAAAGGCTTAGTCCCTCCGATCATAAAACACATTGACTTAGGCAACACGACTGACGGGCTGATACATTCAATGAGACCGAATGCCTATCTTACTATCTGATCAACAGCAGTCAACTATTAAAGAAACCGAATGTTCCTACTCCCAACCGGTAACAATCAAACTAAATCTTGTCCACCAACATTGGTTGGCTCAGTTGGAAAGAAGCTGAGTTCTCTTAACCATGGTCGTGAGTTCGACTCCCCATGGGTATGGAAAAAATCACGTTGGGAGACCTCTCTCCGAAAAGGGTCCGACAGTAGGTCATCCGGATTAGTCATGACGAAATTCCGGATACCAGATGGGAAACAAAAAAAAAATCTTGTCCTGATTGAGTTTTCTATTACAATACGAAGCATATTTCCCACATAAGGAAGAAAATCTAGATGATCTAATCGATAAGGGAAAAAATCTCCCCATATGACTCAATTTTCTAAGTAACAACAACATTGAATTTTTAACACTCATAGATCAGGAATCCCCAGATCCCTCCACACAAGGAAACTAGGGTTTGCAACGTCTCAAGACGGCACGGTTCTGAGAGGGATGTTGTATAAAAGCTTTCGAAATATCAAGTCAAGTAAGTCCTCTAACTCAACACAAGGCACACAAAGATCATAAGGAGATCAATTCCCCCTTCTTCTGAGTCTATTTATCTTTCTAAAACTGCTCTTTCTAATTTGAATATCGGAAACTCCCCCGTCGAAGCATTCTCCGGCAGTCTTTTGCAGGTTTCAAGCTTCCTCATTAAGTACCCATTTGAATCACAAGGAGTCAGATCTGTGGAGTCGAAACCCAAATCCAATCGATTGGCGACGTCCGTGGGAAACTAGGCTAGTCATTAGTCTTTCTCTCCAACTTCTTATCAGCAAACAAAAATGGCTACAGTTAAGAGAAAACGGCCTGCCATCGGGTTCGACAACAATGATTTGATCGAGGTTGACCCCAGCCGTAACAATCCTATAGTTGTTACTAGCAAAATAGAGTCTCATATGGTAAAAATGGTTCTTGTTGACCAAGGCACAAATTGCGACATCTTTACTTGGGATACTCTCTATCAAATGGGTCTCAACTCTTCACACCTTCAACCCCCAACCGGATCCCTCAAGGAATTGTCTGATGAATGCATCTATCCAGAGGGGATCATTCCACTAGCTATAACTTTAAGGACTCCCCCCTAACCAAGCAACTGTCAAGGCCACCTTTCACATGGTAAAACTATTCTCACCGTACAACGCCATCCTCATCGACCAAGTCTGGATGAACTGGAAGCCTTACCCAGCACTCGGCACATGAAGATGAAGTTCAAAATGTTGGAGGGGATTGCAACTATTCACAATGATCCCGATCCCTAAACCTTCTTCATTGACCGAGATAGGTGAGAGAGCTTTCCTATCGATACCTTAGAACTCAAAGGTAACATCGAACCAATGAGCGAACCAGAACCAGGAGAAGAGGTGATCAAAATTCCTCTGACCGACTTTTTGGATCGGGACTACTCTGTCTGCGCCCCTACGAGATGCTATTGTTAGCTGCCTATAGCGACACTCCAAGGTTTTCACTTGGTCCTCTAAGGACATGTCTGGCATCGATCCGTCTATCATTACTCACAAATTAACAGTAAACCCTAGCTACAAGCTGGTCAAACAAAAGAAGAGGGTATTCGCCCTTGAACGTCAATAAGCCATTCAATAAGAGGTCCAAAAGTTACTACTGTTGAGTACATCTGTGAAGTCAAATATCCCGAATATCTAACCAACGTAATCCTGGTGAAAAAAACCAATTTTAAATAGAGGATGTGCATGGACTTCACGGATCTCAACAAAATATGCCTAAAGTACAGTTGCCCTCTCCTGAATATCGATAAGTTGGTGGACAACTTCTCAGGCCCCTAACTCTTGAGTTTCATAGACGCCTACTCAAGTATAATTAGATACATATGGCTCTTGAGGACGAAGAGAAAACAAGCTTCATTACTAAGTTCGGTACATACTACTATCGAGTCATACCCTTCAATCTAAAGAATGCATGGGCGACCTTCCAACGGCTAGTTAACGAAGTCTTCAAAGATCAGCTTGGTCACAATGTAGAAGCATACATGAATGACATGCTTGTAAAGAGCACTAATGCCGAAAATCACGCTGCCAACCTTGAGGAAACCTTTCAGATGCTCGAGCGCTATAACATGCGACTGAACCCTGCCAAGTACACGTTCGGAATCTCGTCGGGCAAATTCTTGGGTTTTATGCTCACCAACCGCAGGATTGAGGCAAACCCTAAAAAGATATAAGCTATTCTAGACATGTTACCGTCCCGAACACTAAAAGAGGTGCAGCATCTCACTGGTCAAATAATGACTCTAAGTTGATTCATGTCAAAAGTTGTAGAGAAGTACAAACCCATTTTTGATGCTCTGAAGAGATCTCAACGATTCACATGGACACCTGAGTGCCAAACGACTTTCAAACAGCTCAAAGAGTATCTTATGACCCCTCTATTGCTTTCTCGATCGATTCCTGGTGAAAAACTCTACCTTTATCTCTCTATTTTTGATTATACACTTTACTCTGTCCTTGTAAGATAGGATTCAACTGTTTAGAAGCCCATCTATTACATCAATTGGATACTTAAGGAAGTCGAGACTAATTATCGACCGATCGAAAAGATAGCATATGCACTGGTCATTTCGGCCAGATGACTTCGTTCGTACTTCCAAGCCCACACCGTTGTGGTATTCACCGATCAACTGTTGAAGGACATGTCTGGTTGTCTAATCAAATAGAGTGTCGAATTAAGCAAATTTGATATCCAATAGCCTCGACTAGCGATCAAAGTCCAGGCTTTGGCTGATTTCATCCTCGAGTGTACTCTTCTAATCACGATCACGTCCAAGCCCACCAAAGATAAAAACAAATGGTTATTGCCAAACTAGACCATACATGTTGACGAGTCCTCGAATTCTTTGGTTAGTGGCGCCGGGCTCATACTAATGGGTTCGGAGAACTTCAAAGCAGAATATATCCTTCGTTTTGACTTTAGGGCCACCAACAATCAGGTGGAATATGAAACTTGCTGATAGGACTCTAGATTGTAGCAAAGATGGGAGCCCAAAGTGCTCAGGTATTCACTAATTGCCAGTTAGTAGACAAGCAAATCGAGGGGGTCTATGAGACAAAAGACCCAATTATGGCCAAATACCTAAGTAAACTGCGCGAGACGATGGAAAGGCTAGAAAGGGTTGACATCCAACAAATCCCTCATTCGGAAACACGAGAGCCGATACATTCTTCAAGTTGGCCAACTCAGATTCGCTCGCTTTAGCTGAACAGTATATATCAAAAGTTTACCGTACCCCAATATCGACGAACCCGAAAGGGTCCTGGTAGAGGACCAACCTCCTAGTTGGAAAGACCCAATCGAAGCATCCTTAAGAGACAACCGATTGCCTGACATACCACTAGAAGCAGCTAAGCTAAAGCGAAAGGTCGTTTACTATGCGATCATCGACGGAAAGTTATACCGAAAGTCTATCACTCATCCCTATTTGAGATGTCTAACCCCAGAAGAGGGGAACTACATTTTATGGGAGATCTACGAAGGGATATGCAATAACCACCTGAAGGCTCGTAATCTGGTACACAAAACTTTATGACAAGGGTACTATTGGTCGACGATTTGAACAATTATATCAAAAACTGCAAAAAGTACCAACGATTCTCCTCAGTTCCCAGAACATCTTCTACCGAGCTTAGCCCCCTCACTGGACCGTGGCCGTTCTCTTAGTGGGGAATGGATATTCTCAGACCATTCCCGCTGGCTATCGGATAAAGAAAGTTCCTCATAGTGGTCATCGATTACTTTACTAAGTGGGTAGAGGCCGAACCTCTGGCCTAAATAATAACAACTAAGGCCCATCAGTTCGTATGGGCACACATTATCACTCGGTTCGGTACACCTCACGTCCTTATCACAAACAACGAAAATAGTTTGATAATGCTAACTTTCGAGAGTTCTGCGCAAAGCTAGAAATCAATCATCGGTTCTCATCGGTTGCCCATCCACAAACCAACAGAGTCACGAAAATAACCAACAAGATAATCCTCCAAGGGCTAAAGACAATGTTAGATGAAACCAAAGAATGATGGGTAGACGAACTCTATAGCATTCTCTGATCGTACCGCACCACACCTAGAAGAGCAATCGGAGAGACTCCGTTCAGCCTGATATATGGAAGCGAAGCTGTTATACTAGTGGAGATTGGGATCCCCTCCCTTCAGGTAACCCAGTATGATTCTGAAACAAACGAATCAACCTTACATGAGTACCTAAACTTACTTCCTGAGCTATGGGAATCCATATCCGCTCGAATGGCTGCATATCAGTAAGAGATGACATGATATTATGACCGACGAGTTAGAAGCAGAATGTTCAAATCAGGTGACTTGATACTAAGGAAAGTGGAAACTACTGACCAACTCCAACCTGGGGGCAAACTAGCCCCCAATTGGGAAGGCCCTTATCAAATATGCTCTGTAGTTCACCTGGGGGCTTATCGTCTCAATAATCTAGACAGATCGGCTATACCCAGAACTTGGAATGCAGAGAATCTACAAATTTACTATCAGTGAGTCACATCATTTCTCTTTCGGTAGAGGTACCTCTTATCGAGTAAGTCCCTCACGATTCTCCTTTCGATAGTTCTATATATTCGATTCCTAACGCTTCTGTTTCAGTTAGTGATTACCAATCAAAGACATTTATCTTTCCGAAGGGGTTCAGTCATCCCGTCCTATCGAAAGGATCTATCTCCCCGAAAAGGTCTCAGTCGCCCCATGCTGTCAAAGGGATCTATCTCTCTGACGGGCCTCAGTTGCCCCGTCCTATCGAAGGGATCTATCTTCCCATGAGCCTCAGTCGCCCCGTCCTATCGAAGGGATTTATCTCCCCGAAGGGTCTTAATCGGCCCGTCTTATCTAAGAGAACTGTCTCCCCAAACAAATCTTAATCGTCCTGTCCTATCGAAGGGATCTATCTCTCCGAAGGGTCTTAGTCGTCCCGTCCTATTGAAAGAATCTATCTCCTCAAACGGGTCTCAGTTGCCCCATCCAATCAAGGGGATCTATCTCCCTGACAAGCATCAGTTGCCCTATCCTATTAAATGGATCTATCTCCCCGAATGGGTCTCGGTCACCCTGTCCTACCAGAAACACCTACACCTCGGAAGGGCCTTAGTTGCCCCATCCTAGCGAGATGATTCAATCTCTTGGGTGAACTTCGGTCAAAGGAGCCAACGTTATCGGCTAAGTTCATGACAAGGGGTGGACACAACATACTCCTAATATGAGTACAACACCCAGTATCATTCGTACCAACAGTTGGCCACATAAGCGCTTCGACACGCGAAAATAATTTTACCAGACACAACAAAGGACAAGCAAGTAGAATAAGTCTTTTTTATTATGACAAATACATGAGCAAATACACTTTTCAAGTCCATTGGTCGGACCGATTACTCTAAGGAATGGCTATATTGTCTCTATTGTTTGATAACACAGAAGAGTACAAAAACAGTAAAGAGAATAACAATGAAAAACAAAATGGCAACCCTAAGCACTAAGGATCATGGAAGTCATGAATGGAATTCACGCACGACAATCTACAGCCCAACCAGCATAAAAGAACTACTGAAAAGGGGGCGAGCTAATCAGGAAGGAAGCCTGAGGATGCAACATAATATTATTAAACTTTCTAGCTCCCTGTACGCAACCGATACACCCTGCTACCCGACTCAGAAGGAGAATCTTTTCTTAAATCCGAGTCAAACACCCTCGATGGGAGCATCAATAAGGCCTATCGCAACATTCGGATAGCGAATGACATGACGAGCCCTCATACCAATAGTCCCCACTCTTGACGAGACCTCATACCAACAAAAACAATTCATGCTACACCACTCGGCCAAGCCGGAGCGCCTTTTGAAAACCTCTCATAAAAGATAACTCTCATAAGAAAAAAACTCTCAAGCATAGAAAAGAATTAGCTAAAACACCATGAAGTCTCATAGTCCCTATTTATAGGCATGAAAAGATCTCTTCAAAATCTTAGGACAGTTGAAACGCCTCTATAAAAAGCGTGCAAATTAAAAGGAGTACTTGCCGCCTTGCCTGCCTGTGCCACATTAAATTCGAATTGAAGACAAAACGTCCTAATGCAATAGAAGGGCGAAACGGTCGAATCAATAGCTGGATTCATATCCAATCCACTTTAACTTCATATCAATTGAAGGCAATTCAGATGATCTCAGGAGACACGTGTTGCCTGCCCCTCAAGAAGCGACCTTCACTTATGACACCTCTCCTGCAAATCAACACCATGAGTCGGGTGCAAATGATGGGACATAAACCAAATTCCAACCAATGCAGCATTCAAGCGCCTGATACCCGAAGAAGCACACATAGTCCTGAAAGGCTTAGTCCCTCCGATCATAAAACACATTAACTTAGGCAACACGACCGACGAGCGGATACATTCAGTAAGACCGAACGTCTGTCCTTACTATCTGATCAATGGCAGCCAAATACTAAAAGAATCGAATGTTCTTACTCCCAACCGGTAATACTCAAACTGAATCTCGTCCTGATTGAGTTTCTTATTGCAATACGAAGTATATTTTCTATATAACAAAGGAAGCCTAGAGGATCTAATCGATAAGAAAAAGAATTTCCTCATATGACTCAATTTCCTAAGTAACAACAACATTGAATCTTTGACACTCATAGATTCAGAATCCCTATATCACTCCACAAGAAAACTAAGATTTGCAACGCCCCAAGATGGCATGGCTCTAAGAGGGACGTTGTATAAAAACTTTCAAAATATCAAATCAAGTAAGTCATCTAACTTAACACAGGGCACACAAAGATCACAGGGAGATCCGTCCTCTCTTCTTTTCAGTCATTTATCTTTTCAAAAACTGCTCTTTCTAACTTAAGTATCGGAACCTTCCCCGCCGGAGGGTGCTCCGGCGATTTTTTACAGGTTTTAAGCCTCCTCATTGAGCACCAGTTCAAGTCACAAGGGGCCAAATCTGTAGAGTCAAAACCTACCTCTAACAGAATCTATTAATTCTAATTACTTTGACTCAAATTAATTATCGCATCCATTAAGAGGCAAGCTCTCTCGACGCCTATTTTTTTCACTCCTAAAACTCGAACTTGAGAAATTAGTTAAGAGAATACAATTTTATAGTCATTGGAGCAACAAAGCATTGACATAGCCATGCTTTGTATGACCATACACATTTTGTAGATTTGTAACGCCCCGAGATGGCACGGCTCTAAGAGGGACGCTGTATAAAAGCTTTCGAAAATCAAGTAAGTCATCTAACTCAACACAGGGCACACAAAGATCACAGGGAGATCCGTCCTCCCTTTTTTCAGTTTGTTTATCTTTTCGAAAACTGCTCTTTCTGACTTAAGTATCGGAACCTTCTCCGTCGGAGGGTGCTTCAGCAGTTTTTTATAAGTTTTAAGCCTCCTCATTGAGCACCAGTTCAAGTCATAAGGAGCCGAATCTATAGAGTCAAAACCCACCTCTAATAGAATCTATTAATTCTGATTAATTTGACTCAAATTAATTATCGCATCCATTAAGAGGCAAGCTCTCTCGGTGCCTATTTTTTGCACTCCTAAAACTCGAACTTGAGAAATTAGTTAAGAGAATACAATTTTATTGTCATTGGAGCAACAAAGCATTGACATAGCCATGCTTTGTATGACCATACACATTTTCTATATTTTTTTGTTTGACCGATTAGTATCCGATAACTAATTTATTAATCTTGATTAATCCTATTCAAACTAATCATTGGATTTATTAAGAGGTAAGCTTTTTCAATATTTATTTTTTCTATTTTGAATATTTAAATTCAAGAATTTGATTTAAAAAAATTTAGTATTTACTGAACCAACAAGATTTGGTGACTTTCTTCACTATCGCCATGCACTTTACCAAATGGCATTTATAAGTTATAAGTGATGGGTCGGGTCACCCATGTGGGTTTGACCCTAACCCATTTCTCCCAAAAAAAAATTGAAATTCAAATAAATAAGGGAGGGAGTGGTTTTCATGGAAAACCAACTCCAACTCCCATGATAACCACCCATGTGTGTTTGAATTTCAAATTGGTGCTTTTTGAGAAAGAAGAGGGTAACTTCCTATTGAGTGCAACAGCAAAAAACGTGAATGCACATTTTGAGGAAAGAGGGAGAGAATACACCAAAACAAGGGGAGTATTCTTAAACGAAAGGAAAATGATCTACACCATATATACATTATTTAAAGACACTTGCATTGTGAAAGCAAAGGAGATTGATCCATTTGTAACATTCTTCAGACTGGAACATCAAAAGGGTTAGTGATTCGACCCTAGATCTTGGGACATTAAATATTTATTTCGCTGTATTTACATCAAGGAATGCTTTCATTGGTATCAGAGCATGATTTAGGGTGTTTCCTAATTTTTTTTATATAAATTCGAGTTCCATTTTTTTTAAAAAAAATGAAAATGTTAACTTTGAATATAGACCACGAAATGCTTTGAAATTTGAAAGGTAGAGTACCCATGATGTTAGGAATTGATCTACAAAGTTTTATGCATGGCCGCCATGTATTTTTGGAGATTCATAAAGCCCTAGCCGAGACTTATGATGGAAAAATCTCTTTAGATAATTTGTTTCATGAAAAGAAAAATGCATGATTCAATTCCTTATTAAAAATCCTTTTCAACCATATAAATAACAAAAAAAAGGTTTAGAAATGAGGAAGAAATCAAAATCTGAAAAACTGTTCGAGGTGCAGAAATCTGGATTTAGGGAAGACGAAGAACAGTGCAAAAAAAGCTATCTCACTCTCTGGCCGTGGGCTATGAAGTCCAAACACCAAGATCCAGACCTTAGATCGAAAAACTGATGGCACCATTAGATTCAGAGACCCCAAAAATGGGGGTAGGCAAAATCCGGTGGCCGAATTCAGCCGAGAAGGCGGCGCGTGGACTTCACGCACCGCCTGGGCACGTGGGCCGATCACCCACGCGCCTACCACTTTGGGTGGCGCATGAGGGCGCGTGAGGTGCCCTCTTAGGCTAAAATTTTTTTCTAAATTTTTTAATTTTTCTTTTTGTTTTTTCTGTATTTTTAAATTAATTTTTCTGGACTGAAAATTATTTTCCATTAATTTTAAATTTGTTAAATATTTGAAAATTGCAGAAAAATCAATTAATGGCTTAGAAAAATTTCTGAAAATTTCTCACATGTTTGGAAAAATATTTTCTAGTTTCTGCCTACCTGAATTAAATTTTATAACACCTATTTGATTTTGTACTCGTTGATTTACGTATGAAAAATTCATTTTTTCGACATAAATCTTTTGATTAATGAGTATAAATAATTTTGGTGGTGTTTTATAATGTTTTGATTAGCTTCGTGTCCAATATAATGTTTAACCCCGTTTTAGGGATATGGTGAAAATCAAACATACCTTTGCACCTCTCCGGGGGAGATGCAGAGATGAGAGGACCCCGAAACGTTTGGCAAAGCTGTATATGATGTTGCATTATAAGATGAGAGTAACGCACACTTTGCCGCAACATCTGTGGGTTATGAGTCAAAAACGTTATGAACTTTGACGTTTGGGTCACTGGTTTGGAGGCGATGAAGCCGAGATTAAGATTATAAGGAATTCTCTCTCTAATCATTTGGTTGGAATGGCTGACAAAATAATAGAGGATAATAAGTGGCTTTACCTCAAAGATTTCAGACTAAAATTGCTTAGGATGTGGAGGGCTAGGGAGATAGAGATTAAAATGAAAAGGACCTTATCTCTAAAGATTAATGGCTCTACACCCCAAGCTGTTAGAAGATTCACTCCGAGAGATAGACTTTCACTTGGGATGATCAATATGGTTTCTTGCATGTATATGGAAGATAAGAAAGAAAAGAAAAAAGAAATTTGATTGTATATATATATTTTTTTTTTTCTTCTTCTTTCCTTTGATGCACAGTTATGTACTGTGATGAGAACAATGCCATGAACATGTGATGTAATGTTTCTCTCTTTAAATATATATCAAGAATGTGTATATTTGCATATTTATGGGAGCATGTGAAGAGATCTGTTCTAAATTCGCATGATTTTAGTGGGAGTTTTTAGGTTGGTAGAATTTAAGTAATTTCCACCTAAGACTTATAAGGATTTTATTACTTAGAAATCAAATTATGATAATCAAACCTTTGGATGATAGATGATGATTGGGAACTTAGTGATCTTTCGAGTCTACACCTTATGTTCCTTTATCATAAATTACTTGGATTTTAAGTACATAATTATATGATTGAATGAGCATGAATACTTACAATTACCTCTCTTTAAAAACCTAGACCATGGCATCGAAATCAATTATAGTATATTTGAATAAAGGTGATAAGTTTAACGGCGACAATTATGAAATTTGGCGCTATAAGATATGGTATGTGCTGGAAGAGCAAGATGCCTTAGAGGGTATCAACCATATCATGCAAGACCCTGGAATTGGAAACACTGCTCAACAGAGAAGAGATCAAGAAGCTTACCAGGCGTGGAAGAAGAAAAATTCCACTGCACGTGGCATCCTGGTTAGTTCTATCGTTGATGATCTCATACATGAATGTAAGCAATTCCCTACTGCTCATGACATATGGGTGTACCTCAGAGAGAAGTATGGAGGTATCAGTGTGACCCGTCTGAGGCTATTGACTATTAAGTTTGACACGTACAAAAAGAAAGCTGATGACAGCATCAAACAACATTTGAGAACTATGTCAAACATGATAAGGGAATTAAAATCGGCTGGTCACATTCTCTCTGATGAACAGCAAGTTCAGGCTTTGATCCGATCCCTTCTAGATCAGTGGGAGCATCTGAAAGTGAATCCGACTCACAATGATAGCATCAAGACTTTCTCTGATGCTATTTGCCACGTAGAACTCGAGGATGAGTGACTTGGTGCTGCGAGATTGATTTCTAATGCCTTTGTAGCTGAGTGTAGTTCTCAAAAAGCTTCGGGCTTTAAGCGAAAGAGGAACAAAAACAAAGGTAAGAAAGGGAAAGATGATGCAGGAGGGTTTAAGAAGAACAACTCCAACCGCAAGAACAAGCATAAGCGGTTTTGGAAGAAAAAGGACAAGAGTAAGATGAAGTGTTACAATTGCAAAGCTCTTGGTCATTTCACTCGAGAATGCCCCAGCCGAAAAAGGTAGCACCTCATGATGCTTCTGTGTCTATTGTAAATGTCTCTAGTACTGTTTTACTTTCTAAATCTTATCATGTGTGGATTATAGACTCAGGATAAACAGACCATGTGACAAAGGACAGGGAAGCGTTCGTGGATTTTCGTCAAATTCCTCGTGGTACAAGATGGATATACGTGGGGAACAATACGAGAGTCGAGGTTAGAGAGATTGGCACTTGTAAGCTTGAGCTACGAAGTGGCCGAACCCTAATCCTATATGATGTTCTTTTTGCACCGGAGATTCGACGGAACTTAGTTTCTGTTATTGTTCTTCTTAGGCTAGGATATGACTTGAACTTTTCTAGAAATAGGGTTTGTATCAATTACAATAGTGTGTACTATGGATCTGGATATCTCTTTGATGACTTTTTAATCTTGGATTGTGACAAACGAATGTTTAACTGCTATGTTGATCGTTATGCATCGTTAAATGTTTGTTCTTCTAGTGATGCTAATGTGAATGAGAAAGTATGGCATGCTAGACTTGGTCACATAGGGCAAGATAGGATGAATCGACTTGTGAGAGCAGGACTATTGGGTTCACTCACCAAAGTCGATTTACCAACTTGTGAACATTGTCTTGCAGGGAAGATGACTCGAAAGCCATTTGGAAAAGCCGTGAGGGCTGTGCTTGCGTTACAATTGGTTCACTCTGACATTTGTGGTCCAATGAATGTGAAGGCTAGGCATGGAGCATCATATTTCATTACTTTTATTGATATTTCATGCATTTTGGTCATCTTTATTTGATTGCTCACAAGTCTGAAGCACTTGAGTGCTTTCGACATTATATGAGTGAAGTGGAGAATCAAATGGATAAAACGATTAAAGCCTTAAGGACAGATTGAGGGCGTGAATATCTATCATATCAGTTCAAGGATCTATGTAATGAAAAGGGAATAATTAGACAATTGACTATTCCCCACACACCTTAACAGAACGGTGTTGCTGAAAGGAGGAATAGGACGTTGTTGGATATGTTGAGATCTATGATGGCACAAGCTAACTTGCCAATTTCCTTTTGGGGAGATGCATTGTTAACTGCGACCTATATCTTGAATAAAGTGCCTTCAATAACAGTACCCACAACACCGTATGAACTTTGGACTGGTAGGAAACCAACTTTGACTGGTCTTAGACCTTGGGGATCAGCAGCATATGTTCATGACCCTTTCAATAAATTTGGAAAGCTTGGTCCCCGGGGGAAGAAATGTATCTTTATTAGATATTCTGATCAATCAAAAGGTTATGTGTTCATCGGTGAACGGGAAGATGGTACTATAACTGAAATTGAATCACAAAATGTAATCTTTTTGGAAAATAATTTTCCTAGTAGAGGAGATATAACACAAGGGGAACTTTTGTTTGAATTAAACAATTCAGACAATGGAGCTATACCTGATGGATTATTGGAACCGCAACAAATTGAATCCCAGTAGGAGGGACTTAAGTTCCAATGATCTACCCGAATCATCAGTTCGGAAAAGTGCTAGGAAAGGTATGTCGAAATGTTATTACGAGATTGAAGGGCATGCCTTTATTATTTCTCCACAGGATGTAGATGAGACTAAAGATCTGTATGAGCCTCTATCTTGTCCTGCAAAGGAAGAGTTTATGAATGCAATGGAGGAAGAATGGATTCGATGAAATCCAACCATGTTTGGGAACTGGTTGATCTTCCTCATGGGCGCAAAGCTATTGGGAACAAGTGGGTTCTCAAGATTAAACGAAGGGCTGATAGATCAATTGAGAGATATAAAGCTCGATTGGTGGCAAAAGGTTACACCCAACAGGAGGATATTGATTACGAGGAAACCTTTTCCCCAGTAGTGAGATTTGCCTCTATTCGCCTATTGCTGGTTATAGTAGCCAATTTGGATTTAGAATTACACCAAATGAACGTGTGAAGACTGCTTTTCTCAATGGCGAACTTGAGGAAGAAATCTATATGGAACAACCTGTAGGTTTCATAGTCGAAGGCCAAGAAAACAAAGTTTGTAAATTGAAGAGATCAATTTGTGGCTTCAAACAGTCTTCGAGACAATGGTATTTGAGATTTCATAGAGCCATAATCTCTAACGACTTCGTAATGATAGACGAAGACCATTGCGTTTACGTGAAAACGACCAATAACAAATTTGTAATTTTATCTCTATATGTCGATGACATATTATTGGCCGGAAACAACATAGAGTATGTCTTAAGTATCAAAGATTGGTTGTCATCTAATTTTGAGATGAAGGATATGGGTGAAGCAGATTATATACTGGGTGTTAAGATCCATAGAGATCGTTCTAAGAGATTATTAGCAATATCTCAATAATCTTATATTAAAAAGATTCTAAAACGTTTTAGAATGGATAACTGCAAACTCATTGATACTCCTGTAGCAAAAGGTGAAAGTTTAAGTCTAGAAATGTACCCTAAATCACCCGAAAAGAAAGAAGAGATGTCCAAAGTACCTTATTCCAGCGCTGTTGGGAGTCTGATGTACGCTATGATGTGTACACGGCCTGACATCTGCTATGCCGTGGGTTTGGTGAGCAGGTATCAATCCAATCCAGGAAAAAGTCACTGGACAGCTGTAAAGAGGATTTTAAAATACCTGAAACGAACTGCAAATTATTCCCTTTGTTATCAAGGAAATGACTTGTTATTGAGCGGATACATAGATGCTGATTGGGGTGGTAACTTAGATAAACGTAAGTCCACCTCAGGTTATGTTTTCTTGCTAAATAATGGCGTCGTCTCTTGGAGAAGCAAGAAACAAACATGTGTATCACTCTCTACGATGGAAGCAGAGTTTGTAGCTTGTGTTTCTGTAGTTCAGGAGTGTGTTTGGTTAAAACGATTTTTACAACATTTGGAGATCGTAGGCGATATAGTGGGAGCTGTGACAATTTATTGTGATAGTCAATCAGCTATCGCTTACACGAAAGATCCCAAATATCATGGGAGAACCAAACACATTGATACGAAATTCAACTTTATTCGAGACATTATTGAAAAGAGAGATGTAACATTGAAGTATTTATCTACGCATTTAATGGTGGCTGATCCATTCACGAAACCGATACCTAGAGATGTATTTCTAAAACATGTAAAATCTCTAGGATTGCGTAGAGTGTAATTGGGTTTGTGTATGCAATGAACGTGATGTAATGCTCATTATTATATGATATTCGAATTTGTTTGCATATGCGAGTTCTTATGTCTTGATTAAAAAGTATGTCAGACAAGTTTCGAATATTGGCTCTCTCACATGAGCAATCGCCTCTAATATTTGTATGATATGTAGAGATGAGGCAATGTTAATTTTCGATAATTAACAAAAATTAGCTGCCTTAGTATAGAACTAAAATGAGATTATCCTTTATATTTATTTTCTTAATAATCGAAATAGATTTCCCACAATCCATTATACTTGTCTGGAAGCCAGGTGTGGTTTTCTCTTGAAAGAGTGATTTTTTGGAGGATTTATAAGAAGAGAGAATCAAGTCAGTATCATGATACACTTTGACTAAGACCTGTACGATGCATTAATTTTGAAATAAGACATACACTTCTATTTGAATAGAAAAGGCATCTAGCACGTGTTTTCATACCACGTGTGCATTAGTGACCCTATAGGTAATGAGTTTGTTGAAATCCCTCTATACTTCATTGTGTGAGACCCAGAGGATTGCGATTAACCTCATTAAATACCCTTATGACTTTTACCTGTTTCTTGAGACTTTATTTTAGTGATGCTACTTTAACATGTCACCAAAAAACCATAATTGATTCGGTTTTGCGGTTCATGTCTAGGAAAGCAGCTAAGGTGAGGTAGAAAGATAGTAGTGTGTAAGGTAGACTGTCTTAAAGCTGACACGTCATTTTGTATTCACAGATTGGCCAGTTATGTTTTTAATTTGATGTTCTGAAACATAATTGTGAATGCATAGTTGAAATGAGTCACGTATGCTCTCGTTTATATAGAGGGATAAGAGGTACGTTGACTCTAAGTGTAGCAAAAAGAAGTCTGGGGTATAGTGAGACTTGATATTCTCATTGTATTAGATCTAGAGCTGCTACATATCCTTAACTGGTGTATAGCTCTGAGCTCTCGATGTACTCGCTGGTCACACGATCTATTTGTCTGTATGAAATCGATGGTATATGGAAGTGATTGAACTAAATATAGGTCTAACTCTCATGTGCGAATGGAAGATGTAAGTTATAAGTGATGGGTCGGGTCTTCTATGTGGGTTTGACCCTAACCAAATTCTCCTAAAAAAAATTGAAATTCAAATAAATAAGGGAGGGAGTGGTTTTCATGGAAAACCAACTCCAACTCCCATGATAACTACCCATGTGTGTTTGAATTTCAAATTAGTGCTCTTTGAGAAAGAAGAGGGTAACTTCCTGTTGAGTGCAACAGCAAAAAACGTGAATGCACATTTTGAGGAAAGAGGGAGAGAATACACCAAAACAAGGGGAGTATTCTTAAACAAAAGGAAAATGATCTACACCATATATGCATTATTTAAAGACTCTTGGATTGTGAAAGTAAAGTAGATTGATCCATTTGTGATATTTTTCAGACTGAAACATCAAAAGGATTAGTGATTCGATCCTAGATCTTGAGATATTAAATATTTATTTCGCTCTATTTGTATCAAGGAATGCTTTCAGCGTTATTGTTTATCTGATCAATGCATAAAATTTTATTTCTCCACGATCGCCATCGCCATGCACTTTACCAAATGGCCTCATTGTAGATCCGATCAATGCATAAAATTTTATTCGTTATATCCAAAGTGGTTTTGAATCAATTCGTTCTCCACCAGCTAGAAGATGTTCTCCTCGTGGCACGAGTCACGTCACGTGTAAAACGTGAAGGATGAATAAAATATAGATAATATAAATTTTAAACGAGGATGGTGGAGCCCAGAGCCAGACCAAATGCAAGATCGAATGGGACACCGACCCACACAATTATTGTGATAATCACCAAGCAACTTGAGAAGAAACTGACTTACCCTTCTTCAACATAAAAGATGCGTTTTCCCAATATCCCGGTGCTCCATTAGCCATAAAAGAATTGATATATAATTAAATAAATTTATTATTACTTGTTTTGATATATAGTCATGCAATGCACGCAAGCCCACGTTTAGAAGTAGAAACAAAACAAATATCGACAATCCATTAAATTCTTTTAAATTGAGTAATTAAATACTCTATTTATTTAATTAAAAATTTTAAATTTGATATCTAGATATACGAAAAAAAAAATTTAAAAATCAATCTCTAAAATAAATTTTATAATATTTAAATTAAATTAATTAAATAAAATTTAAATATCTATAAAAAAAAAGAAAAAATTCTTGAACAACCCCAAAAACCGAAATTTGAAATCAGAGCCACATCCGATCCACATTCTTCAAGCTCAATGGTGACGTTACGTTATTCTTGCACAGTCATCGTCATTATTGGTACGATGTTCATAAATGGACAAGTTCGGTATGTTTGGCCCACTTGATTTGCGGATTATGCCATATATTATTTGAATAATTTTGTTGTCTCATTTTAGTTACTAATTGTACAAATAATTTTAAAGAATTTCTTTATTTTCAATAATAAGCAATAAAGTTTTAAATAATGTGGCAGAATTTTTAAAAATCAATTTATCAATACGCTTTAGTATATAGAATAAAAGGTCTAGATCGGTCCCTTTCAAATGAAGACTCAATAGTGATTCGGTCTAGATAAATTAAAACGAAACTCTAGATATTAGGCGGTGGACCAAATCCAAAACACAAAAAAAATCTAATATAACATTGGTGATAAATTTTTTTAAAATAAATTATCGATATCCGATAATTATATTAAAATTGATTAAATTTAATTCGAATTGAGTTAGATTTTTAAGAGTTAATACTCACTTGATATCTATTTTCTCTATATATAATATTTAAACTTAAATTACTTAAAAGGTACCTCCAGTGTAGTGTTCTGTAACTGTACCATTGTAACTCTAAAGAAAAAAATGCAAACTTGACGATGATTTTTGAAGAATACGACTTTAAAAAATAAATTAATTAACGAGGAGAATTATTTAGAATCATTTGTATATATGCATTTTTAAAGACTAGATTTCTGCCACATTATTCCTTTTTTTCATTTTTTCCCCTTAAAACTTTAATTATATCGGAGTTTTATCGACCATATTCTCTCTCACACAGGGGTACAGGTACAATATCATGCCTGCAAGAAAATATATATACACACACACACACACACACACATATATATATATATATATATATGATAAATTTGTGAAATAAATGTTGAAAAATGATGTTGGCATGACATATATAGCTTTATATAAAGTAAAGGTGACAGACATAATAACATAAAAGAATCAAGATAATAGGATTGAGAAGAAAGTTTCATGACAACATTCACAAAAGCAGCACAAATAATAGCCATGTGCCCAAAAGAATCGCCTCACCCGGGCAAAGTAAAAGCATACCGATAGACTCTGTTATTGTACTCACAATTTTTGTTATTAAAAAATGTTCAATTTAAATTATAATTATTATATATTAAACAAATTATCACCATTGTTGACTACTCATAATATGTTTTATTTAAAAATTATAAGTTTAAGAGAATTAATAAATTGTCATTCAAGTGTCACTTTGGCAATAGTAGTTTTTTTATATATATAAGAAAAATTCAAATTCAAGATTTTTAAAGAAAAGAATCTTGGCAATAACATCAGGGTTATGTTTCTACCCATAAAAGAGGGAAGCAGAAAGATTATAAAATAGAAAATTTTGGATGGCCACCATTTAGTACGATGTGATGAAATAGAAGATAAGGAGTAAAAGTTTCATTGTGATATTAATCTCTGATGATACATGGTCTAATAACCCATAATCATGAGATCCAAAGATTACCAAATCTACTAAACCATAACTACAAAGTCCACAGACCACCAAGGGGTCTCTCGGAAAGCACTTGGGAAAACCGAGCAGGTGTGCGGTCGAACACTCTCGGTCACTGCGGTCATACTCTTGATTAAACCTCTCGACTACTACCAAGTGCTCTTATGGTAGGAAATGTGTCAGTTGAGCAAATCAAGATCATGATCTTCCAAGATTTGAATTTCTTCTAATTCTGGGAGTAATCTCATCATCCGATAAGAAAGAAAATCTCCATGACAGTTGAAATCTTCTTTAACCTCAAGGGATTCTAAATCCCCTAGAAGTCTTTGGCTGCAATCTCTATAATTTTGAAAAATCTCAAATGATCACCCCATAAAATAAGTAGAGTTTTTACACCCTAAGCAAGAGACTAATCATGCATACATATGTTATATACACTGAACAAAAGCGACCCACTAGGTATATTCTTTAAGAACATTTGACACCCTACATACACATGTCAAACAGAGACTATACAGGACTAATCTAAGACTCTCTCAATCTTTGTTTATTACTCTTTTTGACTTGAGCATTGGAATTTTCTTGCCGAACCATCTCTGACTCAGATCAATAGAGCGGTTTGTTTATGGACCAAATTTGCACCTAACAAATTGGCGTCATTCGTGAGAATGATTGACTGTTTAGCCGAAAAAACACCATGCCATGTTTCATTCCATCTCTCCTATTGCCATGCCAAACCATTGAGAGGATTTTTCGGCAAGATACAATACCCCGAGGGCACTATTTTACTAATAATAACCATAGGAACGCCACCTACCACGCTACCACCACAATCACCTTCAATGTGGTCAAACTACTGTCCCCTTACAACTCCTTCTTGGGTCAGCCTAGTCTAGATACCTTGAAAGCATTATCAAGCACCGAACACATAAAAGTCAAGTTCAGAATGCTTCTCAGTATCGGAGTGCTCAACTGTGATTCAAATCTGATGGGATCCGTTTTGCAGAATTTACAGTAACGAATGGGCCTCGCCCAACAGTGGCATAACACCCTCAATCCATTATGTTCAATCCACTCATGCGTAAGTGGGCCTATGTCACCCCGTTTGACCGAAGGGATCTGCCTTCTCATGCGGGCCTCAGTTGCCCCGACCATCCGAAGGAGACAATTCCGTGGAAGCTTGACTCACTAATCGTCCAGTCTCTGATGATATTTACACAGTTTAACCTACAAGAGCATTCAGTGGAACCGAACACTCTCCTTTTTCTTTTTCTCTCTCCTGACCGATGGCTATCGAAGAAATCAAACACTTCTCCCCCTAGTCAGTAACACTCAACGGAATCTCGTCTCAATTGAGATTCATATTTCAACACGAAACATATCTCCTAAGAAGAAAGGGAACTTCGATGATCTAATTGATAAGAGAAAGAATCTCCTCATATGATTCAACTTCCAAAGTGATAATAATATAAAATCTTTAACAATCACAGATATGAAGTCCTCGGATCACTCCATAAGGAAACTAGGGTTTGCAACGTCCTGAGATAGCATGGCTCTGAGAGGGACACTGTATAAAAGCTTTTGAAAACATCAAGCCAGGTAAATTCTCTAACTCAACATAGGATACATAGAGATCACAGGAAGATCCGTCCTCCCTTTCTTCTCAGTCTGCTTATCCTTTCAAAAACCGCTCTTTCTGACTTGAGCATCAGAACCTCTCCCGTCAGAGCACCCTTTGATGGTCTTTTGCAGGTTTCAAGCCTCTTTATTGAGTATCTATTCGAGTCATGAGAAACCGGATCTGTGGAATCGAAACCCACCTCCTACAAAATCCATCTAATGTCTCGATTTAATAATTTCTATCTACAGACTACTATTACTTTAACAGTATTTTAATATTCTTAATTAGTCATTCCGACCTGGAATTTTGTATTATAATTTATTATGATACTAATATCTTTTTTCTACATGCTCTAACACTCTTTTATAACACTTTGATCATGTCAACCGTGCAACAATCAAAAATGATTTTTCAGCCAGTGATAATATAGTTAAGGTTACCCCTCCATTAAGCCACTGGTTCAACTCCACACTACATACGGGTTCCACACCCATTGTCTTGGCTCCACACTGCATACAGGTTCTGCACCTATCCTCTTGACTCTATACCACATACAGGTTTTGTATCCACTATCTCAGCTCCGCTCTGTATACGGGTTCCACACCCGCTGTCTTGACTTCTCGCCGCATATGAGATTTGCACCCATTCTCTTGGCTCTGCACCACTTACGAGTTCTGCACCCACTGTCTTGGCTCTGTACCATATACAGATTCTATATCCATTCTCTTGACTCTGCGCCACCTATGGGTTCCGTACGCACTTTCTTGACTTTATGTTGAAAGGTATTCTCTTGACTTAATGCCTTATGCAAATATTCTCTTGATTATATGACTTGCATGGATATTCTTTTGATTTTATGTCTTATATGGGACTTCTCTTGGCTGTACACCTTATACAGTTATTCTTTCAGCAATATGCCATATTTTGGTATTTTTTTAGCTCTAGGCCTTATATTAGTATTCTCTCGGTGCTACACCTTATATTGGTATTCTATTGGCTCTATGCCTTATATTGGTCTTCTCTCGGTACCATGCATTATATTGGTATTTTCTTGGCTCTATGTCTTATATTGGTATTCTCTCAAAGCTACGCCTTATATTGATATTCTCTCGTCACTACACCTTGTATTGATATTCTCTTGAATCTACACCTTATATTGTTATATGTCTTATGGCATTCTCTTAGCCCTACACCTTACATTGGTATTCTCGTAGCTTTACATCTCATGTGGCACACAAGTAGGATCTAACTCCCATTCTCTTAGCATCACGCTTCATGAGTTACAACACTATTTCAATACATATTCTCTCAATTCTAATGTCTGAAAAGGGATCCAACACCTCTCTCTTGGCTACAACACCTCAAGAACAACTCAGCACTCAAGTCACTCTATTTCAATACATGATCAATACATAAACAAAAATCCAAAGATAACAAGCAAACATCTTTTTCATTCATATGAATTCTTATAAATTATGCAAATGGAATACAAAATGAGGTGAGGTTCATGCAAAATCTGAGGGGCAGGATACACCAGCGTACATCAGAGGAAGAAGAAAATCCAACCAGAAAACGAGTCCCACTCTCTCGCTCCTATGGCATCCATTCGGGAGCTTAGAGCCTCGCCTCATTCTCTCTCTTGCCTCGATCTCTAGCCTCTCACATTCATCGAGAAATACGTCGCACTGATAAAATACAGACTCTAGTCAGTCTTTAGATCATCTATTTCTTTGTCTTTGAGCCTTCAAATGCTCCACATCAAGCATTTAGAGTTAAGGATCTCACCACCATTTTTTATAACAAATCCATGATTAGAAACCATCATCATCATCTGTATGAAGTGTACTAACTCTCATCTCCACTAGTAAAATGCCTACATATCCTTCGAACAAATCTATCAACCTCTTTGCAAGTACAAGTCTTTTTCCTACAAATCATACAATCCATATACTCACGGATAAAGAATAGATACACTTCCACCTTTCATACTCAATCGGCAATTTCAACCGAAAATCATCACCCAAACCCATCTCCTTTACCATTTCCTCTAATTCCTTTCCTACCTAATCTCCCAATTTCATGACAACAATATGATTCTGAACCCTTAGCCATCTCTATTCTTCACAAATCTTTTAAACCCTAAAACCCTACTTCACTATCTATCATAAAAAGCATATTGAGTACGACTATGCTCACTTAAATAATGTTTTAAAGGAAACACAAATTGGTGCCTCTCATATTTAATGCTCCACTTTCACACCTCTTTTAATTCCCCAATTAACTCTACTTCTAATACTATTTTTTCCAAAATATCATTAGGAGTGGGGGGCAAATGATGATATATGATCCAACAGCTTATAACTATAAGACCTAAAGACTACCAAGTGTACTAGACCATAACCACAAAGTCCACAGGCCACCAAGAGGTCTCTCGGTAGGTACTCGAGAAGACCGAGCAGTTGTCCAGTTGAACACTCTCGGCCACTACACGGTGATACTCTCGATTAAACCTCTCGACTACTACAAAGTGATCTCCCACTAGAAAACATCTCCATTGAGCAAATCATGATCATGATATTCCAAGATTTGAACCTCTCCTAGTCTCTGGGGTATTCCAATCCAATAAGGAAGAAAATCTCCACAACAATTGGAATCTTCCATAACCTTAATAGATTCTAAATTGTTTAAAAGTCTTTGGCTACAAACCTTGTAATCTTGAAAGGTCTCAAATGATCTCTCCATAAAGTAAGTAGGATTTTTACACCCCTAAACAAGAGATTAACCATGCATATGCATGCTATATATACTGAATAAAGACAACCCACCAGGTATATTCTTCACGCACTTTTGACACCCCACATGTAGAGGCTACAAAGGTTTAATCTAAGGCTCTCTCAGTCTTTCCTTTATTATGCTTTCTGACTCGAGTGTCAGAACTTTCACCGTCGAACCACCTTCGGCATGTATTTTATAGGTCTTTCCATTAACGAACATCCAGCGTACATATTGACACCGGTTCCCCGCTCAGGTCGGTAGAATAGTTTGTCTGTGAAGAACTGAGGCTTCATAATCTAGAGGGGATGGGTGAATAGGTTATTGACACTTTTTGGGTAAACTTTGAGTTACAAATATAGAACACAGAGAAAAGGATAGAAGAACAATGGATATAGAGATTCATAGTGGTTTTACCTTTTTGGTATACGTCCAATCCCAGGCTTCCCCTAGAGTTTTCAATCCATTTTTTGTTCCCCAAGTAGTAAAACCAACTAGGTTTCCAGGCCCTAGTCGAGCCTATACAAGTGTTGCTCTTGAACACTTATATTAGACCTCATGATGCTAGCAAACCCATACACTAGATTTCATGGCTCTAGCAAACCTTAACCTTTCCAGGCACCTACTTGGTTGAATAGGTCCTAGTCACACTTTACAAGTGTTGCTCATAGAACACTTCCCACTAGCTTCACAGTGTTAGCAAACTCTAACCTAACAATCTTTCAAACAATTGAATCGCAGATCAAGAAGACCCACTCCTTTTAATCTCTTACACGATTATAAGATGAGAACAAGGATTACAACCTTGAGCCTTGATGCTCAGATATAGACTTTACAGCCTAAAACAAATATAGTACTAAAACAATTGATAAACAATGAAGACCAAGAGTATTAATGTACAAAGAATGTGTTTAATGGTTTCAAAAGATTGTTTGGTCTTCAACAGTGGTTGTATTTATAGCTTCTCAAGATGTCTTGATCGTTGGAGCTCATTTAATGCTGAAACTAGCTGTTCGGAGGCTGTTGAGGGACATTAAATGCTCGAACAGCTTTTATGAAAACTAGTTGTTACTCATGTGCTAGTCGACTATGCTTCTCTATTAGTCAACTACAATTTGAATTTTGTCTTTGTTCCTCCATGAGCTAGTCAACTGCTTCTTACTTCATCTTGACTTTACACTATGACTAGTTTAAGTACCGGTACTCTAACTTTCAAGAATTGGTACTCGTCGTTGTGTTCCTTTTTGACTCCTTGATTAGTCGACTACCTCTATCCATGATAGTCGATTACATTTATGTACTTAGTTAGATCTTGGACTTCTGTAAAGTAGAGGATCGATACTTACATGTCCAAGGATCGATAATCATCTTTTGAGATGTGGCATAATCGACTTCCACACTTTGAGATAGTCGACTGGCACTTGAACCTACTTTGATGTATATGCATCATGCTAGTGCAAATCGCTCATGCATGTGGCATAATGTTATGGGCATGTGGCATGTGTCATGTGACATTATGCTCTAAGGTTGCTTTGCTCTAAGTTATATGTTGTGTTCTGTTTTGGGAGCAGCAAGAGTAGACTTTTGCTTCTTGTGGTAGTCGATTTCCTCATGTTCAAAATATGAGTCATTTAAGGATTGATACTTCACCTCCAAAATTATAATTTTTTTTTGAGTTAAGAAGAGGTGAATCAACTATAATAAAACCATTAGTTGACTAAGCCATTTGCTTAATGCAAATATATGTGCAATGACATGCAGTGGTGGTGCGCAATGGATTGGTGGAATGTTAATGCTCATGTCATGCTCGTGTGATGCTAATACCATGCTCATGCCAGGCTAATGTTATGCTCATGTGATATTTGTGCTAAGCCAGTGCCATGCCAATATAATACATGTGTCATGCAAGTGCAGTGCATGTACCATGCTAATGCAATAGAAATGCTAAGCTAATATCGTGCATACGCAATGTGCTCATAGCTCAGTCCTTAAATGTGTGAGTCGACTACCATTCCTATGCAAGTCAACTAGTTTGAATGTCTTATGGGCTGATTTAAGTTTTACATGTGTTTTGACATTCATTGTATGTGGTAAGGTGTATGTCTCATTACAATGACATATGCTTGGTGAGCTAACACATATATGTGGACTAACTTATAAGTGTAAGTCGACTGTGATCTTTGGGTGGTCGGCTATAATGTGTCAGATTCTCATTTTGACTGTTATTGTTTGACTATTAGCATTTAAAATTTGATCCTTATAGCTAGACTAACAGTGATAGTCGACCAGGTGCATTAGGTAGTCGACTAGGTTTCTATTGTGTGTATTCTGTATGATTTGTATCAAGTCTAAACTATTTCTATCTCCGTAGAATTCAATCTTTAATAAGTCTAACGTAATCTTTTCATCACTATACACCTTAACCTCATCTTTTGCTCATTATCAAAACTCATTTTGCCAATAATCTCCCCCTTTTTAATGATGATAAAAATTATGCTAATGAATGATGGTTCTAAGTGTTTTTAAGAATGCATGAGGTGCAGTAGGGATTATTGCTCTTCCTTAATGTGTGCTTTTATGCTCCCTCTCAATCAATGCACTTGAATTCTCAGTTTTGTTTTTTTCAATTCTACATTTCTCTAAATTTCTTCCATATTTTCTCTAGTGTATAACATCTTCTGTGCATTCTCCTAACTTTCATTCCACTCAAACACTTTCATTCCATTTTCTTCCTCATTTTGTCATCAACAAAAGGGTTAAACTAAATGGGCAAAAAAAAATACCCAAGCTTAAGGTTATTAACCTATTAATAGAGTGCAGTGAACCTAAAAGCCCTTGGTCAATGTCTAGGAATGAAATGCATGACATGGAAGTGTAATGCCAGGATAAAGAATGCATGCAGGTGCTTGTGGGAGTATAAAGTGTGCAGAGATAATTTGAACATGTTAACAAAAGTAAGGACTTGGAAGCATAACTCCACACCTAAACATACATGATTTATAAAAACATATCTAATCACTATTAAATACAAATGAATATTATAGTAATAGTACAATAACATCCAAAGTTTGGAGCAACTAGAGAGTTTATCATAGTTAACATAGTTATAAGTTTTAATTCAGCCGTAGCATACCAGCATATTATTACAAGTTTTCAATATATGCATTAAACTAGAATGGTGAATTTCATAAGTAGTATGCAAAGTTAGAAAGCAAATGGTAGAGACCAGACAAAGGCAATCACAACGTTCTGTATTCCCCATTTATTATTTATTTGATGAATATTTATCCTCTGGAATATTCAACTTTCGTTCCAACTTCGTTACTCTTTCTTCCAAACATGATAGTTTACTATGAAGTTGAAAAAGTTCCTTATCTAGATCTTCATCCTCCTATTTTATGGAGTTCATCAATTGTAAAGGAGTTGGATTTGATGACTAAGGAGCTTTTGTGGAAGTGAGGATTGATGAGATTAAGTTAATTCAGAGATTTCGGAGTAGAGAGAGAAGAAGCTCCAATATTGAGAGTAGGATTAATCTCAACACTTATTTCTATAGAGACATCTATCCCATGACTTATGATGATTTTTGTGATTAGCAAAGCATATGGAAGATTTCCTCTTTTCACAATTCCTATTTCTATCATCTCTAAAGGGATTAAGAAATGGAGTCCAAGATTTTTGTTTTGTATAAGACATGCCATTATCAAGTAGTTTTCTCTGAGACAATGAATGGCTATCTTATGGAGCAGTTTCTCGTAAGGAGGTAAGGATGAAGCATTATATCCAATTATTTTAAGTTGATTATTTTTTAATACAACCCTTGCATCATCTAAAATGCTGGTTCCAAGGTATGCTTCACATTCTTGATAGTAATATTTTTATAATTTTGAATTATTTTATTTTATTTTAGACTTTATTTTAGATTTTTAGAACTATTTTAAACCTTATTTCATGATTTTACATTAATTAATTTCATGGGTTTTGTTTTATGTAATTCTTGAACCTATTTAGAAAAAATAAAATTGCACAGATAGCTGTTAGTTTTTGGGCATAACTTTCTGCTCTAATGTTCGATTGACTTGATTCTTGTTAAGTTGGAAAGAAGACCTCAAGAGCTACAAATCTTGTGAAGACTCCAGAAGCTAAATCAGGCCAAAAGGTATATGAAATTTAGAGAGAATTTATTGCAGTGTTGCTAATTAAGAATAAGGATAAAGTTTCCAAATTTTGAGATAATGTCCATCACAAAAGCCAAATTTCCAAAGAACACACAAATTCTTGTTCACTTAGGGTTTAATCTATAAATAGGAGGCATCCCCACACATTTGAGAGGATGAAACCCTAGCAGCCTCCATAGGTTATGATTTTCCATTTCCTTCAGGTGCAAAAGGGTTGTAATATTTTCTTTACTTTTCTTGTCTTTCTTTATTATGTCTAACTAGATTTCTTGTTCCTAAAACTTGATAGACTTTGTTCTTTGATTAATAGTATGGTTTGATTTATTTCTTTTTCTTAAATCTTTATTGGTATGATTATTATTTAATGAGATTTTATTATTCAACTTAATGTTTCATACATTTTAGGCTTTTTCATTTTGATGATTTGAGCTTGAATACATGCATGACCAACATAATTGCAAAAGATTAATCCAATGCAATAAAATCTGCAAAAGGTTATGAGATCGATGGACGATTAATTTGGTGTATGGGATTTTAGGGAAAACTCTAAATTACAGTTTTTTCATAAATCTTAATGCAATTCAACTTAATCAAAATTGCATGACCATTGAATTTTGGCTAATCAAATTAGGGTTTCATTACCTGACCATTGGGTGGATCTAATTTTAAAAAAATCTATCAGAATCAATAATAATTCTATAACCAATAAACTTTAAAAGATTTAAATGAATTCAACCATGTGAAAAATTAAAAACAGATAAAATCAATATCCTAGAGTTTTATAAAATTAGAGATTTTATCCATTAATTTCTGTCTTTGATATTTTTGTAATTTTAATAATTTTTTACAATTTTGATTTATTTTATCCAACTTAGATAGAGAAATTTAAAATTGATAATATAAAATATTTTCGTGTGAATGACACTTGCTCTCACTACACACAATACTAGATTAGGGTATATTTGCTCAAAATCATGATACACTAAAATCGCATAACAAGTTTTTAATGTTGTTACCAGGAATATTCTTGCATATCAATCAATAATCTTGTTTGAAATTGGATACTATCTTTACCTTCTTTTTCATATTTTTTGATATATAATTTTTTAGGGTTATACAATCACTGTTTAGGGTTTAGATTTGGTCTGAATTTGGAAATTTTCAGGAATTTTTAAGGTCCAAAAAACATTTTTAGATTTAAGGTTCTGTGACCACTTATTTTAGAGAATTTCAGTCTACTAAACAAAACTCATTGTTTTGTTATAGACACCACCCTATTTTGGCCAAATTCTATCGTTTTTATATATTATCTATTTTTTTTCTTGATTTTTAGGGGTTTTCAATTGCTTTCTTGGGTTCTTTCTTTTTTTTTTTTGAATTATCTTACTGTTTTTTCTTGATTTCTACTTTTATATAACTATTATAGATTTTCTTGAGTGGTTCTTGCAATCAATTTTGAAAATTTAATTTTATGCTATTTTTTATGTTGATATAGTGCATGCTACAATCAAAGAATCTTGACTTAACGGATTTTGATACTGAAATCGAGAGAACTTTAAAAACCATTAGTAAATAAATTAGGGAAGGCAAGGAAGAAGCAATGGCCCATGAAAACAGAGCAATGAGGGAGTACTCAATGCGTAGACTTCAAGACTTCCAAACTAATATCACACGACCCACTATGGAGGCAAACAACTTTGAGCTGAAGCCGAGTCTTATTGGCATGGTGTGTGGAGGAGCCATCGAAGATCCAAATAGCTACTTGAAGAACTTCATGAAGATCAGTGATGTGATCAAATTGAATGGACTCAGCCACGATGCCATAAGATTAAGGTTGTTTCCTTTCTCTCTTAGGGAAAAGGCAAAGGTATGGCGAAATGCATTCTCTACTAATCACTTTACTAATTGGGAAAATATTTCTCAAACATTCCTACCTAAATGCTTTTCGCCTAGTAAAACTGCTAAACTACGCAATGATATTACTAATATTAGGTAATTTGATGGTGAGTCTTTGTATAATACTTGGGAATGATTTAAGAATTTGAGTAAGAGATGCTCACATCATGATATACCTGACTAGTTGATTTAGTAAACTTTTTATGGTGGTCTTTCGAATTTTATTAAAATTACCATTGATGCTGTAGCTGGGGGTGCATTTCTGAGTAAGACTTATCATAAAGCATGTGCATTACTTGATGATATGGCCTTAAATCAGTATGATTGATCTAATGAATGTGAGATTGCTAGATAAAAAGCTAGCCTGCATGAGGTCAATACTTTAACCATGCTAAATGCAAAAATGGACTCCATAATTAATATCATAAAAGTTAATCAAATCAATATTATGACTAATCAAGTTTTATATAATAATTCATGTGATGATTCTACTCAGGTGTCTTCTGAGTGTCCACAGGTGCAATAATCAAACTATGTTTCTAACTTTGATAGATCTCAAAACAACTTTTACCCCAATATATATAATCCCGGGTGGAGGAACCACCCTAACTTTTCATGGAGTCAAGGAGTACCGTTACGACCAAGCAATCCACAAAATTTTACTTTAGGAAGTCAACAGCCAAAAGAGAGCAAGGCATCATGAGAGATAGCAATCGAATGTCTGGCAACAGTGACTAATGAAAGGTATAAAAAACTTGAAAATGAGATTGATCAATTAATAAACGCCTTTCATTCTCATGTGCCAGGTAGATTGTCGAGCGATACTAAGAAGAATCCTAAAGAACAAGTTAAGTTAGTTTCATTGAGGTGTGGAAAACAATTACAAGAGGACCCGATTTGGTCAAAGGATAGACAAAAGACCAAGGAGCAGAACAAATAAGAGGCTGAAGAGGAGATCAAACAGCTTACAAGTGATAAGTCCATGGCATCGGATCTAAAGTGAGGAAGTTCTCTAATTTCCCATTCTCGAGGGATTGATTCTTCTTCCTTATGTTCTAAATCTATCTTAGATGATTGCTCATGAGCATTTTCATTCTCAACACATTCTGGAACCTTGATCAGCTTATGTAAGGCATCGTCATCAAAACTCTTTTTGCCTAATTGGTCATTCTCATCAAATTCTATATGGATTAACTCTTCAACCATTAGTTGTATATCTTATAAACTTTGCTAGAGGTTGAACATTCTAGAAATATACCCTTATCACTTGCCTAAAGAGTCCTTGTCATTGTTTAATGCATAACATTTACAACCAAATACATGGAAGGCTATGTTTGGTCTCTTTCCTTTATAAAACTCATATGGGGTTTTCTTAAGGATAGGTCTAATTAAACTCTATTCAGGATATAACAGACTGTGTTAATAGCCTCAGTCTAAAAATACTTAAGTAAATTATGCTCACAGAACATTGTTCTTGTCATCTCTTCTAAGGTCCTATTCTTTCTTTCTACAACCCCATTCTGTTGGGGTATGCAGGAGTTGAGAAGTTATGATCTACATCATACTCATTATAGAATGCTTCCATTGTTCTATTCTCAAACTCCTTCCCATGGTCACTTTTGATACTCTTGATTGAGTATCCTTTCTCATTTTGGATCTTTTTACATAATTTGACAAAGACAGTACTTACCTCTTCTTTCTTGGCTAGGAATAGCACCCATGTATACTTAGAATAATCATTTAAGATCATAAATCTATAGTGCTTTCCCCTTAGGTTCTAAGTTCTAGTAGGTCCAAATAAATTTATATGTAGAAATTCTAATGGCCTATTGGTTGACACTATGTTCTTTGGCTTAAAAGTTTTTCTTGTATGCTTGTCTTTCATGTAAGCATCACATAGCCTAACTCTTTCAAATTTAAGTTTGGGTAGGCCTTTTACTAGGTCTTTCCTAACTAGTTTTGATATCAGATCCATGTCAGCATAGTCTAACCTTCTATGTTAAAATCAGGCATTGTTATGGCTCACTGCCATGAGACATACCTTTTCAAAATAATCTATATTGTCTAGATTAATCAGATAGATATTTCCCTACCTAAATCCTCTAAATCTAACCTCTTTGCTACATTTATTTAACACTTTACAACAATCAAAGTTAAACAAAATAATATAACCTTTATCACAGAATTGACTAATACTAAAGAAGTTATACTTCAAGTCTTTAACTAATAAAGCATGCTCAATGAGAGTATGAGAGGTAATTATATTACCAAAACCAATTATCCTTCCTTTGGAGTTGTTTCCAAAGATAACTTTGTATCTAAGTCTCTCTCCAGCAGCTGAACCTGGTTGTATCTCTTGTCATGTGCCGGGAGCAACCACTATCTAGGGACCAAGTATTCCCAGATCCTTTAGTTTTCAAACATGTCTGTAAAAGAGAGAATTCAGCCTTTTGATACCCATGTCTTTTTGGATCCAACATAGTTAGTCACAGAATTATCTCTAACTACTTTAGGCACCCATTGTTTTGTTATTTTTCTAGATGTTTCAGCTCTAAACCAATATGCATTAGATGTGTGGTCTATTTTATAACATTGTGAGCATTTCAGATTTCTAATTGACCTTTCATTTTTGCTTGCACTCATTTTCTTTTTAAGCTTACAGTGTTCAGCTTTGTGTCCCAATTTCATGCAAGCATCATATCTGATTTTACCTTTGTTGAATCCTAAGCTAGGTATAAAGAAACTATAGAGCTTCTTCTGGGTCTTAGATGGGTCATATCTTAGGCCGACCTTGTCATAGACTACACTTTGGGTGCCTAATATTAAGTGTAGTTTTTCTTGACCCTGGACAAACTTATATAACTAAGAATTAAGTCTCTGATTTTGCTTTTATCCTCTTTAAGTTCCTCTATGTGGTTAAGAATTCAATATTTTCATTTTCTGTTTATGCGAGCATGCCTTTTTGATTTTCTAATTCTTTAGCCTTCTTTGATTCAGTTTCTAATTTATCATGTAATTCATTGTTATGTTGCTTAAGTATATTGCATTCTTCTTTTAATTTATTATTTTCTGAAACTGACATATTCTTTTCTTCCTCCAATTCAGTATATGCCCTTTAAGAATATGTTTTTCTTCATTACTTTCCTAAGATCTTTAAGAGCTTCTAGGAGTGCCTCATGCAATTCTTCTATAGAAAAATCATCCTCGGAATCTATGGAATTTAAAAAGTTAGAATAAGATTAGGAGCTTACCTCATTGTTCTGAGAATTCTCTAAAACCATAAAACATGTGTTGGCTTCCTTAATCTCAAATTTTCATCACTCCAAATAGCCAGTGCCTTCTTCTTCTTTTTTGTCTTCTTGTCTCTCTTGTCAACCTTGTTGAGTTGAGGACAATCTGTTTTAATGTGTCCAGGATTCTTGTACTCAAAGTATCGAACTTGTCCTCTCTTTTTTGACTTTCTTAGGATTACTTT
Source organism: Dillenia turbinata (assembly GCA_037126225.1). Taxonomy (NCBI): domain Eukaryota; kingdom Viridiplantae; phylum Streptophyta; class Magnoliopsida; order Dilleniales; family Dilleniaceae; genus Dillenia; species Dillenia turbinata. The sequence continues at coordinate 16,851,913 of JBAMMX010000011.1, forward strand.
CCCTTTGTTTCTTTTTCTTCTCAGCATGTCTCTTTTAAAATTTGGGTTAGCAATGCCACTTCTTCTTCTTCATCATCTTTATCATTGTCTGGGGTGCTTTCTTCACTATTTACCTTGAAAGCCACATTCTTTCCTTTGCCTTCACTCATCGTCGCCTTGTTGTTTATCTTAATTTCATGTGTTATGGGCAATCCTACCAATTGATCCATTGTGAGTGTTTTTAGATTCTTTGACTCCTCAATTGCAATGATTTTAGGCTCCCAACCTTAGGCGGGAATCTCAACACCTTGTTAACCATGTCTTCTTCGGACATGCCTTTTCCCAACATTGTATTCTCCAATTTTGAAGGCCTCATACTCCTGCTTCAACATCCGAACCATGTTTTTCTTTACTTGGTCTATGTCTTCATATGTAGCCTCAAGCCTTTCTCATCTTTAGTAGAGATGCATGATGAGACTCTGTTTTACTCATTCAAGCTCAATGGTAAGTGTAGCAGGTTAACAACCTTACAATTTGCTTTGTAGACTTTCTTGTCTTCTGGTGTCATATTCTTCATTTGACTGGAACTCAGACACCATCTACTACTTCTGCTAGGAATTCAATTCTTTCTTCAATGATCTCCCACATAGTTTCATCTTGAGCGATGATGAAATTCTGCAACCTTTGCTTCCAGTAGTTATAGTTGCTTCCATTGAAAAAAGGTGCTCTGTTTGTAGAGCAAGCCTCAAAAGGGACACTGTCTGCATTTAGTGCCATATTAGATCACTATAAATAAAAACTGATTTAGCGATGGATTTTAGCAACGAATAACTTTCGTTGCCAATGTACAACAAAATTAACAATAAAAAATGATGTCATCGTAAATCAGCAACGAATTTAGCGACAAATAAATTTCATCGCAAAATTAGCAACGATAAATTTTGTTCATAAATCCGTGACTAATTTGCCACGGAAATAATTTGTCACAGAATTAGTCGCTAATTAGCGATGAAAAATGTTTTTCATCACCAAATATGTGAAGAAGACAAACTTCATCGCCAAATTAACGACGAATTCACAATTTAGTGGCAAAAAGTGTTTCGTCGGAAATTCTATGATAAAAAAAATGTTTGTTGCAAATTCTACGATGAAAATCCTTATTTGTTGCAAAATATATGATCATGCATCGCTAAATTTGTTGCTAATTAGCAACAAACTATATACTCGTGGCAAAATTCGTCGTTAATTTGAAATCCTATTTCAAATTTTATGATTAAATTCATTTTACGCTCACTTATGTATCTTTTTCAATTGTTCCTATTATTAACATTTTCTGGAGTTAAGAAATCGATTTAAATGAATAGTGAATCTTAATATTCTTACCAAACCAATAACTTTTAACAAAAAATAATTCATTTATTTTCTATTTATATAAAAGAATGGTAATTGAGTGTTTTCTTTTATAGTGATAGTATTGTTTCATATAAACATACATATATATATATATTCATATAAATCAGAAACTTATAAATTTGCTTAAATATTCAATTCATTAAACTAAGATGAAGGAGGAAAATTTTTTTTATTAATGATCAACATAATGAATATTTTTTAATCTATAATTATGTTATAGTATGTATCATAGCTAAATATCGTTAATAGTTTGTCTCTAAGTTTGTAGTTTAGTACATTAAATGAATTTTTTGTTGCAAAATTTGTCACAAATTGTCATATTCGTTGCTAAATTCATTGCAAATTGCGATAAAAAAAGTGTTCGTCACTGCTTTCAGTGACAAACAGTTAGTTTGTAGCTGATCAGTGATGAAATCAACGATGAACTTTGTTCGTCCTTGAATTTCTTGCTTTACTAATTTTCCCACACTTCGTTGAACTTTCATAGTTTGAAGCTGTCTCTATCTCTCACTTGGGTGCTACAGCCGAATCTGCGAAGAATAAGAAGTTATCTCTCTCTTGTTGTTGAATCTGTAGATGGAATTAACATACTCCTCTCTTTCTCTTTCTCTCTCTCTCTCACACGTACAAGGTTGGAGATTCGATGGTGCACTGTCGGATCTTCAAAGAAGAAGGCAGATCCTGTGGCAGCACTGTTGGGTCTGTTGTTTGTATGGGGAGGGGGAGCCTCCCTCCCCCTCCTTCGCGGCCTCACTGCATAGGGAGGGGGACCTCCCTATCGCGGGAGGAGGGGGGAACCTCCCTTCCCCCTTCGTAGCTCCGCCGCGTGGGGAGGGGGAGCCTTCTCCCCCTTCGTGGCTTCATCGTGGGGGAGAGCCACGATGGAGGATGCTCTCCCTCTGTTGCGGCTTTGTTGCAAGGGGAGGGAAGCCTCCCTTGCAGTGGCGGTGGTCCGTTGGGGGGGAGTGGGAGCCTCCTTCTGCTACAGGTGTTTTTTTTTTTTTAGGTATAAAGTTTTTTTTTTTTTAAATATAGCAGTTATAATTAAATTTTTTAAAATGTTATTTTTTAAAAAAATTTAATGTTATAATTTTTTTTTAATAATATGTTAGTTATTTATAATTGTTAATGTTGCCTCTAGGTTTGCCACTGGAGAACATTTCAAGCTTTAGTTGTTGTTGCTGTTGATATCCAAGGCTATTGGAGGAAGGTAATTGTTAATGTTTTTTTTTTGTATTTTTTACTTTCTATTATATGAATTTTATACAGTAATTATAAGTAATTTAGAATTTTTGGTGGTGAAACATGCAAATATGTTAATGTATATGTTTGTATTATTTTGATTTCAATATTATCTCCTTCATTTGTGCTTATTATAATAATATCTAGTGGTGGATTTATTGATGTTACTATTTTATTATCATATACTAATTTTCGTTTTTTATATAGACTTGCTTATACTAATGGTGTTTCGTAAGATTGGATCATATTATTTTTTATTAAATAAGTTTTTATCCATTTAAAAAGCAATTGATTTGCTTGTTTTTCTAATATTTCTTTCTTCCATAATTCTTTTAATGGTTCAAACCAAATTCTTTCTGATTGAAATTGTTTAAGATAATATCTTTCATTTATATATTCATAATTAGGTTCTCAATGTTTTGTAGTAACATTTGTAGAAATTTCGAACTTGTGATGGAGTTGGTGAATTTGGTAGAAATTCATTATTTCCTAGTGGTTCTGAAATAGGATTTTTATATCTCATTAAATTATTTTCTTCTTGTATTGATATTGATGATGTTGATTGTCTAGTTGGTTTTATTTCGGTTTTTATTGACTGTACCGAGGATTCTAATCTTCTTGATGGTTCTAATAATGGTAAAGATCTTCAACTACTAGGAAATCTTAATAGTATTTTTCTTTACCAAATGGTACTGTAAAATAATATATATATATATATATATAGATGTATTATACCAAATTTCCCAATATGAGAGTGTAAAGTAGTTATTATAGTAACAACCTTTTGCATTGAAATCAACTTCTTGCTTTTAATACCCAAACTCCATGCCTCAACATCATATTATGACAAGAGAGAGAGAGAACTATAAAGATTTATCATAAATTAATTTAGTATTCCAAAAGCATGATATCAGATAACCCTATTGCCTAACAACTATATAAAAATGGAAACAAATTAATAATAGAAATTTTTATAGCCATAAATAACTCAAACTACTTAATCTGCATCACATCTTTCTCCCTTCACTTTGTTGATATTTTGTCTTTTGTAATTAATTGTAACTGTTTAATATTTGTTATTTGTTAGCAAGTAAAACAAATTAATCTGATATTTCCATACCATATCAAAGACCTGTAGTGATTAAGATTGAGCTTAATACTCAACCAAATTAAGATTAAAAGAGATAGAAAAACATCACAAGATCTCCATATCACGTGAAAAAAAATTGCTAGGCAAGGATAAACTGCTCACCCTATCCAGAGAGTTTGTCAAGAAATTTTATTAAAATTTATTAGAAATTTTGTCATTAAATATATTGGAAAAATATTAGCACAATTACTATTGTATATTTATTTAGAAAAAAAATTATCCATTTTATATAAAAATGCTATTATAATTAAGTAATATTACTTGTAAAATATGAAAGCATGTCACATTTATTAAAGAGATTAAAAAAAGAATAGAATGTTGATTCTTTCATATTCCAAAATTGGCTGGATACATGGTCATCTCTTATCAGAATTCTTCTTTGTTTCTCAACACTCTCAATTTTATCCTATCGATTTTCATTATCCTCTAGATTCTGAAAGACCTGAAACATTCAAGTACTTGGAACCCCATGTGTTGATATCAGATTAGTTTAAATATTAATTTAACAATCAAGTATAATTTATAGTAAATTCTATTTCGATTAGTTTAACAATCAAATATGTTAATGTTTAATGTTTAATATTTAGTTTGATGATATGGTAATATTTAATTTTATAATAATATTTTGCGAAATTAGTTTAATACTAATTAATGTTATAATAATTTTTTGTGAAATTAATGTTATAATATTTAATATTTTAATGTGTAATTTTATGAGTATGTGTGTACTTATAATATTTAATATTTAATATTTTTTAATATGTATATACATCATGCAAAAAAATACAAATAGCCCTCTTTGCACAATCACATATTCTATCAATATAGTTGTTTATATATTTCATCAATGTAATCTAACTCTGTTTTTTTTTTTTTTTTTTTACTCCAATCAAATAACTTTTATTAGTAGTACTTTTATTAATATTTTATAAATTTTAAATTTGTGAACAGGGAAAATACAAAACGAAAGAAGTTGGATGCAAAAAAAGAACTTACATGATGTTGAGGTTTAACTAATGAGTTTATTATTGGGTTGGAACAATTTTTAGATTTTGTTTGTAGTAAAGTTGAGTTAATGGATGAGAATAAGTTAAGGTGACCGTGTAAAAAGTGTCGTAATAGTAAATTTTTTCAGTATGATAAAATTAGGGAATATCTTTATAGATTTGGTTTTATCCCGAATTACTATAATTGGATATGTCATAATGAACCACTTATATCTGATGAAGAGTATGGATGAAACATGTAATTTTTAGTTAAAGAGGATCAGAGTTATTATGATCAATTAAATCCATATCAAAGGACGGTAATTAATGCAGCAGGTTAAAATTTTGTTCCTGAACTGAGCAATGCAAGTATTAGTTTTGCTTCAACATTTGAACAAATGTATACTTGTTATGCATCACCATTGGAGGAGGTAGAAGTAACAGGTATTGATGAAAATGCAAATAATGAAACTTTTTTATATAATCAATTTCAGAAAGTGTTGAGAGTTGTAAATGAACTTTTATGGACAAGTTGTGACAGTTACATTAAGTTATCTCTGATGGCAAGATTATTGAATGTCAAGATAGAGTATAATGTGTCTGAGAATTGTTTAAATGATTTTGTTCAAATTATTGGAGAAGTATTAACTCGTGATCACATAATGCCCAATGATTTCCTGGTGGAAAGAATTGATGTTTGTAAAGATTGTTGTATGTTATATTGAGGAGATGATGAAAATACAAAATTTTGTAAATTCTATAACCAATATAGGTATAAGAGTACTAGGAGGTCGGTTCATAATCAGCAACGTAAACCATACATACAAATGTTTTATTTGCCCTTAACTCCTAAATTACAAAGACTTTATACATCTAAGGCCACTGCTAAATATATGATTTGGCATGCAAATCATGAAACAGAAGAGGGGCTAATATGTCATCCTTTGGATACAGAGGCATGGCAATATTTTTATAGAATATGTCCTGAGTTTGTGAAAAAGACTTGAAATGTTAGGTTAGATCTCTATGCTGATGGGTTTGCTCCATTTGCCAAATTAGAAAGAACTTATTCTTGTTGGTCGATTATTTTAACTCCGTATAATCTTCCACTTAGTATGTGCATGAAGACACCGTATATGTTTTTGATATTAGTCGTGTCTGACCCGCAAAATCCGAAGAAGTTAATAGATGTTTACATGCAACCACTGATTGCAGAGTGAAAATAACTATGGGATGAAAGTGTTCCAATATATGATGTTCATACTGATTAGATATTTATAATAAATGCTACTCTTCTTTGGACCATAAATGACTTTCCAGCTTATGTCATGTTATTGGGATAGAGTACCGTTGGAATTTTAGGATGTTTGATATGTATGGAGAGATCAAAGTCATTCAAATTGAAATATGGTAAGAAGGTGAGTTATTTTGATTGACATAAACAATTTTTACCACTAAATCATAAATTCAGAAGAAATAAAGAAGAATTCATTAATAATAGAATTGAAAAAATACCTCCCCCATTGAGATTAATCGGTAAACAAATTTCTTATAGAGTGCTTAACTTTCCATCTGTTATTGAAGACCAACATGGTACAATACATGGTTATGGAAGTACGCATAAATGGACTAAACAGAGTATATTTTGGGATCTACTATATTAGAAGACTCATCTGATTCATCATAATTTCAATATAATGCATATAAAAAAAATATTTTTGATAATGTAATAAATACAGTGAAGGATATCACTAAAAAAATAAAAGACAACTTGAATGCAAGAAAAAAAAATGTGACATTTTTGTAAACGACCTACACTTGATGTTGATGAAAGTAGTAGGGGACCAAAACCGAAGGCAGTTTATATATTGAATAAGAATCAGAGAAGGATTGTTTGTGAATTGTTGAAATCATTGAGATTTCCTGATGGTTATGTCTCAAATCTTGATAGATGTGTCAATTTGAAGGAATGCAAATTGATTGATTTGAAAAGTCATGACTGTCATATATTTATGGAAAGGTTAATTCCTATTGTTTTAAAGAAACTCTTACCAAATTTTGTATGGGGTGTCATTACAAAATTAAGCATTTTCCTTCATGACATTTGTTCGACAGTGTTGAGACATTCATACATGGAGAAATTAGAGAGACATATTTCTATGATTTTGTGTAACTTAGAAAGGATATTTCCATCATCATTTTTTGATTCTATGGAACATTTTTTGGTTCACTTGCCATATGAGGATAAAATTGCAGGTCCTGTCCAATTTCGATGGATGTATCCGTTTGAAAGGTAAATTTTTCATCTTTTATATTTCATTTTCAATACATGTTAAATGACTAATTTCATTATTTATTATATTCTAATATACTTTGTTTCATTACAATTAGATTCCTATATCATTTGAAGAAAAAAGTGAAAATAAGACACATGTTGAAACCTCTATTGTTAATGCAAATATTATGGAGGAAGTGACAACGTTTATCTCATATTATTTTGAGCCTCACGTATAATGCAAGAGGTGGAGAGCGGGAAGAAATGATGAGGATCCTATTAATCCCAGTTTGAAGTTATTCTCAATTTTTAACTACCTTGGTCGATCAAGTGGGCCATGTAAGTGTAGATACAATGAATAGTGGAGTTTGTGTTTAGTAATCCAATGATGAAGGTGCAAAAGATGATTTTTATGGTTTGTTAGATAAAATTCTAGAGATAAAGTACCCTGGAGTAGAATTGCAGGTTGTTTTATTTATATGTCGATGGTTTGACCCTGTCAAAGGGACAAAGGTGCATCTATAATTTAATTTGATTGAAATAAATCATAAAAAATTGTATAAGAGATATAAACCATTTGTGTTGGCACAACAAGCGATTTAAGTATTTTATACATCATATCCTAGTTTGAAATGTGACAAAATTGATTGCTGGACTGTTTGTAAAACAAAAGCACAGAAAAAAATTAAGGAATGCCGGGAAGACATAGCATATCAATAAGAGAAAGTTGCCAATACATTTCAAGCTGAGAAATATAATATTCCAACTATACGAGATCCCAACAGAGTAGTGATAAATGTGGATCCAAGTGAAATTCATGAGGATGACGATGAAGAATTTAGTTTTGAGACAGATGATGAGGATGAGGATGAGGATGATGATGATGATGATGTTGAAGAATCTAATTTTGAGATAGAAATGAGGATGTGAATGACAATGAGAATTTTGATTTTTGATGGCGGGTAAGTTTTGTTCTCTTAATATAATAAAAATATGAGATTTATCTTCAATATGGTAATCTATTTTTAATGGCGAGCAAGTTAGTTTAGTGTTAATTTGTAAATTTTGTTACTCAATTTGTTATCTATTTAGTGTCTCATGTTTCATTTTATATATTTCATTTGTTAATACACTGTCTTCTTTTTTATAGATCATTAGAGAGGATTTTTTAAAGTATTGGTGGCTTGCTTCTCTCAACTAGTACGTCAATTTAAATATGGTAAGTTTTTTCATGTACTCCATTATGTATCTGATGAATATACAATTTTTATTTTCTTTATCATTCTAACATTTATAATTGATAGTTTTGACATAGCGGCCATAGACGAAATACTGATGGAAGACCACGCTCTTCACCATCGTAGTCCACTTTAACACCTTCACAATCTCATTCCCTTGCTACTAATGTACCTTCACCCCCCTTTCAGTTGCAGCACCTTCCTATTCTCAACACATGACTAGTAATGTACCTTCGCCAACCCTTTCGGTTGCACCTTCGGTGTAACATTCATATGTTGAGAGGGAAGACAACCGATAGATGATAGCCCCTTATAGAGATTCGTAAATACTAAATTTTAAAATTTCATAAGTATTGTTTCTTTTATTTATAAACCATATGATTCTTTTAACTATCTTATTTATTTACCATTGTTTGTTTGTAATTTTATGATAGATTTACAAATTCTACATATGTTATTCACAAGCTCAATAGAATAGTGAACAACTATTGGGGAGGGATTTCGATGACTTTCACAAGCTCCTTAGAAGAAACAAAAGAGTTATGGTGGAGCAAGTTTAAGATAAATTATGTCATTCAGTTTATATATGTAAGTTTATAATTTTAATATAACTAATTGTTTTTCTTCCATTGCATGAACATTCACTTGGGATGAGACTGAAGAGTTTGAAATAAGAAGAATATTTTTTTAAAAAAATGTAGCAATCACATTCAACATGTATTAAATTATGTAAAAACTAGTGGAAGGAAGCCAAACAACATCACCAAGAAGAATTGGGGTAGGATTGTAAATTTCTGGGAATCCGATGAGAGTAGATGAAGGAGTGAACAAAATAAGAAAAATCGAGTTCATAATTCTGGGGAATCAGTGCGACGTATGCGGGAGGTTCAATCAATATAGATGAACATATAAATGTATTAGTAATTTTATTCAAGCACTAATTTTTTAATCTAATTCAATTAGTTTTAATCTATTTTATTATTTCTAACAATATTTTTTTAGGCAAGGAAATGGGAACCGAGCAATTATTCATAGATACTTTCATGCGAACATTTCAAAAAAAGATAAGATTTGGAGCAGGGAGACAGTTAGAGTAGTTAAGGTATATAATTTCAAAATTTTCAATTATTTTATAGACATTTTGTATATTGATTTAAACATATTGTGTTAAACCTACCATAAGAATGTAGGAAGATGAATTTATTAACTTAGTCTCTCCTAAGTTTCTTTTCATTGCTTACTTGATTCTTTGATTCCTAATATATACTCTTCTATTCGATCATTATTAATCCAATTTTGGATATGGATAATGTCTTTGCACTCAATCCCTATTTTTTGTACTTATCTACACTTTAAAAGAGATCCTTAGTTCAATAATTCCTAATTTAAGCTATAAAAACTAAACATTCAACATGTTCACTTTACACGATTTCACTTATATCTCTTGAAATGTCCACTTCTCATTTATACATAATCTTTGTATAATGTATTACTTAATAAAGATTTTCTTTTTTTTTCACAACTTTTAACTTATTCAATGTTAATATGAATGTTCATAATTTAAATCCTATAAAGCAACATTTTTAGAAGTAGTGCACTTTCTTTAAACAAGTTATATAGTCTCATGATTCATATTACTAGACTTTCAGAACAACTAAGAAAACAATATAATTGATTGAATGCAATGTCATAACAATAAAAACATTTACATGCACTTCTCTTTATCAAATTTGTTTTCAGTTCATATATATTTTTTTTAATATCAGTAGGGTAACGAAGTCTAGATTTTTTATTTGCCTTCATATATATATATATATATATATATATATTCCAAATTATTTGCGTTTCTATTATATTGTTATTTTAATTTTCTTTTAATTTTCTTCATAACAATGCAAAAGAGATATGATGAGCTTTTAATGAGAAGTTCAAGTGCTAGTAATGATATTGGCTCATCTAAGCCATCTGTTGATAGTATGGCTCTATGGCTCGAGGCAACTGGTGGAGCAAAAGGGGGTAGAATACTTGGGATGAGTTCTTTGAGCAGGACTTGCAAAATCGCTAGTTCATCTTCTTCCACCCCACCAGCAATAAGAACAAATATAATATAATTGAATCAAGAGGTGAACCACTTGAAAGACCTACTAGTGCAAAGAGATAACGAGTTTCGAGAGATACGGGCACTACGAAGCAAAGAGATGACGAATTGAATGAATTTTGCACACAACATATGCACAAATTTAACGAGTTCCACATACAATAGATGTTAATCATGCAGCATTTTCAGTTAGCCTCCGCTCTAAATCAGATTCTCCCTTCTCTATCTCCTCGTGATAATGCACGTGATAGTGATGATGACGATGATATATTCGATGATGATAATGATGATGGTAGTGGTGGTGCTTAAGATTATTTATTGTTATTTGATGGTTACATTCGAATATAGTTACTTTCATTTTTGTGGTTATTGATAATATGGTTATTGTTGATATTTGAATATTGCGATTTGATGTTGTTGTGCTTCTTTTTGATATTATTGCTGTTATTGTTATACTTGTTTTTGATACTGTTGCTGTTGTGACTCTTGGTAGTGTTAAAATTATTAGTTGTCGTTGAATTCTTAGTTGATCAATCTTATTGGATGGTTATTTGTATGGATGAGCAGAAATAACCGAAATTTGATGTTGAAGATTGTTGATGACGGTTGGATGGTTAATTGATGATCATGTTGGATGACCAGGTATAAAAATAAGTTATATAGGAAAAATGGTCTAAATATATCAATAAAATTTATTTTTGTTGCAAAAATTTTAAATTTGTCACAAAATTCGTCACTGATTGTCATGTTCGTCACAAATCTCATCGCTAAAAATTCCAGATTCGTTGTTAAATTGGTCTCTAAATTCAATTTAACGACTAATTTTGTGATAAAAAAAATTTCGTCTCTAATTTTGTGACAAAAACAATTCGTTGTAAAATTCGTCGCTAATTTTTTATGAAAATAATATTTGTGGCTAAATTTGTTACAAAAATTTGTCGCAAATTTTGCTGCAAAAAAGCTATTTTTTTGTAATAGATCTTTGGTGTTGAACCTATTAGGCTCTATTCAACACACCTACACTGATACTAATTGAAGAATTGAGGCTTGACAACCTAGTAGGGAGGGGTGAATAGGTTGTTGACACTTTTTGGGTTTTTTAAATTTTAAACTACAAAAACATAACACGGAGAAAGATTTATACCACCTTTCCGGTGTACATCTACTCCTAGGCTCCCTTAGAGTTTCCAATCCATTATTTGTTTTCCCAAATAGTACAACCAACTAGGTTCTCAAATCCTAGTCAAACCTTTACAAGTGTTACTCCCAAACACTCACACTAGACTTCACAGTGCTAGCAAACCCACACACTAGATTTCACGGCTCTAGCAAACCCTAACTTTTCTAGGCACCAACTAGGTTTAACAAGTCCTAGTCACACCTTACAAGTGTCGTTCATAGAACACTTCCCACTAGCTTTACAGTGCTAGAAAACCCTAACATATCTCTTTCTTAGACAATTGAATACAAGATCAAGAAGACACACTCTTCTTGATATACACTTTATAGCCCAGAATAAATACAACACTAAAACAATTGATGAACAATGAAGACCAAGAATACTAATGTACAAAGAATATGTTCAATGGTTCCAAAAGGTTGTTTGGCCTTCAAAAGTGATTGTATTTATAGTCTCTCAAGATGCCTTTACCGTTGGAGCTCATTTAATGCTGAAACTAGTCGTTCGAAGGTTGTTAAGGGATATTTAATGCTCGAATAGTTTTTCTGAAAACTAGTCGATATTCATGTGCTATTTGACTATGTTTTTTTGTTAGTCGACTACAATTTGAATTTTGCCTTTGTTCCTCTATAAGTAAGTTGACTGCTTCTTTTTTTATAGTCGACTTCATCTTAACTTTACTATGTGATTAGTTTATGTATCGGTACTCCAACCTTCAAGGATCGATACTCGTCATTGTGTTCCCTTTTGGCTCCATGATTACTCGACTATCTCTATCCATGATAGTTGACTACACTTGGTTAGATCTTGGACTTCTATAAAGTAGAGAATTGGTACTTGCATGTCTAAGGGTTGGTACTCATCTTTTGAGCCTTGGCATAGTCGACTTCCTCACTTTGAGATAGTTAACTGGCACTTGAACCTACTTTGACGTATATGCATCATGCTATTGCAAGTGGCTCAATGCATGTTGCATAATGCTATGGGCATGTGGCATGTGTCATGTGGCACTATTCTCTAAGGTTGTTTTGCTCTAAGTTATGTGACGTGTTCTGTTCTGGGAGCAGCAAGAGTCGACTTCCGCTTCTTGTGGTAGTTGACTTCCTCATATTCAAAACATGAGAGTATTGATCCTTATTCATCCAAGAATCGGTATTTCACTTTCAAACTTAGAACTTTTCTAAGTCAAGAAGAGGTGAGTCAATTATAGCAAAACTATTAGTCGACTAGGCCATTTGTTTAATGCAAATATATGTGCAATGATGTGTAGTGGTCTTGTGTAATGGCTTGGTGGCATGTTAATGCTCATATCATGCTCGTGCGATACTAATGTCATGCTCATGCTAGGCTAATGGCCAATGCAATGCATGTGTCATGCCAATGTAGCGCATATGCGATGCCGATACAATGCAAATGTCAAGCCAATATCGTGCATACGTAATGTGATCATGGCTCAGTCCTTAGATGTATGAGTCGACTGCCATTCTTATGCAATTCGACTAGTCTGAATGTCTTATGGGCCGATCTAAGTTCTGCATGTGTTTTGACATTCATTGTATGTGCCATGACCTATGTCTCAGATGTAATGGCATATGCTTGGTGAGCTAACATATATATCTAGACTAACTTGTAAGTACAAGTCGACTGCGTTCTTTGGGTGGTTGACTATAATGTATCCTATTCTCATTTTGACCGTTATTGTTCGTCTGCTAGCATTTAAAATTTGATACTTATAGCTAAGCTAACAGTGATAGTTGACTAGGTGAATTAGGTAGTCGATTAGACTTTTGAGTGTTTTGTATGATTTGTATCAAACTTAAACCCTTTCTATCTCCATAAAATTCAATTTTTTGTTAGTTTAATATAATCTTTTCATCACTATACACTTTAATTTCATCTTTACTTATTATCAAAATTTATTTTGTTAATAATCTGTGAAGTAAATTTGTCTCTAACAACCTCAATCAAATTTAATTCAAATCGTGTTTAAATATAATTTGTTTTATTATTATCTTATACAAAATTTGAATTAAGAATATTACCTATGAAATGGGTCTCAAGACGTGTTTGTACAGTGACGTGTCGCTTTGGGTGGAATTAAGAGGGTGTTTGGGATTACTTATAAGCTGGTCAAAGTTACTTATAAGGCAAAATTAAAATTCTAACCATTTTGTAATTAAAATTTGTAAAAATGTTTATAAACCCAAAATTTACTTATAAATAAAAAAAACACTAAGTTGCTCTTACTATCCTTTTTATTTTGGTGCTTTTAAATATAAATAAAATAAACTATTTTGACCAATAAAAATATATTTTTACCACAAAAATTATAATTATGCCACAAACTTTATATTCTCATTTAGCATTAGGGTTTCACTGTCGCCTAAGGATTTCTCCTTTTTCAAGTAATATTTTCTTCTCTTACTCTCTGTCAGGTACTTTCTTATACTCTTATATTGATACATCGAAAAAAATTTTATATTTTGATACAGTATATCTCCACTGTAATACATCTCTCTTCCCCTTATATATCACCAACGCTACTAGAAAAATGGGCATCAGCGACGGAATTTTCCATCGCTGATACCCAAATTTTCGTCACTGAAAGTATCAGCGACGGATTTTTCCATCGCTGAAAGTCACCTCGCTAATTTTAGCGAAAGATTAGCGACGGAAAATTCTATCGCTAAATCCGTCGCTAATTTTATTTTAGAAATTTCAAATTACCGATAGATTAGCGACGGATTTTTAGCGACAGAAAATTTTAGTTGCTAATCTATCGGTGAAGTTAGTAAGATCAAACCCAAAATGCCTGAAGCTGGACGCACGACTTGTCCGCCTACCCGACCCGCTTCCACCACCATCCGGAACCCGACCCGCCCGCCTACCCGCTCGCACGTAAATGTGTTGAAAATATTCTGAAAAATGCTCCTACCCAGGTTCCAATCCGATTGTGAGAGAGAGAACTTGAAAGTTTTAACCACCATGCCACCATTACATTTGTGTTATTGGTTTATTTGTTTTCTATTTCTATACTTTATTTGTAACTCTCAATATTAAAAATACCATACCCTTATTTAATAAAAATATAAAATTTTATTTAATAAAAATATAAAATTATATTTAAAAAACAAAAAATTATGTCTAATAAAAATTCAAAATTATATTTAATAAAAATACAAAATTATATTTAATAAAAAAATAAAATTATATTTAATAAAAATAAAAATTATATTTAATAAAAACACAAAATTATATTCAATAAAAATACAAAATTATATTTAATAAAAACAAAAAATTATATTTAATAAAAATACAAAATTATATTTAATAAAAACAAAAAATTATATTTAATAAAAAAATAAAATTATATTTAATAAAAATAAAAATTATATTTAATAAAAACACAAATTTATATTTAATAAAAATAGAAAATTATATTTAATAAAAATAAAAAATTATATTTAATAAAAAAATTATATTTAATAAAAAAATAAAATTATATTTAATAAAAATAAAAATATATTTAATAAAAACACAAAATTATATTTAATAAAAATACAAAATTATATTTAATAAAAACAAAAATTATATTTAATAAAAAAATAATATTATATTTAATAAAATTATAAAATTATATTTAATAAAAATACAAAATTATATTTAATAAAAACAAAAATTATATTTAATAAAAATACAAAATTATATTTAATAAAAACAAAAAATTATATTTAATAAAAATACAAAATTATATTTAATAAAAATAAAAATTTATATTTAATAAAAAATAAAATTTTATTTAATAAAAATACAATATTATATTTAATAAAACATAAAATTATATTTAATAAAAAGACACAATTATATTTAATAAAAATACAAATTATATTTAAGAAAAACAAAAAAAATTATATTTAACAAAAATAATTTTTTTTTAAATTTTAGTGACGGATTAGCAATGGAAAAATTAGCGACGGAAAATTTTCGTCGCTAAATCCATCGCTAATTTGTCCAGAAAAGTTTTAGCGACTAATTTAGCGATGAAAATTTTCTGTCGCTAATTGTAGTGACGAATTTAGCGACGAAAAAATTAGCGACGGATTTTTCCGTTGCTAAGTCCGTCTCTAATTTTTCCGTCGCTAGTCCGTTGCAAATCAATCGCTAATAGCGACGGATGTTTATTCGTCGGTAATTTCTGTCGCTGAAAACCTTTTTTCTGATAGTGCAACTTACATGAAAAAAAGATTATCAAAAAAATTTTGAGTGTCATTTTCTTAAACTTAATAAATTTTGATATTCAATAATCTTTGAAATCTCATTTTCTCAACTTTTTAAAAAATGTCATTATGTTAACTTACATATTTTTATGTAATATATTTCTCTTCTTATCCTAAAATTTTTGGTTTCAACTTTTATAACATATTTATGATTATGGACTCTATTGTAAACTATATTAATTTAATATATATATTTTTATTTGTAAAAATAAATTTAAAAATTATTTATTTCATTTATCTGTTTTTAACTGAATTGTTTTAATTATTTTCTTGTCATTTAAATTGTAATACTATTTACTTTTAAAATATGTATTCTATAGTTATGTAAAAACATTTTATGTCTACAATGGTCTTTTATCTATTTTATATAATTTATAAATACTTATTTTACTAAACAGTTAACTACTTTTAAATAACGTTTATCCAAACAGGTGATAACTTATTTTTTAATAAAACTAAAATGAGTTTATAAACTAAAAAACTGTTTATAAGTATTAAGAGCCCATTTAGTAGTGTCTTTTTTTTTTATTTTTCTTCTCATTTTAAGAGAAATCTCACCAAATGGATTCTTTTAGAAATTCTTAAAAAAAGAAGAGTCTTTTCTTATGAATAAAAATTCAAAAAGTGATTTTTAAGTAAAAGGTAATGGGAGAAGCTTTTATTTCTCCTTATTTTTAAAATCTAACTTTTTATTTTTTATACCGTTTATATCCTTACTTAAGGAATATAAAATTTTAAATATGTCCATATTATAAATTTATTTATTCTCATATTATCTCTTTTTCTTTAATTTTTACATTTTATTTTTAACATTTTACTTTTTATTTTTAATTTTATTTAAAAATTATAAAATAAATTTATTTTTAAAATAAAATTACGAAACAATTTTTAAATTAATTCTAAAATTTATTAATATTTACTTTTCTTTATAAAGAAAAGAGAACTCGAAAAATCAAACGAGCACTAAATGTTATAAACAATTTTTTTAAACAATCCAAACGGCCCCTAAATCTTGCACCCTTACTTTCGTGCGCGCCCCCGTCTCTCTCCCCCCCCCCCCCTTCTCCCCTTTAAATACGAATTCAAAGGAAAAAATCATTGCATTTGCATTACACGTACACACGCACTCTCTCGAACCTCTAAGCGTGTTTGAGTTTAGAGAGAGAGGTTGTTGAGAAATAAATGGCAGAAGATAGGGAAATCGGGAGTTCAGAGTCGGAGATGGAGGTCGTCGTTGATCCTAATGACCAAAATAGTCTTCAATCTCTTAATGTCAATTCCGTTCCACTGCAACAACATCATCAGGTAACCTCTCTCTCTCTCGCTCTCTCTTTATGTTTATTTTCTCTACAAGGAAGAGTAACATTTGGCCTTTTCTGTTTCTAGCTCATTATTCTTTGCTTTGAGTTTTGATGGCTATTTTGCTCTCGCGGACCAACAAATTTGGATATAAATCTATGTTAATTACTCTTATTGTCATTAGGATGATGATGATAATATCTTATTATAGTTTTTTAGTTTTTTATTTTTTATTTTTTTTCTTATGTCTGTTCCCTACCAAGAACACAATTGACCTATTAAAGTGATGATGAATACAAATACACAAAGGAAGGACCCACTTTTTGTTAGGTTCAAGTTGAGTCTGTATGATCCACCTCTGAGTCTCAACTCGCACCCATTCGGGATTTTCTAGGATGCCCGTGAAAATTAGTACCATGGGTTGATAGCCATTGAATCCCCATCCAATAGTCATTCTTTTTCTATCTATGAGTTAGCAAAATAATCTGTGGCTATTAGATCCTCCACGGGTCTCAATACTTTTAAAAATTGTGGAAATCCCCTATTCGTTATGGGCCTTCCATGCCATCAGTGTGTCAGTATGGGCCATTAAGGGTAAGGCTATGCCACCATTAACACTTATAAAATACATTGACCAAAAAGGAAGAGCAAAGAGGAAGTTGTTCAACTAGGTTGAACATTTCAAACAAGTCTAAGGTTGGGACCATTTCGTGGGTAGAAGCTGGCCTTCAACAAATTAAGGAATATTTGAAAGCCCATCCAACCAATATTCCGTTGGCAGACATGGTATCCAACCAAATAACACTATTTTGCATTTGAGGATGTTGGGAAAAAGGAATATGAAATTCCAAAATACCATTATCCCATTCTTTTAAAGCATTGTTAGAAAACCATTTGAAAAATTTGTGGTATTTGAATTAAAAAAAAGAATAGTTTTAGTTATAATATGATTATTATTAGTATCTTCCAAACGACCGTAATGCCAATTTAACTTTTTTGCTATTTATCCTGAGTAGTGTTAATTTTAACCAAAAAAGGGAAAAAAAAAAGAAGAAAACTCACCAACTAGAATCACTAAATTTGGCATATAAAAAAATTTTGTTGGCTATCGCTACATGGCAAAACATTTTAACATTATTATACAAATAGACTTTTTCCTTCTAAGAGCTTGTCATTTTAAATTTGGCTAAGCTTCAAATTGGTCCTTTTGAATTTGGCTATATTTCAAACTGATGTTTGAAATGTTGAAAATCTCAATAACCTTATTTCATAAACAAACAAATTCAAGAAAATAACCTCAAGTGGGAATGTGGACTTTTCTTTCATAAATAGCATTCTCATAAAATAACTTTTATGAAAGCAACAACCTGACTATTCCCCAGCTCTATCTCATCTCTTCTTGACTTCTTATCTCATCTTTCACACATAAGCATTGGGGTGTATTAGGAGTCTGGTTTTTAAATATGTAAACTCCTGCAATCCTATTGTATCTCAAACTAGAAGAAACCTTTGAAGGTATAATTTAGTTTAGGAGCCTTTGGCTATATTCAGCTTAACTAAGCTTTGAAGATTGGGATGAACCTTGGACTTGTTGAGTGCCAAATAGTGTCCTTAATAACTTTTTATCAAGTTTCTTATTTTTGAACTTAGTTTTTTTTTTTTTTTTTTTCCTCTCTCTCTCTCTCTCCCTTCCCTGTCTATTATACTAGGCAGTCTTACATAAAGACACACTTTTTTGTGAAACCATTTTACTCATCCTGTTCTTGTATGCAATGAAAAATATATTTAATTATTATCCGAAACATTATATTTTGCTAGATAATGGCCAATTGCTACCAAGTCTACATTCCAACTTTAGATATTTCATACACAAAACAACATAAAAAAAAAGGACTTCAATGCAGTCATATGATTGAACATCAACTCAATATTTCATTTCCTAATAAATTGTACACATGTATTTTTCAATAATTAAGTATTCTTAAAACCGAGACTAAAATTAGCCTGTGAAAATTGAATATTGGCTTTTTACCACATTTGAAAAGGAAGACTTTAGATCCTAAGGAGTAAATTAACTGTTCAGTGCTCTTTTGATTCATTAGATGTACAAAATGTTCTGGATGTGGGGAACTTGGGGGCAAGAAGTGTGCATTCCTTTATTAGGTCTTCAAGTTTTGGTTTTCTTCAAAAATGTTTGTTGGTGGTTTTGATTTTCTAGACTTTCTTGACTCCCTTTCTCCTTTTTCATTGGAATGAAAATCTCCTTATTAATTCATCTTTGCAGCTGATGTTGCTTTTTACTCAAGTTAAATTGCTTAAGAAAGAGGGATAGCACTAAGTGCAATTCATACATACATCCAAAAGTCAAAATGCAGTCCAAATCATAATGAAACAATTATTAACTCTATAGGACCTTAATGTTTTCAGGTGGATAGTAGAAAGAAGACTCTTTTACTTGCATACAGAACACTAGGAGTGGTTTTCGGAGGACTCGTAACTTCCCCACTTTATGTGTACCCTTCCATGCCATTGAAATCTCCAACCAAAGAGGACTACTTAGGAATCTATAGTATCATGTTTTGGACTCTGAGTCTAATTGGAGTTGTCAAGTATTCATGCATCGCTCTCAAGGCTGATGATCAGGGCGAAGGTACAGCTTATGAACTGTTATTTTATTTTATTTTATTTCCCTTTCTGTTCACAAAATCTGCTCAAAACTTGAATTATCTGTTTTGCTTACAAGACTTGTTTCTTGTTAATGCTACATTGAAATTTTAACTATGTAGTAAAAATCCCAACCTTGATGTCTGTTTTCTTTGATTTAAGGACTATATTTCTTCCAATGGTATTTTTCCTACATATCAGGACCTCTTCAAGCTCTATTTATGATAAGATATGCTTCTCTCCATTTAACTTGTGGGCATTGTTATATTTTAAAATAGTTAGATGAACATCACTCTGAAGATGTATTTGAGCGTCAAATTGTCTTTCTATTCATGAACCTGGTGTCATCTTACCAGTCACTGAAGCATCATGATTATGGCACTACAGCATTTTTTTTTTTTCTTCTCTCTTTCCTTCTTTGAGCTGTGAAGAGGATTACCCCAAACAGATTCATCTAGGCTTGTATAAGTGTTAATTTATTGAAAATAAAGTGGACTTCAGAATTCATTTTTACTGGTGAGCCTTATTCTTCCACATTTTTATGCTTTCATTAGCCCTCTTTACTAGTTGATAGGACTTGATTAGGTGCTACCATTTCTTTCTATCACAAAAGAAAACAGGTGCAGACAAATGGCTGTTCAATATGCTACTATCCTCTCTGCAACTATTTTACCTAAAGGACTGACTCTGGGTGGGAGTGATCCTTTGCAGGGGGAACATTTGCCTTGTACTCATTATTATGTAGGAATATAAATGTTGGAATTCTTCCTGCCAAGCGTAATAATTCAAAGTTAAGCAGTTCATCTACTCTCCTGTATGAGGGTACCAAGAAGCAGAGTAAGCTTGCAAGATATTTTGAAAGTAGTATCATTGCTAGAAGAGTGCTGCTGTTTGTTGCCATGCTAGGCATGTGCATGCTAATTGGAGATGGTATACTTACTCCTGCAATCTCAGGTTTGTAGAGATATATGTAAACTTTTTCTTTTTGGAAGTTACGTTGACTTTTGTTCTTAGCACATATTGTTGATGCCTAATTATTTTTGCATTACTGACCAAGTTTGTATCTTTTCCAGTGTTGTCTGCAATGGAAGGAATAAGATCACCTTTTCCTTCTGTTAGTAAATGTAAGTTGCAAATGCGTAGTCTTTAACTTAGATTTGGGTGATCTAGCGAATGTCGCTTTCTTCTATTGTTGTTTTGGGAGGAATTTTTTTTTTTTAGAGTTGTGGTCTATTCTAGATCCCTTTAACATCTTTTCAACCATTTTAGAGAAGTCATCAAAGTTTGTGAAGATTTTCTAGTTATCTTGAGTGAGTTTTGAGCAGAAAAAGTGACATTATCAAAATGTTTATATTACAGTTATTGAATTTACTCGTGCCATGTAGTAGTGTTCAAGGCTTAGGTGGTTGATAAAAGTATCTGATAGCTAATAAAGTGAAGAAATTAAGTGAGCACAACAGATTGTAGGTAAATATAGAAACTAGGCAGGGTTGATCCTCTAGTTTACTCCACTTGTTGGCACCGAACTTTTCTTATATTCTCTTTGTTTTGGCACAGAATATGTTGGTCCTAATTTCCCTTCAATTGTTGCAGCTTTGGTTGAGTTTCTATCTGCAATAGTTCTGATTGTTCTATTCCTCTTGCAAAAGTTTGGTACTTCACGTGTTAGCTTTCTCTTCTCCCCGATCATGGGTGCTTGGACCTTGGTTACTCCACTTGTTGGAATCTATAGTATCGTGCATCATTACCCATCTATATTCAGGGCTGTGTCTCCTCATTACATCTTAGCTTTCTTTCTCAGAAATGGAAAGGAAGGCTGGCTACTGCTAGGTGGAACTGTCCTTTGCATCACAGGTGAGATTCACAATTGAGCCCCGTAACTTTTAGAACGTATGAAATTGACACGCTTCTTCATTTATCCTGTTTGGTAGCATTGAGAGAATCACAAGCTTGTGTTCTTGAGCATGTCATCTAAGAAGATGTGTAGGTCTTTGATTTATATTTTTGCATTCTTTTCCTTGTATCAGAATCGAGTTCTAGAAGGTCATTACCATTTCATCTTTATGTTGAAAGGCAAGTTGGAAATGTATGTGCACACTAGTTCTTCAAGATCATTATTATCAGTCCAAGATGAGATTCCTTTTTGAGAGAGATCAGTTCTCTTACTGATTTTGTTGGAGAATGTACTTGTATCCTACCTTTTTTTGTTGCAAAAGATGCTTTGCCTCTTGCTCATATTCTACCTTCAGATGGATAAGCATGTTGAGAGTACTACAATGCCCAAAATTTGTTATATTCTGGGGAAAAGTACATGCAGAAACTCATAAGATTGTGGAAACAAGCCACAGCCTAGATTTCTTCCATAAAATGCCGTTCTTTTCTTTTCCATTTTTGGTCTGGTCAATAACATTAAACAAAAAAATGTAAATCCAATGGTTTATCTTTGTTTTGATCTGGCAATTTCAGGCTCAGAAGCATTGTTTGCAGACCTTGGTCATTTCAATAAGAGTTCCATTCAGGTAAATTTTACTTTTGAAATTTTATTTTTCACTTTTATTTTATTTTATTTTATTTTTTGGATTTCTAGTTTTATAAAGCTGCTTCTAAGATCTATTACTTTGACAGATAGCGTTCTTATTCACCATATATCCATCATTGGTTCTGACATATGCTGGCCAGACAGCATATCTGATTAAGCATCCCTATGATCATCGTGATGGGTTTTACAAGTTCATACCAAAATCGATTTATTGGCCTGTCTTTGTCATATCCACACTAGCAGCAATTGTAGCGAGTCAATCACTGGTATCTGCCACCTTTTCTATCATCAAGCAATCTGTAGCTTTGGATTACTTTCCTAGGGTAAAGGTTGTGCACACCTCTTCCAGCAAAGAAGGCGAAGTTTACTCCCCTGATGTCAACTACATTCTCATGGTTCTCTGTGTTGCTGTCATACTTATTTTTGGAGATGGACAAGATATTGGAAATGCATTTGGTATGGAAAATTTTCACCCTGCTATTTAAAAGAGAATAGTTTTAATTTCGGAAGTGCGGAGTATGACAAATTTATGAAAATTTAAGTCTTCATCAATAATATTTTATGCAGAAAGTAGTTTTCTTTTTTGACTAGAAAGATTTTAAACCTAGTGACAAATAAGCATGATAGTGAAACAAAAATATAGTGAATTTTCAAAACTAGAATGTGAGATTACATGATTAAAACAAAAATATTAGTATATTTACAGTGAATAAGTTTTATCATTATCATATACTTTTAACTTTAAACAAAGTTCAGCAAATTAGTAATTCAAACATTTAAAAGGGGTGTTAATGATATACAACTAGTAGGTATAACAATTGTGATTTCTCTGTTTACGTTTTGTCCAACTAAATAATACATAGATAAAATATACATGTTAGTGAATGTTATTGTTGCTAAAAAGTTCATGAGAAGTATCCATTAAATACCTCTGAAGTACATGGTATTGAAAAAATAATGGATGCTCCATGTGGAGTATTTGACAAATATGCAGCAAGTATATGATATGGATACGGCTTCCATCTTGGAATCTTCATGCTTCCTAGGTTTTAATACTATTATGCATAAGATTGCACTCCTCAGTTTATCTTAGTCTGTTTGTTGTTGTTTTCTTAAGAAAAGAACCATGTTTGCAGGTGTTGTTGTCAGTATGGTTATGCTCATTACCACCGTACTGCTGACACTGGTCATGATAATGATATGGCAAACTCCTCTTGTGCTGATTTTCCTGTACTTCATAGTATTTTTCACCATGGAAGGGGTCTATGTTAGTGCTGTCTGCACTAAACTTCTTAAGGGTGGCTGGATCCCTTTTGCCATTTCATTTATACTTGCTTTTATCATGTTTGGCTGGTTCTATGGGAGGCAGAGGAAAGTTGAGTACGAATTAACACACAAGATAAACCTAGAGAGACTGAAGGTGCTATTAGCTGACCCAGCTGTTCAGAGGGTACCCGGATTGTGTTTCTTTTACACTAATATTCAAGATGGGCTGGCACCAATTTTGGGGCATTACATAAAGAACATGAAATCTCTTCATAAGATTACGATATTTACTACCCTGCAGTACTTGTTGGTTCCTAAAGTAGCTTCACATGAGCGTATTGTTGTCCACAAAATGGACCTTAAGGGAGCATACGAATGTGTAATTCAGTACGGCTATGCAGATTCTTTTAATCTTGAGGGGGATGACTTTGTGAGGCAGGTCACAGATTGCTTGAAGGCTCATATACTGAGCAAAAGTGGCTGTATATCGATGGTTCCTTCAGAAGTTGAGAAAGAGGTTTCTGATTTGGAAGAGGCCAAGCTTGTGGGTGTAGTTCATGTTCGAGGGAAGACAAAATTTTATATTGGCAAGAACAGCAGCTGGTTTGACAGAAGTATGCTTGCATTTTATGAAGTTCTACACAATAACTGCAGATCAGCATTGCCTGCATTAGGTATTCCGCTGCTGCATTGTATTGAGGTAGGAATGCTTTATGAGGTTTGAAGAAGACAATCCCATTCACATCACCTGCTTTTTATCAATTTTTAAGTTTGCTAAGGTGAATGAATAGCTGATGGCAAAATTGGTAATATCAAGCTGTAAAAATGTAGCCATTGATGCTTGCTACAAATGTTGGGGGTCTTAGTGTTTGAAAATCATAAAGAAAAATGTAGGGCGTTTGAAAAGAAAATGGAAAGAGACAAACAACAAATTTCCTGAAGACGAATTGTAGATGGCAGCAAGTCATCACACTTTTTTTTTTCCCCCTAAAAAGAAAAAAAAAACATTTATAGAATACATCTTTTTTTTTAAAAGGGGGAGGGGGGAAACTTCTTGTATTTGGTACGAGGTAAAAGGTTAGAGGGGTGAAAGCATGTAAAAAAACTTGTTTTATTTGGGGAAATAGATTTCTTTTCTTGTTTGGTATGTACATTAATATTTAGATAACTTTTACTTTTTTATAATTTAAATATTAATTTTCTCTCCCTTCAAATAAAATCTATATATATTCAATTTTCTTTTTTTAAAAAATCAATTTATTTCATATTTTCTCTCTCTAATTATATTGATTTTGTTCTCTCTAAAAGAAAAAAATTTATATTTTTCTCTTTAAAATTAATTAAATTAATTCTCTCTAAATTAATTAAATCATTTTCAAATTTATTGCTTTAAATACGTTTCTTTTAAATTTTCTTATTTTAAAATTAAACACATTAATTTTTCTCTAGAAAAAATAATGTAATTCATGGGATTCTTTCACTGAAGAAATCAAAATTAGTTTCCTCTAAAATTTAGCATATTAATTTTCTAGAAATTTTAAATTATTTTAAATTTTTTCACTAATCATATTAGTTTTAATTTTTTTTAAAAAATAAATTAAATTTTTCTCTCTCTAAAATAAAGCATATTTGCTTTTTCTTTAAAAAAAAAATCTTAATTTATATTTTTTCTTTCTAAATACATTTGTTTTAAATTTCTTCTTTTTAGAAAATCTAATTTTATTTTTTCACTCTAAAATTAAACACACTTTTAATCTGAACCCTCTAAAAAAATATTATAAAAATTTTTCTCTAAATACATTGATTTTCTATTTTCTCTTTCTATAAAAGTAAATTTAATTTTCTCTCTTTAAAACTAAACCATTAGTTTTAATTCTTCAAAAAATCAATTTAATTTATATTTTATCTCCCTAAATAAATTGATTTTAAATATCGCACTTTTAATCTGAACCCTCCAAAAATCTAAACCCTTGGGCCTTGCAAAGTCTCTTTTGGGCGGCATCAAGAAGAGAGCATGTGGACATCACCAACTATTGCTTCTCTCTCTGCATGCTCAAGACCTACCCAAATTCAGCCTAAAAGCGTATTTAAGCAAGCAACCCACATGCAAATGTCTCCCTCTGAACACTCGACGCCGGCAAGTTCAAACTAACCCTTGACGACACTTATAAAACACCCCACCCTCCCTCATTTGAAGCACACCAGAACAGGGACCAAACCAAACCTGTTCTCTCTCAATCTCAATCCCTCTCTTTATTTTCTGAGCCACTTGAAACACACCCCCACCTTCTATTTCCGATTCGGTTTCATCGTAGCAAACCACTGACAAAACCATAGGTAAGCTATAATTTTATGTCTTCTATGTTCAATAGCGTCAGGGTTCATTTTGCATTGAGAACCCCAGAAGAGGATTTATTGAAAGAATAATTTGCCCTACTTTTGGACAATTACATTTCACTATATATAGAGAATTACAACAGTTTGATTTGCCCTACTTTTGGACAATTACGTTTTACTATATATATAGAATTATAACAATTTACATATACACAATAATGGCTAGAGACATAATTGGTTATTAGACTAAATACAATGCCAAATATAAGGATCAAATATTTTATTATCAGTCAATCAATATTCAATCAATCGATCAATATTCTATCATTTCCTGGCAGTCAAAACAGGAGGAGGTCGAACTTTTAGATTGGACCGAAAATCAAGGAAGAGGGATAAAGGTAAACCCTTTGTGAAGATGTCGGCGTATTGATAAGCAGAGGGCATATGAAATACTTTAACTTGTCCCAAAGCTACTATTTCTTGTACAAAATGTATGTTTAATTTGATGTGTTTGGTGCGCTTCTGTTTGACCAAATTATTAGACAAGTAAATAGTACTTACATTATCGCAATATATCAATGTAGTTTTAGATAACGAACAGTGAAGGTCAAGGAAAAGGTTTTGTAGCCAACAAGTCTTAGCCACTGTATTGGCAATACTACGATATTCAGCTTCAGCACTAGAGTAGGAAATAGTGGCCTATCATTTGGAGGACCAAAAAATTAAGTTACACCAAGAAAAATATAGTAGCCAGATGTAGAACGTCTAGTGTTAGGACAATCACCCAAATCCGCATCTGAATAAGCAGTCAAACTATCAGTAGGTGAAGAGTAGAGCTGTAAATCATGATCAAGGGTGCCATGAATGTGTCGTAACATGTGTTTGAGTTCTCGAAAGTGAGATTCTCGGGCATCATGCCTAAAAAAGTACACCTCTTAAGCCGTATAAGCAATATCCAGTTTGGTAAAAGTGACATACTGAAGAGCTCCAGCGAGACTGTGATAAAGAGATAGATCAAAGATCGAAGGGCCCTTACAACTAGATAACTTAGCTTTTGTATCGGCGGGAGTGGTAGAGGCGTTGTAAGAGCTCATGTTAGCGCATTCTATAATTTCGAGCTCATATTTGCATTGGAAAAGGAACAATCCATTCTTGGTGTGGGACATAGAGATACCCAGAAAATAATATAGTAGCCTTATATCAGTCATGGCAAACTCTTTGCATAAAGAGGTTATAATAGAGGGTAGAAGAGAGTGATGCAGTCAATATGATGTCGTCACTATATATAAGAAGAATTGCAATGTCCCTATCTCGACGATACACAAAGAAGGATATATTAGATCATCAACTTATAAAGTTGATGAAGGTGATAAAAGTAGCAAACCTTTGGTATTATACTCGTGGAGGTTGTTTGAGTCCGTAGAGAGACTTTTTGACACGACAAACGTAATCTGGGTGACTGTCACTGACAAAATCAAGTGGTTGGCACATATATACTGGCTGCTAAAGATGGCCATGTAAGAAGGCATTTTGGACATCTGATTGGTGGATAGGCCAAGATCTAGAGACTGCGAGGGTCAAAATTGTATGAATAGTGCTGGTTTGACAACGGGGAGAAGTGCCAATAGTAACCAAACAAGCCTTATGGCTTATGAGATTGCCATCTAAGTCAAATTTATCTCTGAAAATCCACTGAGAATTAACAATATTAACCCCGAAAGGTCGGGGAATAAGATCTCAAGTATCATTTTTAATAAGAGCATTATATTCTTTAAGCATGGTTGTTAAGTGCTTGTTTGTAACCACGAGGAATGGAGGAGCCATTATGAATATGAAGGGAAAGTGGTTGCTTTGGTTTGAATATGCCACATTGACGTGTGACCATGTGATAATGAGGGGGAGGAGGAGGGGGAGTAGGAGGACTAGGTAAGCGAGATGGTGTTGGTGTGGGGGGTGAGGTAGGAGAGGAAAGTGGAGAGGTCGTTGAGATGACAGAAGAAGAAGATGGAGATGTTACAGGGATAGAGGAGGACGAAAAGGGAATGATCTGACAAAACAAAGGAGATAGCGTGTCATTGGTGGGATCGAGGAAATTGTATGTTGTAGTAGTGGGTGTATGTTGTGATGCAAAAGGAAATTCCTGCTCAACAAATGTTACATGGTGAGAAATGATTATTTTATAGTAGTAATGTCAAGACATCTATAGCTATGATGATGTGGTGGATAACTGAGGAATACACATGGCGTGAAGCGATAAGCTAGTTTATGTGGGACAGAGTGAGATAGGTTTGGGTAAAAGAGATACCCAAAAGCACGAAGGTGAGTATAAAGCAATGATTTGTAAAAAAGGGTTTGAAATGGTGTTTGATTATGGAGTGTATTTGTGAGTCGATTATTAAGTAGATGCACGGCCATGTGTAATGTCTCTACCCAGTATGATGGTGCCATATGGGCTTAAGAAAGGTGTATGCACAACATCATTGATGGTGCATAACATACGTTTAGCTTTGCCATTTTGTTGTGAAGTGTTTGGATAAGAAAATCGGTAAGAGATGCCATGATTAGCAAAGAAGGAGACAAAAGGGGAGTTGTTAAATTCTGTGCCATTGTCACATTGAAGTATCTTAATTTTAGTGTTGAATTGTGTGTGAACAAAAGTACGAAAGTGCAGGAATTTTTAAAAAATATGGGATTTAGCTCGCAGAGGATATACCCTAACAAAATGTGAGAAATCATCTAAGAAAAACAAATAATATTGAAACCACTTTCACTAGATACAAGTGAAGTCCATAAATCAGAGTAGACAATATCAAAGGGAGCAATGCTGAGTGATTGTGATGTAGAAAATGGAAGCCTAGAATGTTTTCCCAATTGACACGCTTGACAAAAAGTAAGAAAAGTGGTTTTATTACATAAAATTAAATTCTTTGATGACAAGTAATGAAAAATATGTATGCATGGATGACCAAGACGCCTGTACCAAGTAGTGTAGGAAGGAACAGTCAAAGTAGTAGAAGGAGAAGAAGTGTTAGAGTGAGTTACAAGATAGAGATCACTCGAACTATTGCACCTGAGTTTGATCTATTTCATCCAAAGATCCTTCATAGAGAAACCATACGGATCAAATTATATAGAAAAAAATTATTTATTTATTTGTAAATTGGTATACAAAAATAAGATTTTTAATGATATGAGGTGTAACTAAGATATTTTAAGATGAAGAGGAGATAAAGATGTGTTTAGAGAAGTATTTCCAGTATAAAAAATGGGAAGGGGGTTCTATTACCGACAAAAACATGCAAAATATTACTCTTATTAGAAATAGTGCTGAGATTACCTGGATTGTATGTCAAGTGAGAGGAAGCACCAGTATCAAGATACCATTGATTTTCATTCGGGCTGCTAGAGAGAGTGAGTTGAGATGTTGGGTTATGTCTATTAGTTGATAGGAAGGGCCAGAAGGTTGCGAACTGACCCAAAAAGTTTGTGGATCTTGCGAATTCTATGGAGTAGATTGCACAAGTTGACCTAACCTACGACCCAAAACTCATGATGCACTGTTGAGGAGAGCAAATCCAACAGTGTTGATGGGCTAGTTCCCAGTGGGCCAAATAGAGCTTTGAGTGGACCAAAAAGAGGCTGCAGGCAGATTAGACCAGTATCCAAAATTGTCGGATGTTGGACCATACCAATGTTGCATATTTTGCCATCGTTATGCTCGACCATAACTTCATTCACTCCTGTTATTATTACAACCTCAACCACGACCACGGTTTCTACTGGGATGGTGGTAATTTTGACATCCCCCACTATGAGCATGAGGGAATGAAGAATTAGGTGGTGGTGTGGGAATGTGGAGAACGGTGGAAAAAGTATGAGTAGATGGATCAATGGTTATGGAAAGACGAGCTTCTTCAATGAGAAGCATGGAGTGAGCTTTAAGAAATGATGGCAATGACTCTTGGTACTTGATGATATTAGCGAGGGTGCCATATTATTCATTGAGACCATGTAAGAGTTGAAGGACAAAGGTGTTTTCTAGTATAAGGTTATCAATGTCTGCCAACGAATCAGCAAGAGATTTGATTCGTTGGCAGTATTCCATGATGATAGATGTTCCCATACAAATGGTTCCAAATTGTTCGGTGAACTACAAGGTTCTAGCACTAAAATTGTCTTTAAATAAGGATTTGATGTGAGTTCAGAGTTCATGGGCAATGTTAGTCCTATTTGGTTCTAGGATTGTGCTAAGAACATCATTGGTAATAGTTTGATAGATTCAGGAGGAGACAAATGCATCAAGTTGAGTCCATTGAGTATCATGGGCATCTTTAGGTTTTATTGTGCCATCAAGATGACCCATGACACCAACACCATTTAATGTGTGTAATGCGGTCTAATTATTGTATTTGGGATTGTTGAAATCAAGAATGGTGAGGACATGTGCCTTAAAATTGCTGATGCCATATGCATGGTGGGTAATGAGGGAGAGAGGTTTTATTGGTGTTGTGTGAAGCCATGAGGGAGAGGGCTTAAAGTCAGGTGAAAATAAAAAGAAAAGGAGGAAGGCTGCGAGGAGGATCTGACTATAGTAAAATGTGTTTTTTTTTGTGCCTCTTGTTTTATGGGTACCTTTTTTTTGGGTACCTCTTTTTTTTTTTTTTTTTTTGAGATGATGCTGCGAGAATGATGTCACAAGTGAGGAATCAGAATGAAGTTTCAATCTTCCAAAGAAATCAAGAACAGTGATGAAGTCAAAAAATTAGATGCTTCCAAAGAAAACAACAAATGTGGAGGAAAGATTGGAGAAAATCAAGTATGCTTGTAAATGTGCTGGTAAGTGTGCTGGTAAATCAAGGATATGGTGTTCGAAGGAGGAATGTTTTATAAAGAAATAGCAAAAGTCAAAGAATGGAAAATTTCCACCCCTCAATCTCACTTACAAGGAAGTTGGTGGATCTTTCTACATTGTGAGGGAGATTGGTCGAGAAATTATTCAAAAAAATAGAGTGCTGGGTCAAAGGTGATAACTCTAAAAAAAAATGGAAAACAGTTCCTTTGTAAGAAATAAAATAGACTTGGGTTTTTTTTTTTGAATGTCCAAGAAGTTAACTAAACTTGTTCTGATGCATAAGATCCTTACAAGAGGCAAGTGCAGAGCATAATAGAACTAGAAATATTTCTTGGTGGTGGGAGACAAAAAGAGAGAGGTTAGGTTTTCTAATGTGGTTCTGATACTATGTTAGAAGAGGACTTATTGAAAAAATGATTTGTCCTACCTTTGGACAATTACATTCCACTACAAATAGAGAATTACAAGAGCATACATATACACAATAATGACTAAATACATGATTGGATATTAGGTTATAAACAAGGCTAAAGATAAGGGGTCAAATATTCTATTATCAGTCAATCAATCAATCAATTGATATTCTATCGACCAGAAATCGAGCTCTACATCATCTTTTGCCCCCAAGCATGCTTTGTCTGCTATTGATAAGACGCTCAAAGCTTTGAATCATGACATGCAAGCATCAAACTTGCAACTTCCATTTCCCAAGAGAAATTTCCCCAAGATAAATTCTTAGGTCAAATTTATGGGTTCTTCACCATTGCAAATCTGGACTTGACACATTAGTCGGAGAAGAAAAGTTTTTCGACAAACAAGGAAAATTTCATCCTTCAAACCCCTTCATTTCCACTTCTGGAATCTTTTCGACCCTTCATAACCCCAATTCGATGGTTAAAATTGAGTACCCAAACTAAATTCAACTTAAGCCTTTTCATTCAATGGAAAATTCAAGATTCTGATGATCGGAGGATGAACACCCCCTCAAAACTCTCCTCTAAAACTTTGACCAATGTTTACAAACATCAATCAAGAATTTATGCAAATCAAAACCTTCAAATTTCCCTTTGATTTTTGAAAAACTTAGGCCAGGTACCCAAGTGGAACTTTCAAAGGTTTCTGGTGCAAATATATAATATTTAAAAGTCAAGGAGCATAACCACAAAATTTGAAAAAAAACCAAGGATCATTATGAAAATATCCTATTAAATTGTTTTTTAATATAAATAAAAAATAATTATGTATAATTTACTTCAACTTGAATTTCTTTCAGATCAATTTGATTAGTTGTCAAATATTCATAATGGTGGAAAATACCCCTTTTTGATAGCCTTATCTTGAAAATCCCAATTTTGGAAAAGTATTTTACAAATTATAAATGTGTATGTGTGTGTATTTAAGTGTACAAATTTATGAGTATAAATACATTGGAAATTAGTATTTTCTCAAAGCATATAAATATGTGAAAATTTATTAAATGTTTGAGATTATTTTGAGAAAATGTTTTAGGAAATATGTTTCAGAAAATTATATTGGGGATATATTAGAAATTATGTTTTTCAAGTACAAGGTTTAAACATTGTGAAAATAATTACTTTTTGAAAGTCATTAGAAATATTTGAAAATTATTTTGATAATAATCAGAAATTACTTACAATAATATTTTGGAAATTATTATGTGCATTGAAAAATTATAATACTTTGAAATATTTTAGAAAATGATTTCTAAATTCTTTGACATTATTTTACAAATAAATTAAAAAGTAATTATAAATATTTTATTATTTTGGCAAAATACTTTACAAATTATTTGTAAATATTTTGTAAAATAATCTGAAAATCCTTTGATACTGTTATGAAAATGCAAATAATTGTGTTTTGAACAATAGTAACATATTATGTCATTTGAAGAAATAATAGATCTTAATACTTAAATAGATGACTTGTGATTTTTAGCTATTTGGTGTTTATTTATTGCCCTGTGATGTAGACATTGCGTTATGTGACTCGACTTTTGATATGACCATTGTTATGTGACTCATCTTTTTACATGACTTGTGACTCAAATTTTGAGATGCCCATTGATAATAGACCATAATACTTTAATAGATGACTTGCGATTTTTAGATATTTGTTATTTGTTTATTACCCTCCATTTGGGATCATCCAATGTGAGCATAGCACTATGTGACTCATCTTTCCATATGAACTTTGTTGTGTGACTTGTATTTCTAGACGACTTTATGACTCGTATTGTAAGATGACCTTAGATATGTGCCATATTTGGAGTTAATTAAGTGGTTAGCTCTTTGTGAACATTTGTAATTAGATAATACTTTTTAAACGAATCAACACTTTGTTATATTGATATGATTTGTCATCCAACGAATATTGTTTACTGCAATAATTTAAATACTTGAAACTCAAATACATTAGATTTTGAAGATGGTAAATTGCCTATTTTGATGAATTTGCAAAATGCTTAGTTTTTTATTGGAAACTCTAACCCATTTTTCAAATGAGAGACTTTTTATTTCTGATTAAATAGATGACTTGTGATTTTTATATATTTGGTGTTTGTTTATTACCTCCACTTGGGATCATGCAATGTGATGTTGACATTGCGTTATGTTACTTGACTTTTGATATGACCTTTGTTATGTGACTCATCTTCTTAGATGACTTCTAACTTGTATTTTGAGACGACCTTTGATAACAAACCATGATACTTAAATAGATGACTTGTGATTTATAGATATTTGGTGTTTGTTTATTACCCTCCACTTGGGATCATCAAATGTGCTAACATTGCTTCATGTGACTCATCTTTTCATATGAACTTTGTTATGTAACTTGTATTTCTAGACGACTTATGACTCGTATTTTGAGATGACCTTTGATATGTGCCATACTTGGGGTTAATCAAGTACTTAGCTCTACGTGAACATTTATAATCAGATAATATGTTTTAAATGAATCAATTGTTGTAATCCTTGTTATATTGATATGATTTGACATCTGACTAATATTGTTTGCTGCAATAATTTAAATACTTGAAATTCAAATACATTAGACTTTGAAGATGGTAAATTGCCTATTTTGATGAAATTATTTGCTAAATACTTAGTATTGTACATACATGTTTTGATGATGAGTAAAACAATTCAAATTAGTAGGGAAATGATCGGAAAAACTTGGTTAAAAGTAAAACTAAATGTGATTTTCAGAACTGTTGACAGGAATAATAGACCAGTAGACAGATTAGTTCAACTAAACAAAAGAACCATCGACTAACAATGTTCATAATTGACACATAACACTAGAATAACACATTTTAGCCAAATAGATCATCGGGTAGTTGACTAAGTAAAAGAAAACAAAGAACAAAAATTAATACAGTTGACTAATCCTTAAATTCTATCGACTATTTGAAATCTGAACAACATAAGTAGTTATAGTAGTCAACTAATCTCTTGATCATGTCAATTGAATAACATTGTCTTATGAAAACCAATTGGATCCCTAATAGGTCTATCGACAAATGTATAGGAAATGTCAACTAAATATTCCTAGACTTTGAAATCTTTTGAACTCTGATAACATAATCAACTAACCCATAAAAGCTATCGACTAAATTTTCAAATACTTAGAAAGCCTACCTTTGGTCATTGAAATAGATGACTAATTACTAGAAAATGTTGACTAGGTCACTTAGAATTCAAAAATGAAACTTAGTCGATAGATGAAGAGATTCAGTTGACTAATAAACTCAAAAGAACTAAGATTTCAACTAAGTACTTACAAAATTGCAAAGTAGTTGACTAATATATGACTTTGTTAACTAAATTTGTTAGTTGACATATACTTAAACTTAGTCTGCACTCACCTCATTACAAAATATAACAGTCGACTAATATTCTAGTTCATTCGACTAAGTAAGCTAAGTCAATCATTTAGATATTGAGATTTTCAACTAAGTATCAGTCAACACGAGCCTAAAACAAGTCTTCACCTCAAAGAATTAAAGAATAACACAATCAACCAAGAATACAACACTATCAACTAAGTACAGACTCTGGTCAAAATATAATGAGTTTTAGTCTACACATAATGCACACTAGCACATAATAGTCAACCAAGATAATCAAGCTTTCAACTAGATAATACAGTAGTCAACTAATATGTCAGAGCGGTCGACAGATATCTTTTAAAAGTTCAGACAATAGCCAGCTAACCTGATATATTAGTCGACACCACCTAAGCAATTCAAATATCAATCGACTGAGTATATGTTGCTTCAGACTAATAAGACACATCCAATGAGAACTCAGTTGACTAAGATTAAAAGATAGTCAACTACTATTTGTAGGAAAAGAATTCTAGTGACTAAGTATAAGAAACTATCGACATCATAAGAACAAAATTTGAAATTCAAATTAAACAGTTAACAAAATATCTATATTAGTCAACACTTTATTTCTAATGTTTATATCTACAGAAAAGCAAACTGGTGGTTAAAATATTTATTTTTATATTAATGGCCAATGCTCTAATGTGCACCAACCAGAACGGATCTATTATTCAAGATAATAAATGAGGTTATAAATATCTCAGCAAATCTTTAAAAGAGGGTTGATGATTACACGAATTGATCTTTATATCTATTTAACATTTTGAAAATTACTCTTAAGTCATCCTGATCTGTAATTTTATCCTTGTATAATCTACGAAGCTCACATTATACCATTGAGGGTAATAGTTTTACTTTTCATTTCAACTTCATATATTGTAATCAAACAAAGAAAGGCTTTTTCTTTAAAGTGTGTCTGTGGTTTGTTTGTTAGTAATGTGAATCTTAGTGTGTTAAGGTTGTAACATTTTAGAGGTATGAATAAAACCTACAAATCTAGTTGTCTGCATTATTTAAGAAGCAAATAGTGATATAGAAAATTTAGGTGAATTCTAGGAGTGGATATACACCAAGTTGATGAAACCACTATAAATTGGGAGTCTTGTTCCTTTCTATATTGTATTTTATTTTTCCTATAAGATTTTTTTAAAAAAGGCTAAAAAGACCTAACAACCTATTCACCCCTCTTCTCTAGGTTGTTAGACCTAATTTCTACAATTGGTATCAAAGTGGGTGTATTGGTAGAAAGCCTAATGACTTCTTCACCAAAGATCTTGATGGCCTAAACCGGAGATATTGTACCATTTGAAACGTTCTCAGCAAACAGAACACTATTCTTCAGCAATAACAACTACAGTAACTGGAGGCAGAGGATGTGAAATTTCATCATTACACAAGATGAAACAACATAAGAAATTATCGAATAAGGGATTGAATTCCTAACAAAAGAACTAAATGGAGTATGGGTTCCCGTAAAAATGAAGAATATGATACCAAAAGAAAAGAAAACATACATGGCAAATTGCAAGGCAGTCAATTTGCTTCATCTCGAACTAAGCCTTAACGAGTATAACAAAATCTCATCTTGTATGACCAAAAAGGAAATTTGGGAGAGGCTAGGAGCAACTTATGAGGGCACTGATCAATTCCAGAAAAACAAAATTCAAATGTTGAAATAGGAATTTGAAGCATTCAAAACGAAAGATGAAGAATCAATGAAGAAAATGATTACATGGTTTAACACAATCACAAATCAACTTAAAATGTTGGGAAAGGACATAAGTTAGGAGAACATGGTGGACAAGGTGTTTAGATACATACCGAAAGCCTAGGAGCCCAAAGTAACTGCCATTGAAGAATTAAAGAACTTAGAAACACTAATGATGGATCAATTAGTAGGCTTACTCATAACACATGAAATGAAACTAAATGCTAAAGAAGCTATGAGTGAAACAAAAGGGAAGTCAGTTGATCTCAAGGTAAAAAGTGAGGAAAGCACCTCTAGCAGTGAAGAAGATGATGAACATGGCACTACTCACTCAAAAGTTTAGAAGGTTCATGATGAGAATAAGGAACCAAGGATGAGGTGGCTTTAAGAAGTGTGAGAAGAAAGAGGACATTTGATGTTATGAATGTAAGATTGGGCACATCAAAGTAGACTACTCATAACTCAAAAAAACCGAGAAAAAGGAAAAAAAGGGGAAGAAGAAAGCATTAGCTATATAGAGTGATGAAGATAGTAGCACTGCAAAGGAGGAAACTGAAGCAGAATAAACAAACCTTTGTTTTATGGCATTGGAGCATCAAAAGGAAGATGTATCATCCTTCTACTCTAACTCATTTAACTCTTCCAATTCTGAAACTGAATTATCTGCCAATGAACCGCATGAAGCTTTACTTGAATCCTAATAGATCTTAAGAAATTAACCAAAAAGAACTCATCTTTAAAGAAATTATTGACGAAAGTTGAAAAAGAAAAAGATAAGTTGAAAATTGAAAATGAACAATTAAAAGAAAAATATGAAAGCATGATAAAGGATAATGAAATTCTAAATGAAAGATTAGAAAACAAAACCTTAGAGGCTAGAAAGTGAAGATAAAATTAGATGATCTTAAAATTACATTAGCCAACAGAGAAAAAGGGAAGCATAACCCTACAAATGAGTCTGATACACAAACAATATCTAATGAACTGGATTTAGAAAGGAGTAAGAATAAGAGACTTAATTTACTCCTGCACAAATTCATACGAGGATAAGAAAAACTAGACGTAATGTTAGGAGCACAAAAAGCTATCTACGACAAGGCTAGCTTAGGTTACAATTCTACAATAACACAGAAGAAGCTTTATAATTTCTTTAAACCTAGTTCTAGTAACATCAGAGCCAAAATTTGATGTCATACGTGTATGAAGATAGGACACATGGCATAACCATGTAAATTAAAAAGAAAAATCAATGAAAATAATTATGGAAAGCCCTTCACACAAGAAAAACACATACACTGCCATAACATAGGACACAATGAAAAATATGCTGGTTTTGAAATAAAATGAAGACTACCATGAAATGGATACCTAAAGAAAAATCACAAACTATGCTTTTCACTAACACTACTGGACCCAAAAGCATTTGGGTACCAAAGTCTTGAATTATTTTTTGTATAGACTCAGAAGTGAGGAATTCCAGAACACCTGGTTCTTGATAGTGGTTGCTCCAGGCATACGATGGGAGATGCCTCAAGATTCAGTAGCTTAGAAGAAAGGAATAGAGATAAGGTTGTCTTTGAAGACAACTCAAAATGGAGAATCATCGATTTTGGTAATCCCCAACTCAAGTTGAACATGTCTTATTAGTAAGAGATCTAAACCATAATTTACTTAATATTAGTCAGCTTTTGTGACAAGGGTGCTACGAATTTTTTTTTTAAAAAAAAAATTCAAATCCCATAAATCAATGTATTCAAAGCATTCAAACAAAAGTTAATTGGAAAATCATAGCCAAAAGGAATTAAATGTGATAAAGAATGGAAGTGATTTGAATTGGGTTACATTTGGCTAGATTTTGGTGTTCCATTCAAACCTCTACACAATTAATCTTGCTTTTATATTTTGAATATTTAATTGTATTATCATAACGTCTGACAATAATTTAGGGAGACAATTATGAGGTTTAAATGATTCTTTGATGGTTAAGAGTCTATATAAATCCACTCCTAGTGTATTTGGTAACTAAGTTCAAATTTCTTAACTTTATATTATCTATTGAGTGAAATTGAGGGGTTAGAAAGTTTGTGCACGTCCCAAGGAATCATTTGGAGGCATTACAGTCGTTGGACTTTGTCGGAATCGTGAATGGTCAGAAGTACATTCGATCCCCTGTTTTTCGGATTACTCTTGTTTGTGTTCATTTTTTATTGCATTTGGTACGCAATAATTTATAACATTTAGTATCAGAGTATGTTTGTCCTCTACTTTTAAGATCCCAACAAATTTTAAGATTTTTCAAAAATTAGGATTTCTGAATTTTTGAATATTTGGCACAAAATCTTAATGTTTTCGAAAAAATTGATTCTAAAATCGGAATCCTTATATCATTACGATCAAAACCATATTTTGAGAAATTATTTTAGTGTATTTCTGCATTTCCCAGCAAAGCTTTGGTTGTCGGAGATCCATCAGATCCGGGTTAGGACCCTTGGCTAATTTCGAGTGAAGAAGATGGGTGTTTAATTACACCATTCACAAAGGTTGGATAATGGGGACACATGGTTTTAAAAAAAATAAAAGGACATTTAATGTTTGAATTGAAGGGATGACCACCATCTTGATGATAAAAAAATAAAAAAAGAAAAAGAAAAAAATGCATCAACATCTTATGGGCATTGTTTTTATGCCCAAAACTTTTCGGCCTCATCATTGTTCATCGTTTATGGGCATTGTCCTTATTATTGGCTTTACTATTTTAAAATTGTGGTTATATCCACAACCTTTCACTAATTTCAAAATTTTTCAAAATGTTTTAAATTGTTACAATCTAGTCCCTACAACAAACTTTAAATTATTGTAGTTTGGTCCCTGAGACTTAAAAAAAAAAATCTAAAAATATTCCAAAATTCCCTAAAAAAAAAAAATCAGTGCATGATATTTGAAAATTATGTATAAAGTTAATTTTAGAATAATTTTGTACATAAGGAAGTGCACAAAATTCTTAAAATTTTTCTTTTGGGCCAATTTGAAAAAAATTTTAAAAAATTCCCAAAATTTTCAAAATATCTTCTAAACCCAAATTTTGAAAAAATCGTGTATAAAATTTAATTTTGGGCATAAATTTATATATAAGGGGTGGTATATTATTAGAAAAATGAATTAGAAAATTTGGTTGCATTTTTCAATAAACTTTTTTGCATTTTGGCATGGCAAAATTAATTAATATTATTATTCTGTGATCAATATAATTTCTAAAATTAATTAGTGTTTCACCACAGTAGTCATAATTAAGTAATAGTATGTTTGGAAGTTTTGGACAGAAAAGAAAAGATTAGTTAGTAGAGAAAAGAAAAAAATAGAAAATTATAATTTTCTCTCATCTTGTTTGGGAGTTTTATGAAAGAAAAGGAAAGAAATGGGACTCATTAGGAATAAAAAGTTTTACTTTCAATTTTAAAATGGTAAATTTGGTATATTTATGAGACAACTTTTTTTCTCTCTTTTTCTCTCCACTTTTGGGAAGAAAATTTTTTATGTTAAAAATCATTCCATTTTTTTTTTCTTTTTTTTCCACATAAAACTCCCAAACGAAAGAAAATAACTAATTTTCTCTCATAACCTTTTCTTTTCTATCCAAATCATTCCATCCAAACATACTGTAAAAAATTATATATAAGGCATGATCACATTAGGAAAAAGATAATTTGTTATGGAAATTATTTTTATGTAATGAATTTTATCTCATAGAAATTTTTATTATTTGAAAATAATAAAATTTGAGATAAGATATTAAAATGGTTATTTTCAATAGTAGTTTATTTGGTTGAAATTCCATTTCTATATATTATTATAAGTGCGATTGATCTAGTGCATATCTAAATTGGTTTTGTCAAACAGATAAGGATAAGTCTGAAGCTGATTGGTTCTTAAACGATCCTATATGACTCATCACCTATCTAGAAACATACTTAGTGCATTAGAGAAGTCATGTTATAGGGCTAAATAGAAAATGATAAAGTAATCAAGGAAATACTAGCTATTGATAATTTCCTAATTAGCTTACAGGTATTAGAAAATGAGTTATTTTTTATAAATCTTATCATAAGGTCAAATAAATCTAATAAAGTTAAAAATTTAGCAAACATGCAATTTCTATGTTATAGATTTATTTTTATATATTTCCATTGATAAACATATATTAATTACCTCACATAGTTAGTAAGCATATTTATTTATTTTACATTATTCTAAACCATAGATTTAAAATCTGATCCTCTCAATTCAAACGGAGAGATTTATAAGGAATGGAGGGAAATGATGTTTCTCCATTTGGATTACTTGGACATTGACTATACTATCCGGAAAGACGAGCCATGTTCAGTGATCGATACCAGTTCTGAGACTGATAAGACT
Organism: Dillenia turbinata; assembly: GCA_037126225.1. Taxonomy (NCBI): domain Eukaryota; kingdom Viridiplantae; phylum Streptophyta; class Magnoliopsida; order Dilleniales; family Dilleniaceae; genus Dillenia; species Dillenia turbinata. Next base: position 16,892,739 of record JBAMMX010000011.1, read on the forward strand.
CTTTATGAACGTTGGGAGTGATCTAATGCATAAGTACCTTGTTCATAAAAAGTAAGATCTCATCTGGAATCCGTGGCTCGATCAACCAGTATAACAATATAACCTGGAGGTTGAGATATTCGAGTCCTTCCTCATACACTTTATTCTGAACTCTCTCCCTTAACCCTACGGTCCTTATAAGATCTCTTACAACACACATAAAAAAAATTGATCTATCAATGAATTTATAGCCATGTGTGTGCAGGAGGAAGGAAGACTGCTTATGGAAATGAAGGAGGGTTCCACAAGTGCACATGTGGCTGTGTAAGGAAAAAAGAAGGGTATGTCCAAACCAAATTAAAAAGGCACAAAATAAAAAATGGACATAAAGAAGGACTCCAAGTGTTTTTTTTTATAAAAAGAAAGGACACGTGAAGCAGGATTGTGCTAAATATAAGCGGTGGCTTGAGAGTAAAGATACGAAAATCTCATTAGTTTGTTACAAATCTTGCATGACTGAGATATTTTTATGACACATGGTGGATTGATTCTGATTGTGCTATCCGCATTACGAATGTGTTGCGGGCCTTACAAAACCTAAGGAAGCTAATGGATCGTGAACAACTTATCTATTCGGATAACAAGATGAGCTCGCGAGTAAAAGGTATTGGTGATTGTGAGCTTATTCTGGCAAACGAGCATGTCTTGAAATTAGAGAAAGTATTTTATGTATTTAAGTTTTCTAGGAAGTTAATATCTATTTTAAAACTTATACAATTTGGTTACTCTTTCCAATTTAGTAATAAAATCACATTATTTTATGATTTAAATATCGTTGGTTATAGTCCATTATTAGATGGATTGTATATTATTACTTTATAAGACAATACTTGTATGAATGTAACACATACAAGAATTAAAAGAAGTGTCATTGGGAAAAACTCTTCATGTTGTGGTATTGGAGATTAGAGCACATCTTCATAAAGAGAATAGAAAAGTTGGTAAAAGATAGAGTAATTGATACCCTAGACTTTAATGACTTTGAGACTTGTGTGGACTGCATTAAAGGAAAGTAGACTAACAATACTCAAAAAGGTGCCAAAAAGTGCTTAGAATTGCTTGAAATCATACAAACGGACATTTGTGCTCTAGGTACAGACTCATATGGTCATAGTTATTTCATCTCCTTTATAGACGACTATTCACAATACATGTATCTCTATATCTTTCACCATAAGAATGAGGCGTTGGATGCCTTTAAAATTTTCAAGGTAGAAGTAGAGAAACAATGCAGTAAGTAAATAAAGATCATGAGGTCAGATAGAGGTGAATAATACAATGGAAGGTATACAGAGGATGGACAAACACCAGGTCCATTTGTAAAGTTCCTTCAAGAAAATAGGATCATTGTCCAATACACTATACTTGATTCACCTGACCAGAATGGCATAGCCGAAAGAAGGAACAGGACCTTGCTTAATATGGCTAGGAGTATGATGGCTAGTCTAAACTGGCTAAGTTCTTGTGAAATGAAACTCTCAAGACAACAGTGTACATCTTAAATAGAGTTCCAACCAATGTTGTAGCCAAAACTCCATTTGAGTTGTTTAAGGGTTGGAAACCTAGTTTGAGACATGTATACATTTGCGGTTGTCCTATAGAAATAAGAGTCTATAATACATGAAAAAAGAAACTAGTCCCAAGGACCATGGGTGGATACTTTGTCGAATATGCCGATAAGTCCAAAGGATTCCGGTTTTATTATCCATCTTACTACACTAAGTTTATGGAATCTAGAAATGTTAGATTTCTAGAGAACGACTTGGTCAGTAGGAGGGATCACTTTCGGGACTTATCTCCTGAAAAGGATATATCAAGTTCAAGTACCAAGTTAGTTGTCATTCAAAATGACCCTCAAGTGCCCATGAACATAAGTCAAGGTACTGATAATAATCGAGAAATTTCACAAATGCTGACCAAGATCAAGTTGGTCAACCTCCTCTTATAAAGAATGTTGAACCAACATTAAGGAGATCTACTCGAGAAAGAAGATCAACTATATCTGATGACTATGTGGTATATTTTTAAGAATCTGACTATAACATTAGAGCCATAGAGAACCCGGTAACGTTTTCACAAGCCATTAGTTCCAAGGACTTGAACTTATGGCTGAACGCTATGAAAGATGAGATGGACTTTATGAAAAGCAATGGAGTCTGGAATCTTGTAGAGTTGCTAGATGGGGTAAAACCCATAGGATATAAATGGATTTTCAAAACTAAGATAAACTCGTTAGGCAACATTAAGAAATACAATGCCAGACTCATTGCTAAAGGATTCACCCAAAGGGAAGGAAATGACTACTCAAAGACTTTTGCTCTGGTGTTTAAGAAAGATTCCCTCCGCATCATTCTAGTACTTGTTGCACATTTTGACCAAGAGTTGTAACAAATGGATATAAAAATGGCTTTCCTTAATGGGAAACTAGAGGAAGAGATTTACATGTCAACCTGAGAATTCTCCTCTAGTGGTAGTGAACACTTGGTGTGCAAACTTAAGAAATCTATAAATGGACTGAAAAAAGCCTCTTGCCAATAGTATTTGAAATTCCACAATGTAGTCACTTTATTTGATTTTGAAGAGAACATTGTGGATCAATGCGTATACCTCAATATCAGTGGAAGCAGGTTTTGTTTTCTTATTCTGTATGTAGATGATATACTACTTGCCATAAATGATAAGGAGATGTTATATGAGGTGAAATGGTTATTCTCTAAGAACTTTGAGATGAAAAATTTAGGTGATGCATCTTATGTCATTGGTATAAAGATACATTGAGATAGATCCCATAAGATCCTAGGATTATCTTAGATATAAGATAGAGAACTGTTCACCGAGTATAGCTCCGATTGTCAAAGAAGATAGATTCAATTGGACCAATGCCCCAAGACAGATTTGGAAAGGGAACAAATGGCTAACATCTCATATGCTTCTGTTGTTGGAAGTCTCATGTATGCACAGGTCTGTACAAGACCTGATATAGCACATGCTGTAAGGGTGTTAGACAAATATCAAAGTAACTTGGGTTTGGAACATTGGAAGGATGCAAAGAAAGTGTTGAGATATCTACAAGGTATCAAGAAGCACATACTTATATACAGAAGAATCGACAGTCTAGAAGTAGTTATGTACTTAGATTCGAACTTTGCCGGCTATGTTGATTTCCGGAAATCAACGTCGGTTACATCTTCATGATGACTAGTGGAACTGTATCATGGAGGAGTGCTAAGCAGACATTGACTGCAACCTCCATTGTGGAAGCTAAGTTCATGGCGTGTTTTAATACTATGTCACATGCGGTATGGTTCAAGAGTTTCATATTTGGGCTTAAGGTTTTAGATTTTATATCTAAGTCATTATGTGTATTTTGTAATAATTTAGTAGCTGTATTTTTTGCTAAGAATAATAAGAGTGGTAATTGAAGTAAGTATATCGTACTTAGCCATTAGGAAAATAGTGTTGGAAAATAAATTATAATCCAATACATTACCACTGATTGTATGTTAGCTAATCCGTTAACCAAAGGTATGCCACCAAGTTGATTTAGGGATCATGTTGTAAATATGAGTTTATTACTTTATTTAAATGAAACTCAAAATTGAATATTCTCAACAAAGTTGTGCGCATGTTGTTGTCTTCAAATAAACTCATCAAGTTTGAATTCCAAATAAACGTAGGGTTTATTTATAAAGAAAATGTCACCATAGAATATATTATGGTACATAGAAGATAACACACATTTTTAGAGAACTTATCGCCGCGACTCATGTACTCTATTTTCATACAGAATTGACTTGATTTTGATTTCAAGTTGGTTTGTTGGGCCAAGTGGGAGAATGTTAGGAATTTTTAAAAAAATTCAAATCCTATAAAGTTAATGCATTCAAACAAAAGTTAATTGGAAAAACATAATTAAAAGGGATTAAATGTGATAAAGAATGGAAGGGATTTGAATTGGGTTGTGTTTTGCCAGATTTTGGTGTCTCATTTAAACCTTCACACAAGCTTGTTTTTCCATTTTGAATGTTTAATTACATTATCATAACATCCAGCAATAATTTAGAGTGATAATTATAAGGTTTTAATGGCTTTTTGATGGTTGAGAGACTATATAAACCCTCTCCTAGTGCATTGCATTTTTGAATCCAAATTTCTTAACTCCATATCATCTATTGAGTGAAATTAAGAGTTTAAAAAGATTGTGCATGTCCCAAGGAATCATTTGGAGGCATTATAGTCGTCGAAGTTTGTCGGAATCACGAACGGCAGGAGATACATTCGATCCCCTATTTTCGAATTACTCTTGTTTGTGTTCATTTTTATTACATTTGGTGCACAATAATTTATAACAAAGGGTTAAGTTGTTTTATTTGATTATGATTGTTACAAAGTTATTTACAAATCTAGTAAAGAAGTTAGATTTAAAGGCTCCAGACAAAGAAATATTTATGTGATTATTCTAGATAACATAGATTATTCAGAAGAAGCTTGTCTCATGGCAATGAATAATGATAATGCTTGGTTGTGCATAGAAAATTAGGTCATACAAGCATGGACCTCATTTTAAAATTAGCTTAAAAAAACATAGTTAAAGGCCTCCCTAAACTAAAGTTTGAAAGAGATAAACTATGTGATGCTTGCATGAAAGGGAAGCATACCAAAACATCTTTTAAACCCAAAAATATAGTAATAACAAGCAGACCCCTAGAACTTTTACATATAGATTTATTTGGATCTATAAGAACTCAAAGTTTAGGAGGAAACTATTATGGATTTGTCATTATAGATGACAATTTTAGATATACATGGGTTTTATTCTTAGCTAAAAAAGAAGAGGCATGTGAAGCCTTTATATAATTGTGTTAAAAGATTCAAAATAAAAAAGAATGCTCAATTAAGAGCATTAGAAGTAAGCATGGAAAAGAATTTGAAAATAAAATAATGGAAGAATTTTGTGAAGATAGTAGAGTAAATCATAATTTTTGAATTTCTAAGACACCACAACAAAATTGTATAGTAGAAAGGAAAAATAAAATATTAGAAGAAATGGCCAAAACAATACATTGTGAACATAATCTACCTAAATAGTTCTAGGTAGAGGCTGTCAACATAACCTGTTACATTCTTAATAGAGCTTTAATCAGACCCATATTAAAGAAAACTCCATATGAGCTCTACAAAGAAATGAAACCTAACATAGCCTATTTTCATATGTTCGGTTGGCAGTGCTATGTACTGTATGATGGCAAGGATTTACTAGGAAAATTTGATGCCAAAAGTGATGGAGGCATCTTCTTAGGGTATTCAACTACTAACAAAGCATATAAAATATACAACAAAAGAACTATAGTAGTTGAAAAGTCAATACATGTAAAAATTGATGAAAATGACCATCAAAGGAAGAAAAGTTTTAATGATGAAGAACTAGAAGAAATAATCAAAGAACCTGAAACCATAAAAAATATGGAAGGCAAGGAAGACACCTTGGAGATAGACAAAGAAACTAAAAAGGAAGAAAAAACACCACCAGAATAAGAAATTAGGCATCCAACAATCAGGAAGACTGTTAATACTGAAAACATCATCTGAAATGTTAATTCTGAGTTAGAACAAGATTTGCCTTACAAAATCAATGTGAATTTCTGGCATTTAAATCTTACATTGAACAAAAAATGTAGAATAAGCATTGGAAGATGAGAAATGGTTTTTGGCAATGCAAGAAGAACTCAATCAGTCTGAGAGAAACAAAGTGTGGAATTTAGTTTCTAAACCTAAAGATCAATCAGTGATGGGAACTAAATGAGTGTTTAGAAACAAACTTGATGAGTATGGTACAATCACTAGGAATAAAGCAAGATTAGTAGCCAAAAGGTACAGTCAAGAAGAAAATATAAATTATGATGAAACTTATGCATTAATTGCTAGATTAGAAGTAATAAGAATGTTTTTTGCCTTCTCATATTTTACAAAATTAAGTTATTTCATATGGATGTTAAAAATACATTTCTCAATGGTTTAATTAATGAGATAGCTTTCATTAAATAACCTTCTGAGTTTGAGGATCATAGAGACCCAGATCATGTGTACAAATTGCGAAAAGTCTTGTATGGACTCAACATTATTTCTAAAGAGAAATAACAGAGACATACTAATAGGACAAATATATATTGATGACATAGTATTTGGAGGTAAAAATGAAAAACTCTGTAAAAAATTTGCTGAGTCCATATAAGCAAAATTTGAGATGAGCATGATAGATGAACTAAATTATTTTTTTGGATTACAGATAAAACAAACTGAATAAGGGAGATACATAAATCAATCTAAATTTACAAAGGAATTAATAAAGAAATTTGGATTTGAAAATTGTAAAGGAAATGCAATACCAATAAGCACATGCATAAAACCAGATAAGGATGACAAAGGAAAGCCAGTATGTCAAAAAACTTATTGAAGCATGAGAGGATCACTCTTATACCTCATAGCCTCCATACCAGATATTCAATATAGTATGTGTTTATGTGCTAAATTTCAAGCTAATCCCAAAGAATAACACCTGGTTGCTGCAAAAAAAAAATTAGATAATTAAAAGAAACTTGCAATCTAGGGTTATGGTATGACGGAAACTCAAATTTTCAACTTCATTGGTTTGCAAATGCAGATTTTGCTGGATGTATACTAGATAGAAAAATTACTAGTGGAACTTGTCAATTCTTTGAAACTATGCTAGTGTCTCGGTCTTCCAAGAAATGGAATAGTGTAGCAACATTCACAACAGAAGTTGAGTATGTGACAGTTGGACAATGTTGTGCTTAGATTCTATGGATAAAACACCAAATGCAATACTATGGAATAGAACTATAATTTATTCCAATAAGATATGATAACACAAGTGTGATTAATCTAACCAAAAATCTAATTCATCACTTTAAAACAAAACACATAGAAGTCAGGTATCATTTTATCAGAAACCATATTTTGAAGAATGATGTGATATTAGAATATGTTGAAATACAAAACCAAGTTGTTGATATATTTATTAAAGCTCTAGACAAAAATAGATTTTTTGAACTTAGAAGGGAAGTGGGAATAATTGAAATTGCTAAATGAAAATCAAGACAAAAAATGAAAGAAGAAGAAATCTGAAGAATTTCAGAGTAAGGAAAGTTAGTCGATAGAATTACAAATATAGTCAACAAGTCATTAAGTTTAATAAAAATCAATAGATAGAAAAATTGAATTAGTTGACGACAATGGAATATTAGTCGACAAATTAAACAACTCAGTCGACATATGTAGTGTTCTAAACTGTAAATGGTCGACAGGATCACTCAAATGGTCGACAGATTACTAAACAAAATAGAAGACTAGCTGACTAATTGGATGAAGCACAAGCAAGTGAATGCTTGATAGAACAATCATGTTAGTCGATAGGAATAATAGTAGTAGGTAGATTCATAGAAATAATCAACTAACTTGTCAGATAAACAAGATTTAGATAATAAAATGTTTGAATTAGTCGACACAAGTAGAAAAATAGTCAATTGGACCATAAGAGTAGTTGACAACTTATTAAGCTCTATATGGATTAGTTGGTAGAAACTTAAACTAGTCAGCAACTCTTTAAGTTTAAATAAGAACTAACTGACTAAATAGATGGAATACTCGATACCAATAGAATATTAGTCGACAGATCCATCAAAACAATCGACAAATGCAGAGAAATTAAACATAAGTCGATATGAATATGATACTTGCCGACTAACATAGAACAAATCCTATGTTAGTCAAATATATAAAAGAATAGTCTACTAACTACAAACAAGTATGGTTAGTCAATTGAACTACTGCATCTGTTGACTACACTAAGGTCATAAATGTAATAGTTGACAGATAAATATTTTGAGTCGACTGATGGTATAAAGACGAGTCTTTATTCATTGTGTGACCTATTTGAAAATACTATCGACTATCTCAAATGAGGCTTGTCGACTAACAAATCATAATAGTCGACTAAGAATCTCACTTGGACAATAACAATATTCTAAAAACTATCAACTAATGTATTAGATATGTCGACTAAATCCCTTAACAAATGAAGGGTTCAACAAGATTAGTTAACAAATAATCAAATATCTGGCTGGCTAACTGGTAACTAGTCAACTAGGCTGAACTCCTTGTTGACTAAGAGTAGCATCAATAAAAATGGGGCAATCTAGAAATCTTCAAATCATCTCACTTCTTCTCTCAACCAAAACCGAATTCAAATAGTCATGTTAGGTTTGATTCGACTATAAATAATCCTTTCGACAGATATCCCCAAAATTCAAATTTCTCTTCCAAAACAAAATCCTAAATTCCTAAAACCCTAGTTCCTCTTCTACAAAATCTATTTTCAATGGCATCAAAGCTGAAGAACCCATCCAAGTCTCCATCCAAAGCCTCACAAAAAACGGCTTCAAAGGCAGCAAAACCATAAGGAGATAAGGATTTCCCTTCGAAAGCCCAAATAAGTCCTTCATCTCACTTTTTCTTCGCAAAATGTAAATTTAGGACAATTAATAAATTGGAAATTTTGGAGTGATATTAAGTTCAAATATGATGATTTTCTTAGTGAGATATGCTCTGCTTTGTTGATTTCACCAAACCATAAAGTGTATGAAAGGATTATGCAATTGTTTTATAACAATATAGAACTAATAGAGAGTGAAGATAATGAAAAGTTGAAATTAGGGGGACATACCAAAAGATGTAGTTTCGAGACATTTATCAATAGAAGAAAAAATAAGATTAAGCCCTAAACTTATATGTAGACTCTATGGATTGCCATGGGTTCTATATGAAGAATGTGAGGAGTATTTGAGTGAAGGTTAACTCATGTATTATAGGATAGTGTTTGATGACCATGGAATGGAAGCTGTTAACACCAATGCAAATAGCTTAGGGTTACATGAAAGGATCCTGCACTTGATTGTGAGCCGTATTCTAAGGCCTAGGGTTGGTATCGATACATTCCTGACCAAAGAAAACTTTTGACTAATGGCTTGTATAATGCAGAAAAAGAATCTAGGGTTACATTTTCTAATACCTTACATGATGATTAACAATGTCAAATCTTATTTCAAAAATTTGTCCTATGGGTGAGTGATTACAAACCTTTTAATAGCACACAAAATTAACTTAGACATGCAAGTAACCATTGAATTGCAAATGAAAAATGCAATCAATGCCTCTACACTAATCAAGGAAAAATAGATACTAAAGGATGGTGAATGCAAAAAAGGAGGATAGTGAGGAAAAGAGGGAGAATAACAAGCAGCCTAAGTCCTTTATTACAAACCAAGAGGTAGATAGGTTGGTTAAGGCTGTGAGTAATATCCCACCTCCAGCAGCTGGTGAGAAGTGTTCCTAGAAATGATGGGAGGTGCTTTAGTTAGGCTCATTGCTTATACTTTTTACCTTTATGAGAGAGTGCATGTTGTAGAAGAGCAAAATACCAAAATTCTGAAGGCTATGGAAAAACTACAAAGAAGGTTCACTAAGAGATCTAAGGATAGATCAAAGAGACCTAGAGAAGCTGATAGTTCTAGTGAAACTAAAGAAAAGCCATGAATGAAGATGCCTAAATTATTTTTTCACCTCCACATTCCCTATACCTTAAGCCCCTGATCTTCCTTTCGCTTCTGGACCTTCATTGCCTCATGCTTCTGAGTCTACTCCCATCTCTAAGTTAGCTCAATCTGCCCCTAGTCCTTTTGATGCTAATGCTCCACCTCTTGTGGATGCTGCAGAACTCACATTGATTGATCCTTCAACAATTGTTCAAGAAATTGTTGAAGAAATTGTAAAAGAGGCTTTGAGTCTGTTGATGATGATTTTGTAATATCTCCCTTGAATAGTTTACTAAACAATCTATCATGGCGTAGTTTGAACAATATTATGAAATTTTCTACTACTATTCTTATGTTTAATACCTCAATATAAACCTTTATGTTTACTGCTGGGAAATATTATGTTCATTGCTGATCATGTTTTGCATTGTATGTTTAATGCCTTGAAAGAATTCTCTTGAATAGTAATGTTTATTATTACAATCTTTTTTTTTTTAATTCTTCTGCTTTAGGGGGAGTTTGTATATTATTTTTTTACTTCTGAAAATAGGTCTATATTGACCTTAATGTTGGACCATTTTTTTGCCCATTAGGTTTAATCTAGACCCTTTTCTGTTAATGATAAAAAGGAGGAGAGAAATAAGAAATGTGTGTCAAGCTAAATTAATAAGTACCAATTATGTTTGCATTGCATTATGGTTGAGTTTGGTGCATTGTTTGAGGGGGAGTTAAAGCAATTTAGATTCAAACTTATGATAGGCTTGTTTTGTCATCATAAAAAAGGGGGAGAATGTTGTATATACATATTTTGATGACGAACAAAACAATTCAAATTAGCAGGAAAATGATTAGAAAAACTTTGTTAAAAGTAAGACTAATTGTGATCTTCGGAACTATCGATGGAAATCATAGACTAGTTGAGAAATTAGTTCAACTAAACAAAAAAACCATCAATTGACAATGTTTATTAGTCTATACATAACACTAGAATAACACATGTTAGCTTACTAGATCATTGGGGTAGTCAACTAAGTAAAAGAAAACAAAGAACAAAAATTAATATAGCTGACTAACCCCTAAATTCTATTGACTATTTGAAATCTAAACAATATAAGTAGTTATAGTACTCAACTAAATAACATTGTCTTGTGAAAACCATTTCAATCCCTGACAAGTCTATGGACAAGTGTATAGGAAATGTCGACTAACAATTCCTAGACTTAGAAATCTTTTGGACTCTGACAACATAGTCGACCAACCCATAAAAGTCATCAACTAAATTTTCAAATACTTAGAAAGCCCACCCTTGGTCATTGAAATTGTTGACTAATGACTAGAAGATGTTGATTAGATCCCTTAGAATTCAAAAATGAAACTTAGTTGATAGATGAAAAGATTCAATCAACTAATAAACTCAAAAGAACTAAGGTTTCAACTAAGTACTTACAAAATTGCAAAGTAGTCGACTAAAGTATGACTTCGGTAAAATAAATTTATTAGTCGATATATATTTAAGCTTAGTCTGCACTTACCTCATTACAAAATATAACAGTTGACTAATATTCTAGTTCATTTGACTAAGTAAGCTAAGTTAATCGACTACCTTTCAACTAAGTAAGAACACTCAGTCGACACGAGCCTAAAACAAGTCTGCACCTCAAAGAATTAAAGAATAACATAGTCGACTAAGAATACAACACTATCGACTAATAAATCCTTTAGCCGACATACAATGAGTTTTAGTCTGCACATAATGCACACTAACACATAGTAGTCAACCAAGATAATAAACTTTTAACTAGATAATACGGTTATTGACTAATATGTTAGAATGGTCGACAATCTTTTACAAGTTCAGACAATTGCCAGTTAACCCGATACATTAGTCGACACCACCTAAGCAATTCAAATATCGATCGAGTAAGTATATGTTGTTTTAGACTAATAAGACACATCAAATGAGAACTCTATCGACTAAGATAAAAAGATAGTCGACTAACTATTTATAGAAAAAGAGTTCTAGTCGACTAAGTATAAGAAATTGTCGACATCACAAGAACAAAATTTGAAATTCAAATTAAACAATCGACAGAATATCTATATTAGTCGACACTTTGTTTTTAACATTTATCTTTATAGGAAAGCAAGCTGGTGGTTGAATCATTTATTATTACACTAATGGCCAATGTTCTAATGCTCACCAACTACAACGGATCTATTGTTCAAGACAGTAAATGATGTTATAAATACCTCATTAGATCTTCAAAAGAGAGTTAACGATTACACAAATCTGATCTTTGCATCTACAGATCAATCTGAAAATTACTCTTAAGTCATTCTAATCTGTGATTGTATCCTTATATAAGTTATGAAGCTCACATCAAACTATTAAGGGCAATAGTTTTACTTTTCATTTCAACTCCATATATTGTAATCAAACAAAGAGAAGGCCTTCTTTTTAGAGTGTATCTATGGTTTGTTTGTTAGTAATGTGAATCTTGGTGTGTTCAGGTAAAGTCATATGTTTTATTTATGAAGTAAATAGTAATATAGAAAATTTAGGTAAAGTTTGGGAGTATATTTTTTACACCAAGTTGGTAGAACCACTATAAATTGAGAGTCTTGTTTCTTTCTCTATTACATTTTATTTTTCTTGCAAGATTTTTTTTTTTTGTTTCTTTTTTTTGGAAAAAGGCTAAAAAGACCTAAAAATCTATTCACCCCTCCCCTCTAAATTGTTAGACCCAATTTCTACACTTAGTTTTTTATAGGTAACTCTAACCCATTTTTCAAATGAGTGATTGAATATTTCTGATATTTATGATAACTAAAGTTATTACAATTACCAAGTTTTTTCTAACTGAAGTTCCCTATTTCTGTCTCTCAGGGTATCATAATGGAGAAAAGGGGATTAAAACAAAGGTTTTAACCGATAATTTTGCCTTGTAGAATATACATGTGCGATACATCAAATAACATCTCCTTGTTCATATCTAGCTATGATTCACATGATCTTTTAATTATAGATAGGGTTTATCAATATTGGCTTGTCCTTTTGGTTTAAGTATTTTGGAAGGACAATGATATTTTGTAAAATTTTAAGAAATCTTTGTACATTGATAACTTGTTGATATTTCAAAAGAAAAAAAAATAAAAAGGGTACTCTTGTGTGAACACAAGTGTGAACATATGCTTGCAATTCTGACAAGTGACGGTTGATAGAATTGCACTCGTCTAATGGGTGCTTAACTTGATTAAGATCCACATGTGTGAACTCCTGCGACTTGAGAGGGTTCATCCGTCAGGGCCCTATGCCCATTTTACATACCTATATTCACCTCTGCAATAGGCATGCACATCCATGCCACTATGCGAGCACATGTTGTATGTGCACAGCACATGTGCAAACATAGCAACAGGCCATGCCCATGTTAATCTATGCATAGTGACCTACTCTATGAGGGGCAAAATAAAAATGTAGTGGAACAAAGTGATTCCTAAAAGCACAAGATTTTCAAGCTTAATTAAGTGTGAGAAATCTCTGGAGCTCTTTATAATTAAGTTAACTGGCATCTAACGAAGGGTTAATTTAATGTTTATAACATACACTATAACACTAACAGATAGTCGGCCTAATGGGATGTGGCGTTATATCCCTTAACCAAAATCTCAGATTCAAATCTTGAGAATGAAAAAAACTACATTAGAGGGTAGCCCCGGAATGATCCACTGTAAGTCCCAAATCGGATTAGTCGGAGTATAGTTTCGGATACCGTGATATAAACCTAAAAAAAAAAAAAAAAAAGAACAACTAGCACTATAATATGGATAGCTTTTGGGGGCAAAGATTAGTGAGATCACACGAAATTAGACACTACAAATACTATTTTGTGAGGGTTACTTGGGTCGTCGTCAAATAATTGATCAATTATGGCAATCAAAATTGCCCGTCACAAAAATAGATTTTTAATGACAATAAAAATTTTTTATCACTACTAAATTAAATGCAAAAATGATAACCGTCACTATATTATCACTTAGTGATGAACACATACGACAGTCATTAAAAATATATTTAGTGAGAAAGTGATGTTTTGATCGCCACTAAATAAGTACTCTTTGATGACATGCTCCACTTGTCCTCCACTAAATCTCTACCCAACTCTAGAAACCCCAACTCTCGCTCCTCTCTCTGTCGTCGAACTCTCTCCCTTGCGCAAATCCTTACTCTCTTTCGAGCTCTCGAAACACTAACTGTCTCCCTCTCTTGTACCCACATCTCACCCCCACATCTAAACCTACCTCTCTTGCACTCACCAAGACACCAAACCTCTCTCTCTAGCTCTCTCTAACTTCAATCTGTTTTTGTCTACTTTTGCAAGTGCCGATCATTGCACTTTCACTTTCACGATTGGGATTATTCTTGCCTCCAAAGTCTCTCACTTTCACTTGTCCTCCACTAAGTCCCTTCCCATTGCTTTGACTGCTTGAACCTAGTTAGTAGCCAAATAATGGATATAAATTTCAAAAGAAGGTTAATATACCATAGAAGGTTGAGGGTATTGGGATGAGGAATTGAGGAGGGGGATAGGAACATTTTGTTGTTATTCTTGCCCATGAAAATAGTTAATTCTTTTTTTTTTTTGCAAGAAGTATTTTTTGAATGGTTTCATTGTTTTCATCTCAACATCCGTGTGTAGAAAAGGAAACAAGGAAGCAAATCATAATCCCTTAAAGGACTCACCCGGTGCATAAAGTACTTCACGACTTAGTACAGATATAGGGGGAGGGTGGATATATATGTATGTAGCCTTCCCCTTGTATTTTGCAAAGAGATTATTTTTACGTCTGAAACTTGTGATCTCAAGGTTATTAAAGAGCAATTCCACCATTGCACCAAAATTCACCCTTCAAATCATAATCCCTTAGAAGTGAAATTTCTATTTAACATTAGGTGGTTAAAGATTGATACCCATCAACAATAATCTGTTTAATGTTGGCAAGACCCCCCAACCTAGGTTAAGAAAATTTCTCTTGGCTGATTGTATGAGTGTGTTTTTATGTAGGCCATAAATTTTCAACTGGTAAGACCGCTCAAAGAAATTTTCATTGTTTCATTGAAAATGAATAACAAGCAAACATTAATTTTGTGCATTCTCGTTTTGATCTTACATACTGAAATTATATTTTCTATCTTTATTTTTGAGTAGATATATGCTATTGGGTCATCACTTATGTGGCTTAGAGAATTGATCGCACTTGAGTTGTGTAGTGGGACTGTTGTAAAGAGAGAAAGAGAGGCATGTATATTTTTGTTTTTTTTTTCCTTTTCTTTCTCAATGTCCTTTCCCCCAATGAATCATAATGTTGAGATCACATTTATTTCTTGCTTTATTGAAGTATAATCCAAAATCCACAATCAAGGATGGTATGGCATTTTTATAAACTCCCAAGAAGTTTCACCATTAGTCACCTCACCGTGCATTAGTCACCATTTGTCAACCATGAATTGTTTAGTAATAATAACCCTAACAACTTGCTAGGTTTGACCATATTTAATACTTATTTGTACTTAAATTCTTTCAAAATTTACTTGCTTGAAAGTTAAAAACTAATGATAATTATTTCTTTTTCATAGGTGATTTGAGAGTTATTCTTATAGATTAAACTATGGGATTTGTGGCTTTCTCATTGCATTCTTTTAAGCAATCCCTGACATCCTTTTCTAATGGATAAAAATCAGATGAAAGCACATCGACTTAGTGATGAATACATGAATGGAGTTGAAAGTTTTCTTGATTTCGCCTTTGCTAACTCAACATGAAGTGATAATAAAATTGTTGTCATTGTATGAAATGCAACAATGTTTATTATCATACTAGAGATGATGTAAAGTATCATTTTGTGACCAAAGGTATAGTTCCAAGATATACTACTTGGGATATGCAAGGAGAAGAATGGTAGGAGTATGAGAAATATTGAAGGATTAGATGATGTATCACATGAGTCGGAAGATGAAAATGACATGATTGGGATGCTACATGAGGGTTTAGAAATGCCATAAATAGGTAATTGAGAGTTCAATACTAGTGGACCAAATAAGAAAATAACAAAATTTTTATACTGGTGAAAGATGTCAAACAAGAGCTTTATTTAGGATGCACTAAATTCTCAAAATTCTTATTTCTGGTAAAACTTTTACATGTTAAGTCTCTTAATGGTTAGAGTAACAAATTATCTACAACTCTACTTATCATTTTAATAGATGCATTTTTCAGAAACTGCCATACCTAGTTCATATTATGAAGCTAGGAAATTTATTAAAAACTTAGGTCTTGATTGCTCAAAGATAAATGTGTCCCAAGTTTTGTATGCTATTTTGGAAAGAGTATCAGAATCATTATCTGTGTTTGAAATGTAATGCTTCTAAATAGAAATTGGATAAGAGAAGTGAAGAAGATAAGAGAGTTTGTTATCAATAAGAGGTCCTTTGAAAACCATTTGTTATTAATCCTTGACACCTAGACTCCAAATGTCACGCCCTGACCCGCGAGTCCAAGTACACAACAACTGTCACATGATCTAGAAATATGTGTGATCACCAACACGAACTCTAAAATCTCGTCAAGCTATGATGATATCACTTTCCAATTTAGAAAATCAGCACATTAAATATTTAAACCTCACACATTGAAAGAACAAATAAATATTTAACATTTCAAAATATGACATCCAAAATATAAGATTTTAACTTTTAGAAAAGCAAATATAAAATATACTATATAAAGAGTTTTAAAATATAATTTCTAAAATATAAGTTTTAGTTTCCAAAATACCTTTTGATGGGTCCATCTACATACCTAAAAAATGAGCAACTAAGAAGAACCAATACCAATAGTTAGCCTAGGATAGCTTTCTTCTCGATCGGATCTAGCTAATGAGGGGATGACTTCTACCTCTACTCTTCCTCTGAAAGATTAAAAGAATGAGGGGTGAATATAAAATACTCAATAAATAAAATGCAATCACATAGTTGTGTAAGAAATGAATGGTGAATGTGAGAGTGTCAAACAATGATTTCAAACATATTTTTGTTCCAACAAAGCATCAAATAGTCATCCAAACATTTTGCAACAAGAGCCATGATTTTTTTTCTTAAAAACGCAAATGAACATTCAATATACACTTTGTCAAAATTATGAGGTTTGCTTAAAAAATCTTTTCACCAAAGGTTTGACCCGAACCAATGGTGGAACTACCAAGAGATTTTGCCAATCATAAAAATCACCTCAAACCTTAACATTAGCTCAGGACTTCTGAGGTGGTACAAACCAAGTTAGCCTGAAAGTGACAGTAGAGGTGTCTCCTGGTCCGACCACCTCCCTATCTAATAACAACAACTCCCTCACCACGTTATCCCGTCAGATCATACCGTGTAAGGAATGACTATAGCCATTTGAGAGTTCAGGCTCGCACCCCAAACCAATACATGCACCATGGGGGTTCAGGCTCATATCCCAAGTTAATACAAATATCATATCATGTGCCATATAAATCAACAAATTTTTTAATTAATGAGTCCAGCAACAACATTTACAGTAAAATTCAGCATGACACAAGATACATTAACAAGATATAAATCTCATGACTCAAATCCAAATAAATTTAGAGACACTTCATATTCACAAAATATTTTATAAATTCAAGTCAGAGAAAATCATTTTAGAAAATTATGAAAAATATTTTTTCATTCACAAACACAATAATCCATCCACTTACAGTGTAAGGTAGGGTAATCACTCCTAAACTTTTTTCCATAACCAGGCCCTTGCCCCGATCAACTTGTCCAACCCCTAGAGTACACTACCAAGTAACCAAAATCATCAATATAAACCAAGCCACATCAACCCATAAACCCTAATATTCAAAACCTAATTTTTCTCTCACTTACTATAACTTAATATTCTCCAAATTCAAGTAAACAACAAGGTAATTAAACTAAAGAGTGGAATGGAAAAATGACAATACCATGATTTTTTTGTCTTCAAAGGATCCTTCCCATTTAGGTCATACCAAACTCTAGGATTTTCCCCTTTTTGTGATAACTTTAGATTCTTAAACTCTTCCAAAATCAAGACTAAAATCTAATCTTGTGGTGTTGGATGAGTAGTTTGGAACCTTTGATCCTGAGTTTTGGTGGTAGATTGATTTGGTTTTCGAGAGAGGAGTGGAATGGTCTAGAGAGAAAAAAAGTAAAGTTTGGGTTTCATGAGTTTTTGGAGTCTCAACTCCACTTCTCCCTTTTATTCTCAAATTCATTTCCCCTATTTACTTAATTGCCCTTGTTCACTACTAAATTACACAAATGCCTAATATGTTCTTTGAGTCTTGGAAAATGTTAACACTATAAGCTAAGTACTAGGAGTTAGGTTCTATTGAGGACAATGTGTCTTCTCAGTGCTTGTATTTATTATATTTGGATGGAGAGGAACAAGAGAAGGAGAGGCGAGCGTCAATTACCCCCTCGGGTCGTTACGGCTTTTGCTAGAGTAGTCTTACCATCAGTTGAGACTAGGTATTAGTTCTCTCTTTATAGATTGTTGATCTTTCAGGCTTCTCGGGGTTTGTTCGAGATCATGTTTTCCCTTTCTTTTTTGATATAAAATTCTTTTTTATAAAAAAAAAAATGTGTCTACCGATGAGCATGAAAAATTGGAAATGAAAATGTAATTTATGGGAAATAAATTTAGAAATATTAATATTTGGAATATAATATAAATGAAGAATTATATCATCGAGAAGTTAGATGACTTGTTGGTGGAAAGCTTTTTGAGATCTTGATGGTCTAAGGTTCCATTCTCCACAAATGCAATTGCCAAGAAGCAAAATGAAAGGGTGAATGCAATTACTATTGAATAAATTAGAAGGGTGCCAAACAGTAAATAGAAGAGAACAAGTCTCCCAATATTGCAAATATACGAGAGGTTCTTAACTGTACATGAAATGGTTACCGACGAGGTTTTCCCATTTGCAGGTCAAGGTAAGCATTTTGGAGCTGACCCTCTTCTTCACAATGGTAGCACCTTCTAGTCTTATTGCAAGGTCTAAGATGAATTTTCTTACCGTTTCTTCAAGAATCCTTCTTGCTATCCACTATCTTGCTTCTAGACATGGCACAAGTGTTTGGGGCACCCACATTGGAAAAGTGTTCATTACAAAAAAACAAGAATTCAGCGACGAAATTTAGCAACGAAAAATATTCGTCGCAAATCTGCCACAAATTTAGCGACAAAAAAGGTTGTCGTCGCTAATTAGCCACGATTTTAGAAACAAAAGAATTTTCGTCGCAAATTTCGTAACAAAAAATATTTTCGTTACAAATTTCGTCGCAAATTTTTGACGAAAATTTTTTGATGTAAAATTCATTACAAATTTGCGACGAAATAATAAATTCGTTGCTAAATTTCCAACGAATTTTAAAATTCGTCGCTAAATTTGCGACGAATTTATAATTCGTCCCAAAATTTGTAACGAAATAAATATTCGTCCCTAAATTTGCGACAAATAAATTATTAGTCCCTAAATTTGCGACAAATTTATCCATTCGTCCCTAAATTTGGGACGAATTTTTTTTTTCGTCCCTGAATCAAAGATGAATTTTTTTGTCGTGAATTTTTTTTTTCATCCCTGAATCAGGGACGAATTTTTTTTCGTCCCTGTTTCAGGGACGAATTTTTTTTTCATCCCTAAATCAGGGACGAATTTTTTTTCTCGTCCTTGAATCAGGGACGAATTTTTTTTCTTCGTATGCTTCACAAACAAATGGGAGGTTGGCGGAATCTTCATTGGATGAACCGTGGACATCATTAAATTAACATTCACCACTGTTTTAATTTTGCATAGAATAGAAATGATAAAATTTTCATAATTTTTCACGATTTTTAATGATTTAGGAATCCTTTTTAATATATATATATATATATATATATATGTTAACAGAGTGGTCGAATCTCTATCAATGAAAGTAAGATGGTTTATTATGAATTATACAACCACCCAGCACATAGCATGCGTTTGATTTCTATATAATTTCCCTCCTAACTTGTGCTTCAAGCTAAATGAAGAGTTGATTTCCATTTCTAATTTTTGTTATTTAAAGTTTAAAAAAAAAAATTGAAGTTTAATCTAATTTTATAAAAAAATATAAATTTATAAATCAATAAAGAAGAAGATATTTGAAAGTAAACTCCACATAATTTGTAAAGTTCTTAAAAATTTATTTTCCATTGCCGTACAATAATCTAATTGTGTCCTTTTTAAACGTGAAGGGTTATTAAAATTAAAGTGAGATTCACCGTGATAGCCTTTTTAGGTAAGTATGCTCCTACCATCCTATATAATATTCACAGATTTTATCATTTTTTCTTAATGAAAGGTAAAAAGTAAATTCAATAAAGAGCAATATTTAGAATTTAATAATACATTTTCTTTTTATTTCAAGTACAGATATTTAATTGAATTATACATTTTATTTTTAATTTTTAGTAAATGATTTTATTTACAAATAAAACATATAATTTAGTTTACCATTTTTCATTTCATTCCCCACTCGGGGTTAGATTCTCTGGAATCAATTGAAAGGCACCATTTTTATAAACGGAAATTTCTCAACACTAATATTTTTTATTTTCAAAATTTTTTTCGTTTTTGAAACGTTTCAACACACTAAATTAATTAATATTCATACAAATATTCTTATCTAGATCGAAAAATATTTATAGTTTTACTTATATTAGTTCGTGTGATAGATTGAAAACTTGGAATATCATACCATTTATTGCAAATTATTTTTATTTTTCTTTTTAAAAATAAAAAAACCTATCAATTCAAATAGGTGATTTAAAATTTTTTTTCATCCATTTTCGTCCCTGGTTCAGGGACGAATTTTTATTTTCGTCCCTGATTCAGGGACGGATTTTTTTTCGTCCCTAAATTCGTCCCTAAATCAGGGACGAATTTTTTTTTCGTCCCTAAATTCGTCCCTGAATCAGAGACGAATTCTTTTTTTGTCCCTGATTCAGGGACGAATTTTTTGTTCGTCACTAAATTCGTCCCTGAATCAGGGACGAATTCTTTTTTCGTCCCTAAATTTTTCCTTGAATCATGGACGAATTCATTTTTCGTCCCTGAATCAGGGACGAATTATTTTTTCGTCCCTGAATCAGGGACGAATTCTTTTTTCGTCCTTGATTCAGGGACGAATTTAGGGACAAAAATATTTTGTCCCTAATTTCTATACTTCACACTTACCATTTTTGTTTCACTCTCACTCTCACTCTCACCCTCGCTCTCTCTCTCTCTCGCTCTCTCTCTCCGTGGTTCTGCGAAGGTGGTTCCGCGAAGGTGGTTCTGCGAAGGGATGGTGGAAGGGATGCCGGATCTGCGATGGTGATAGGTAATTTCTCTCCCTCCTTCTCTCTCTCTCTCTCTCTCTTGGCCGTAGGCTGTAGATGCTAGATCCGGCGGCCAAGCCGCCAGATCTGCCCTTCGCGGGCCAGCCGCGGCAAGGGGCCGCCGCCCCTGCGTGGCCCCTGAGCTGCCCTGACTCGCGTAGGGGCGCAGCCCCTGCACTAGCCAGACTCGCACAGGGGCGCGACTCCTGCGTTGCCCAGCCTCGCGCAGGGGTGCAGCCCCTGCGCTGCCCAGCCTCGGGCAGGGGCCACTGTCCCCTGCGCTGCCCAGACTCGTGCAGGGGCCTTTGGCCCCTGCGCTTCCCAGCCTCGAGCAGGGGCGCGGCCCTTGCGCTGCCCAGCCTCTCGCAGGAGCGCGGCCCCTGCGCTGCCCAGCCTCACGCAGGGGCCGTGGGCCCCTGCGTGCGTGTCCCATGGGCTGGGCCATTGCACGGCCCTGGGTAGGCCCATTGGACCCGGCCCGACCAGTTGTTGCCCCTGGCCCAGCCCTGGGTAGGCCCATTGGGCCCGGCCCGACCAGTTGTTGCCCCTTTTATGCATAATTTTTTAAAAAAAAAAATTGACAAATTTTATTTAAAAAATGTTTTTATAGTATTGTTTTAATAATATATTAATTATTTATAATTGTTTTTTATGTGTCAAGATTTACGATTATCGAATATTTGGATTGGAAGCTGTTGCTGCTGTTGATATCTGAGCCCATCGGTGAATTATTATTTGGTGGTGAGAAAAGTTTTAATTTGTATTGTAATGATTGGAAAATGCAATTATGTAAATTTGTATGTTTGTGTTGTTTTTATTTCTATATTAGTTTATTTTTTTTTTGTATTTAGTGGTTGATCTAATGATATGATTGGATTTGTTAATTTTAATTTTTTATATAAAATTGGAATCAAAAGTGTTGATCATTGATTAGGTGAAACATTATGTTAACAATAATCTGCAATTTATAGTAAATCTTATTTCGATTTGTTAAATAATCAATATTGTTAAAAGTTTAATAATTTATACTTTATTTGATTATATGACAATATTTAATGTTATTGTAATAATTTAGTTAATTTGTTTGATATTAATTAAGTTAATAATATTATTTATTATTATATTCAATTTTTGTTAAATTAAGGTTATTATTATTTATGATGTTAAGTTGTGTTAAATTTAATGTTACTTTTATAATATTTAATTTATACTGTGAGATTAATGTTAAATTTTTATGCGATCAACGTTATTATTTATTGTTATATCAACTTAGTTGGGATTAATGTTGATTTTATTATTGATGATTTAGTAGTTTTTATTAATATTTTAAAAATTTTAAATTTGAAGACAGGAAAAATGCAGAACGAAAGAAGTTGAATGTATAAAAAAAACTTATCTGATCGTCGGGGTTTAGCTGATGAGTTTATTTTTAGGTTGGAACAATTTTTAGATTTTGCTTGTAGTCATGTTGATTTTGTGGATGGGAATAAGCTAAGGTGTCCGTGTAGAAGGTGTCGTAATTGTAAATTTTTTCAGTGTGATAAAGTTAGGGAACATCTTTGTAGATTTGGTTTTACCCCGAATTACTATAATTGGACATGTGATGGTGAACCGTTCATTTCTGATGAGGAGTATGGACGAAACAGACAATTTTCAGTTAGTGGGAATCAGAGTTATTATGATCAATTGAATTCATATCAGATGTTGGTAATTGATGCAGCGGGTCTGAATTTTGTTCCTGAACCAAGTGCGGCAAGTTCTAGCTTTGCTCCAACATTTGAACATGAGTATACTAGTTATGCATCACCATTGGAGGAGGTAGAAGTACCAGGTGTTGATGAAAATGTGAATAATGAATCATCTCTCCAATTTCAAGAAGTGTTAAGAGCTACAGATGAACCTTTGTGGGCTGGTTGTGACAGCCACACTAAGCTATCTCTAACCGCAAGACTGTTGAATGTCAAGGCAGAGCATAATGTGTCTGAGGATTGTTTTAATGATTTTATTCAAGTTATTGGAGAACTATTGCCGCGTGATCACATTATGCCCAATGATTTCTACAGTATGAAAAAGCTGGTGAAAGAATTAGGTCTTCCGGTGGAAAGAATTGATGTTTGCAGAAATGCTTGTATGCTATATTGGGAAGATGATAAAGATACAGATTTTTGTAAATTCTGTAATCAATGTAGATATAAGAGTACTAGGAGGTCGGGTCGTAATCAGCGATGTAAATCATACAGACAAATGTTTTATTTGCCTTTAACTCCTAGGTTACAAAGGCTTTATGCATCTGAGACTACTGCTGAACACATGACTTGGCATGCAAATCATGAAACAGAAGATGGGTTAATATGTCATCCTTCAGATGTAGAGGCATGGAAATATTTTGACAGAACATATCCTGAGTTTGCCAGAGAGACTCGAAATATTAGGTTAGTCTCTGTGCTGATGGATTTGCTCCATTTAGCAAATCAGGAAGAACTTATTCTTGTTGGTCAGTTATCTTAACTCCGTATAATCTTTTACCCGGTATATGTATGAAGACACCGTATATGTTTTTAACATTGGTCGTGCCTGGCCCGCAAAATCCGAAGATGTTAATAGATGTTTACATGCAACCATTGATTGCGGAGTTAAAACAACTATGGGATGAAGGTGTTCCTACATATGATGTTCATACTAATCAGATGTTTGTAATGAAGGCCGCTATTCTTTGGACCATAAATGACTTTCCGGCTTATGGTATGTTATCGGGATGGAGTACCGCTGGGATTTTAGGATGTCCAATATG
This sequence comes from Dillenia turbinata, assembly GCA_037126225.1. Lineage (NCBI taxonomy): Eukaryota > Viridiplantae > Streptophyta > Magnoliopsida > Dilleniales > Dilleniaceae > Dillenia > Dillenia turbinata. The sequence goes on from JBAMMX010000011.1 coordinate 16,916,633, forward strand.
TATGGAGAGATCAAAGTCATTCAGATTGAAACATGGGAAGAAAGCGAGTTATTTTGATTGTCATAGATAATTTTTACCGTTAACACATAAATTCAGAAGAAATAAAGAAGAATTCACTAAGAATAGAATTGAAAGAACACCTCCTCCATTGAGATTAACTGGTGAACAAATTTGGCATAGAGTCTTTAACTTTCCATCTGTTATTGAAGAGCCACATGGTACAACATATGGCTATGGTCATTCACATAAATGGACTAAACGGAGTATATTTTGGGATTTATCATATTGGAAGAGTCATTTGGTTCATCATAATCTCGATGTAATGCATATCAAGAAGAATGTCTTTGATAATCTGATAAATACAGTGATGAATATCACTGGGAAAACGAAAGACAACTTGAATGCAAGAAAAGATATGCAACTCATTTGTAAACGACCCACTCTTGATGTCGATGAAAGTAGTAGGGGGCCAAAACCGAAGGCAGTTTATACATTGAATAAGGATCAGAGACGGATTGTTTGTGAATGGTTGAAATCATTAAGGTTTCCTGATGGTTATGTCTCAAATCTTGGAAGATGTGTCGATTTGAAGGAATGTAAGTTGATTGGTTTAAAAAGTCATGATTGTCATATATTTATGGAAAGACTAATTCCTATTGCTTTTAAGGAACTATTACCAAATTTTGTTTGGGGTGCCATTACGGAGTTAACATTTTCCTTCATGATATTTGCTTCACAGTGTTGAGACATTCACATATGGAGATGTTATAGAGAGAGATTCCAATCATTTTGTGTAATTTAGAAAGGATATTTCCACCGTCATTTTTTGATTCCATGGAATATCTTTTGGTTCACTTGCCATATGAAGCGAAAGTTGGAGGTTCTATCCAATTTTGATGGATGTATCCATTTGAAAGGTGAGTTTTTCATCTTTTATACTTCGTTATCAATGCATATAAAATTACTAATTTCATTACATATAATTTTCTAATACATTTTGTTTTATTACAATTAGATTCCTATATCATTTGAAGAAGAAAGTGAAAAATAAAGCACGTGTTGAAGCCTCTATTATCAATGCATACATTGTGGAGGAAGTAACAACATTTGCTTCATATTATTTTGAGCCTCACGTTCAGTGCAAGAGGCGGAGAGCGGGAAGAAATGATGAGGGTCCTGTTGATCCCAATTTGAAGTCATTCTCAATTTTTAACTACCTTGGTCGACCAAGTGGACCATGTAAGCGTAGATACTTAACTGGTCAAGAATGACGGGCAGCCCACACATATATTTTACTGAACTGTCCAGAAGTGACGTCATATTTTGAGTTAGTATATATTTTCTATTTTATGTATTTCTTATGTCGTAAATTGTTTGTGTTAAAATTTATTTTCTTTGATGGTAGGATTTTCCAAAACATATATTCTGAACTTTCGACACATGAGTTTGATCGTTTCTGCGATGAAGAATTTGCACCATGGTTCAAAAAATATGTAATTACACTATAAATTATTTAAATATTTACTTTAAAACATATTAACATATTTATTTGACTTTAGGTCCATGATAATCAATCTCAAGTTGAGCAAGAATTGTTAATCCATCTGTCATGGGGTCCAAAATCAATGGTACGAACTTGGCCAGCATATTTCATAAACGGGTATAATTTTCATATTGAAAAATATGGAATGGGGAAAACGACAATGAATAGTGGGGTTTGTGTTCAGTCATCGAATGATGGTGGAGGTCAAAATGATTTTTATGGTTTGTTGGATGAAATCGTAGAGGTAGAGTACCCTGGTCCAGAATTACAGATTGTTTTATTTATGTGTTGTTGGTTTGACCCTGTTAAAAGGGTGAAAGTGCATCCACAGTTTAATTTGGTTGAAATAAATCATAAGAAATTGTATAAGAGATATGAACCATTTGTGTTAGCACAACAAGCGATTCAAGTATTTTATGCTTCATATCCTAGTTTGAAACGTGACAAAATTGATTGGTGGGCTGTTTGTAAAATGAAAGCACGGAAAAAAATTGAGGAGCATTGGGAAGACATAGCATATCAACAAGAGGAAGTTGCCAATACATTTCAGACCGAGGAATATAATATTCCAACGTTACGAGATCCCAGCGGAGTAGTGATAGATATGGATGCAAGTGAAATTCATGAAGAAGACGATAAAGAATCTAATTTTGAGACAGATGATGAGGATGACGAGGATGATGAGGATGAGGATGTTGATGATAATGATGTTGAAGAGTCTAATTTTGAGACACATGATGAGGATGAGAATGACAATGAGGATTTTGATTTTTTATGACGGGTAAGTTTTGTTCTCTTAATATAATAAAAATCGGATATTTATCTTGATATATGATAATCTTTTTTTTTAGTGGGTAAGTTAGTTTAGTTTTAATTTGTAAATTTCGTTACTCAATTTGTTGTCTATTTACTGTTTCATTCTTAAATTTATATATTTGATTTGTTAATGCACTATCTTTTTTTCTATAGGTCATTACAGAAGATTTGTTGACATATTGGTGTCTTTTTCGTCTCATTTAATTTGTATCTGATGAACATGCAATTTTTATTTTTTATTTTTGTTAATAATATATTATGGTTGACAGTTTCGACGTGGTGGCCATAGACGAAATTCTGATGGAAGATCACACTCTTCACCATCGCAGTCCGCTTCAGTACCTTCGCAATCTCATTTCCTCGCCGGTAATATACCTTTGCCTCCCCCTTCTGTTGCAAGTCCTTCGCATTCACAACAAATGGCTAGTGATGTACCTTCACCAGTCCCTTCGGTGGAACACTCGTATGCAGATAGGGAAGACAATCGAGAGTTGATAGCCCCTTACGGAGATTCGTAAGTACAAAATTTTAAAATTTCAGATGTATTATTTCTTTTATTTATAAAACAAATTATTCTTTTAACTATCTTGTTTATTTAACATTGTTTGTTTGAAACTTTATGATGGATTTATAAATTCTGTACAAGTTATTCACAAGCTTAATAGAATAGTGAATAACCATTGTGGAGGGGCTTTGATGACTTACAGAAGCACTCCGGAAGAAATAAAAGAGTTATGGTGGAGTGAGTTCAAGGTAAATTATCCTAATCAGTTTATATATAAAATTAAATTAATAGTTTTATAATCAATTGGTTTTTTTTCATTGCAGCGAGTATTCACATGGGACGAGACTGAAGAGTTGGAAGTAAAAAGGATTTTCAAGAAAAAATGTGGTGATCACATTCGACACGTTTTAAATCATGCGAAGAGACACGAAAAAAAGCCAGATTGTATCACCGAGCAAAATTGGGGCATGATTGTCAATTTTTGGGAATCGGAGGAGAGCAAAAGAAGGAGTGAGCAGAATAAAAAAAACCAAGTTTATAATTCAGGGGAATCATCTGCGACGTATGCGGGAGGCTCGATCAATATCAGTGAACATATAAATAAATTGGTAATTTTATACAAACACTAATTTTGTAATCTAATTTAAACTATTTCATTATTTCTAACAGTGTTTTTTATTTTAGGCCAAGGAAATGGGGACCGAACCTTCATTCATAGAAACTTTCACGCGCACATTTCAGAAAAAAGACAAGATTTGGAGCGGGGAGAGAGTTAAAGCAATTAAGGTTTGTAATTTCAAAACTTCCAATTATTTAATGAACATTTTCAATGTTGATTTGATCATATTATCTTGAATATATCATAATAATGTAAGAAGATAAATTTATTAGGTTAGTCTTTCCCAAGTTTATTTTTATTGCTAAGTTGATTTTGTGATTTCTAATGAATTACTTGATAGAGATTTTTTTTCCCATAACTTTGAACTTATTCAATATTAATATGAATGTTCATAATTTATATCCTATATAGTCTCATGATTTATGTTACTAATTTTTTTATTTTCCTTATATATATATATCTAATCAAGATTATATGTGCTTGTATTATATTGTTATTGGAAATTTATTTTAATTTTTCTCATGACAATACAGGAGAGATATGATGAGATATCACGCAGAAGTTCAAGTGTTAGTGATGATACTGGTGGATCTGAGCCATCTGTTAATAACATGAATACATGGCTCGAGGTGACTGGTGGAGCAAAAGGGGGTAGAGTAGTTGGGCTAGGTTCTTTGAGTAGAACTTACAAATTCCTTGGTTTATCTTCTTCCACCCCACCAGCAGTCAGGGTAGAAATAAATCAGTTGAATCAAGAGGTGAACCATTTGAAGGACTTACTGCTGCAAAGAGATCAGGAATTCAATGAACTTCAAGCAAAGCACATGCAAGAAATAAACAAGTATCGCACGCAGCAAATGTTAATCATGCAGCATCTTCAGTTAGCCTACGCTCCAAGTCAGATTCCCCCTTTTATTTCTCCTCCTGATAATGCTCGCGATGGTGATGAAGGTGATGATTTCTTCGGTGATGATGATGATGATGATGATGATGATGGTGGTGGTGAAGGTCATACTTGAGATTGTGTACTATTATTTGACTTACATTTTGATACTCGTTATATTTATTTTCTTGGTTATGTATGGTTATTGATATTTTAACATTTAGACTTGACATTGATTTTATCTTTGATATTACTATTATGATTTCTTGTTAAATTTTTAATTTATTGATTTTATTGAATAGTTAGCTATATTTATGAGTATAGATGCCTGAAATTTGATATTAAAAACGATTTGAATGATTAGTTGTTGATTAGGTTGAATGAGTATGTATAAAAACAGGTTATATAGGAAAAAATGATCCAAATATACCAATAAAATTTATAATTATCGTAAAAATACATATTTGTCCCTAAAAATAATGGTCGTCGCAAATTTCGTTGCTAAAAATGACCTATAAATGTAGTTTAGCGACGAATTTTGCAATGAAAAAATGATTCGTCGCAAATATGCAACAAATTTTCCGACGAATTTGTATTTGTGGTGAGTTTGCGACGAAAATTGGATTCGTCGTAAACTAGTGACGAAAATTTTATTCGTCGCAAATTTGTGACGAATTTAATTTTCGTCTCAAATTTGCCACGAAATTTATTTTCGTCGCAAATTTGCCACGAAAATAGGATTGGTCGCAAATTTGTGACAAAAATTAAATTCATCGCAAATCTGCCACGAATTCATTTTCGTCGCAAATTTGCGACCAAAATAAATTCGTCGCAAATTTGCGATGAAAATTGGATTGGTCGCAAATCTGCGACGAAAATTAAATTCGTGGCAGATTTGCGACGAAAATTGGATTTGTCATTGATTTGCGACGAAAATAAATTCGTTGCAAATTTGCGACTTTCGTCGCAAATTGATGATGAAAATTTTTTTGTGGCTAAATTCGTCGCAAATTAGTGACGAATTTTGCGACGAAAAACTATTTGTTGGAAATTTTTGCGATAAAAAATTAATTTTTCATCCCAAAAATTTGCGACGACTTATTAGGGATGAAAAAAAAAATTGTTGCAAAATTCGTCGCAAAGTTGTTTTGGGAAGAATTTTTCTTACGAATTTGTCACAAATTTATGATTTTTTTGCAGTGGTTGGCCTTGGGGAAAGCCAATAGATCCCATGTTGGAGACACCAGTATATGAACTTGTGCCCTTACTTTTCTTAGGACTTTGACCTGAAGTAAACTTTGATTTCCTTTTCTTCCCATAACCTTTTCTAACCTTCCCCATTCTTCAACCATTTTTTTAGCCCTCAAGGCTAGTTGTAAAACATCTTTGAAGGTATAACCCTCAATAACTGATATCTTTTCTCTAATACTTAAATTCAATCTTTCTTCAAACTTAAAGTATAAATATTTTTCGGAGACCACAAACTCTGGAACAAACAAGGACAGCTCTCTCAGTTTAGTCTCATGCTCTACCAATGACTTATTTGTTTACCAAAGATGGAAAAATTCCTTTCTCTTCAAGTCCCGATAAAACCTAGTGTAGTACTTCACATCAAATTTCCTAAGGAATTCACTCTATGAGATGAGAGTAGAGGATCTCCTCTTCAAGTTCTCTCACCATGTGCGGACACTCTTGTCAAGTAACCTTACAGCCACCATAAGTTTCATCACATCATCCAATTTCATGTCAGCCACAGTTTCTTAAACTCTATTAATCAATCCTTTGCCACTATAGCATCACTAGTACTTGAAAAAATTTCACAGTCAAGTAGTCTTACTTGCTTGATCAACTTGGACAGCTCAATGGTTGGATGGGTAGTTGATGCAACTACTGGTGGAAGAGCTGCTGGAATTAGGGGAGTGTTTGTTGGGGTGGTAATGTTTGGTAAAGGAGGATTTTGCATTTGAGTTTGGGTTTAGGTTTGGAATTGAATACCATACCTGCTCCACCATTTCATACACTATTGGAATGTAGCAAGTGACTATTGAGAATCTCAAATGGTGCAATCGAAGGCTCGGGTGCACAAGATGGAGGAGCATGGGAAGATGATACAGTCTCATATTCAGAATGAGAGATCTCAGTCAAAGTCTTTGCTTTCTGACGTGGTGTCATTATATTCTACAAAAAGGAAACTAATCTTAGTTCACTAAGTCAGACGAACTAAGAATACATTTATATCTAAATATAACTCCACTTCTTAGGACCCATAAGAGACTTTTGAATCTTTTCAAAATATTTTGAAATATAAAAATTTTAAAAGTTTAAAAATATTTGTAAATATTTGAAATCATTGGAAACATTTAAAAATATTTGAAAATATTTAAAACACCAAAATCTTAACTCTGATACCAATAGAATTATCATGTTTTGACCCACGAGTTCGAGCACACAATAACCGCCTCATATCACCAACACACACTCCAAGATCCTGCCAGGCTATGATGATATCACTTTCCAATTTAGAAAATCAGCACAAAATATTTGAACTTCACACATGTGAAGGAACAAATAAACATTTAACATTTTCAAATATGACATCCAAAATATAAGTTTTTAACTTTTAGAAAAGCAAATGTAAAATGTACAACATAAAGAGTTTTAAAATGTAATTTCCAAAACATAAGTTTTAGTTTTCAAAATACCCTCCAATGGGTCTGTCTACATGCCTCAAAAATTAGCAACTAAGTAAAACCAATACCAATTGTTGGCCCAGGATAGCTTTATTCTCGACTGGATCTGGTTAATGAGGGGGATGAGTTCTACCTCTACTCTTCCTCTGAAAGAATAAAAAAAAAATGAGGGGTGAGTATAAAATACTCAGTAAGTGGAGTGCAATAACATAGTTGTATAAAAAATAAGTGGTGAGTGTGAGAGTGTCAAATAATGATTTCAAACTTATTTTTGTTCCAATAAAGTATCAAGTAATCATCCAAATATTTTGCAACAAGAGCCATGATTTTTGTTTTCAAAAATACAAATGAGCATTCAATATACACTTTTTCAAAATCATGGGGTTTGTTTCAAAAATCTTTCTATCAAAGGTTTGGTCTGGACCAATGGTGGAACCGACAAGAGATTTTACCAATCATAAAAATCACCTCAAACCTTGAAATTAGGTTGGGACCTCCGAGATGGTACAAACCAAGTTAGCCCAAAAGGGACAGAAGAGGTGTTTCCCGGTCTAATTACCTCCTTATCTAATAACAACAATGCCCTCACCATATTGTCCCAACAGGCCACACTATGTAAGGAGTGACTATAGCCATTTGGGGGTTCAGACTCGCATCCCAAGCCAATACATGCACCTGGGGGTTCGGGCTCATATCTCAAGCCAATACAAACATCATATCATATGTCATATAAATCAACAAAATTTTCAATTCATGAGTCCAACTACAACATTCACAGTAAAATTCACAATGGCACAAGATATATTAACAAAAGAATAAATCTCATGGTTCAAATCCAAACAGATTTAGAGACACTCCATATTTATAAAACATTTTATAAATTCAAGTTAGAGAAAATCATTTTAGAAAATCATAAAAAACATTTTCTTATTTACAAACACAACAGTCCATCCACCCACAGTATAAGGCAGAGTAGTCACTTCCAGATTTTTTTTCCATGACCAGGCCCTTGCCCCGATCAGCTTGTCCCCCGATCAGCTTGTCCAACCCCTAGAGTGCACCACCAAGTAACCAAAATCAACAATATAAATCAAGTCACATCAACCCATAAACCCCAATATTCAAAACCTTATTTTTCTCTCACTTACTGTGAATTAATATTCTCCAAATCCAAGTAAATAACTAGGTAAGTAAACTAAAGAGTGGAATAGAAAGATGACAATACCTTGATTTTTTTGTCTCCAAAGAATCCTTCCCATTTGAGTCATACCAAACTCTTGGATTTTTTCCTTTTTGTGATAACTCTAGATCTTTAAACTCTTCTAAAATCAAGGCTAAAATCTAATCTTGGGGTGTTGGATGAGTAGTTTAGAATCTTTGATATTGAGTTTTGGTGGTAGATTGGTTTCGGTTTTGGGAGAAGAGTAGAATGGTCTAGAGAGAGAAAAGTAAAGTTTGGATTCCATGAGTTTCTAGAGTCTCAGCTCTATTTCTCCCTTGTATTTTCAAACCTATTTTCCCTATTTGCTTAATAGCCCTTGTCCACTCCTAAATTAAACAAATTCCCAATATGTCCTTTTAAGTCTTGGAGAAGGTTAACACTATGAGCTAAGTACTAGGAGTTAAGTTCTATTGAGAACAATATGTCTATCGATGAGCATGGAAAATTGGAAATGAAAATATAATTTATGAGAAATAAATTTAGAAATATTAATATTTGGAATATAATATAAATGAAAAATTATATCATCGAGGAGTTAGATGGCTTGGTGGTGGAAAGCTTTTTGAGATCTTGATGGTCCAAGATTCCATTCTCCACAAATGCAATTGCCAAGAAGCAAAATGAACGGGTGAATGCAATTACTATGGAACAAATTAGAAGGGTGCCGAGCAGTAAATAGAAGAGGACAAGTCTCCCAAAATTGCAAATATATGAGAGGTTCCTAACTATACATAAAATGGTTACCGACGAGGTTTTCCTATTTGTAGAACAGCAGTCGGTAATGTAAGTGGAGTGTAAAGAGAGAGTTTCAAAATGCATATTAACAGGTTAAAAAATTCGACATCCACCACCAGGTTCAAATATTGTTAGGTAATACAGGTGGAATGTAATATAGCGAACGATATTTGAGAATTGGATGTACCGACAGAGAGAGTTTCAAAATGCATATCGATAGGTTCCAAAATTGGACATCCATTGCCAGGTTCAAATATCGTCAAATAATGTAAGTGGCGTGTAATATACAGAATGGTATATGAGAATTGGATGTACTGACAGGTATATAAAAATTTATAAAACAATGGGTCTATCAAGAGACAACAAGTTCCACCATATATTGACCGTTTATAGACTCCACAATATACCGACAAACTATAACTTCACAGTATATCGAGGAGGTAATAAGTCACGAGAGATGGTTACTACTGACTACTGACCAGAAAATTAAAATTTAAGGAAACATTCCACCAAGTTAAAATTCTACCAAACAAGTTAATTCATCAAATGCTTTAGAAATCGATGATTTAAAAATTTAAGGTCTACTGACCAAGTGATTAATGGATTCCTGGTCAACCCAAAGAGCAAAATTCACAGTTATATCTAAATTAGTTATTTTTCCACATTTTCACAAAATATAAATTCTTTTTTTTTCCTTAATTGTCCATTTAGAATCAATATCACAATTCGGATTTGTCCAGTGTTACACCAAAGGTTATATATTGTTCCAAAATAGCAAATGACATGGGGTGACATGATGAAGGGTGAGTTAAAGATGGTAAATTGAGGCATCCTGTTGATACTAAAGCATGGAAGAAACTTGATACATATGATTTGTTCTTTGTTTATGATTCTCGTAATGTTAGGTTAGGATTAGCAACTGACAGTTTTAATCCATTTGAAATAATAAGTATTGTATATAGTGTGTGGCCAGTGATTTTAGCTCATTATAATTTAGCACTTTTGTTGTGTATAAATAAATCGTGACTCATTTTATCAATACTTGTTCCTGGTCCGGAATCTCCTAGGAATAACATTAATGTGTGTTTACAACCTTTGGTGGAGGAGCTAAAAAAATTATAAAGCATTGGAGTTGAGACATATGATACATCCAACAAACAAAATTTTCAATTGAGAACTAGTATTTTGTGGACTATAAATGACTTTTCAGCATATATATATACGTTTGGATGGATTTCCAAAGGAAAGTAGGCTTATCCTTTATATAATAAGTTTACTTCATCACTTTATTTAAAAAAAAAAAAAAACAAAACAAAAAGAAGAAAGACATGTTACATGTGTCATATGAAGTTCTTACCAACTGATCATGGATGGCAACATGACAAAAAAGGTTTTAATAGTAATGTAGAGTTGAGTGAAAAGCTTCCACCATCATCTAGAAATGATGTTTTAGAACAATTAAAAGCTTGGGAATATGAAAATGAGATCTCAGGAGGGAAGAAAATCCCTAAGGAGAATTACCTTAGTATTTGGAAGAAAAAAATGTATTTTCTTTGAATTGTCATATCATAGTTCACTTTTGTTACGACACAATTTAGATGTGATGCACATTGAGAAAAATTTTGAAAAAAATTTTCTTGAAAGTGTGCTGGAAACATTATTCAACATTGTGGGAAAAACAAAAGACAACATAAATAGACGGTTAGATATGAAGGACTTGGGTATTAGGTCTGAACTTCTTACAATCCAAGTAGATGATAAAGTGAATTGACTGCTGCATGTTATATGCCATCTTTAGTTAAGAAGCTAAAATGTGTACAAATTTTGAAGAAATTAAAGGAGTCAGATAGTTATTCCTCGAACATCTCAAGGTGTGTGAATGTTAAAGAATGGAAGATATTTCTCTCAAAAGTCATGACTGTCATGTTCTAATGCGGCAATTATTGCTCCAATAGTCCAAAATTTGTTACCTAAAAATGTGTGTGAGGTCTTAATTGAGCTGAGTCAGTTCTTTAAAGAGCTATATTTAAAGGTATTAGTTTTTGAAGAGTTAGAACAACTTAAACATTACATTGTCCTAACACTTTGTAAATTAGAAACAGTGTTTCCACCATCATTCTTTGATATTATGGTACATTTATCTATTTATTTACCAAGTAAAGCTAAGATTGGTGAACCTTTGCTATTTCGTTAGATGTATTTCATAGAGAGGTTAGGAACCCAAAATCATGATATTAAGTAATTTGATTTACTTTATGTTATTAGATTCATGTTCAATTAATTATATTATACTTATACTGAATTCTATGTGAATTAAAATCATACGTGAGGAATAAAAGTCATCCAGATGGTTCAATATTTGAAGGTTATCTTACTGATAAGTGTTTAACCTTTTGCTCAAGATATATTCATGGTGTTGAGACTCTATTTAATAGAGTAGAAAGGAATTTTGATAGAATGGATAAAGGCAAAAAGTCATTGTCAATCTTTAGGCAAAATGGTCACCGTACAATAAAGGTAGTATCACGTGAGCTTACTAAACAAAAATGGAAGCAAGCTCATCTATATGTGTTGAAGAATTGTGATGAAATTTCTTCATTTATAGAGTAAGTTCAAAATAGTTTTGTAAGGAGTTAATAAGAAATTGATTTGACGATTTGGTTTTAATATAGTCATTTTCCTTGTCATTTGTAGGAATCACAAACAGTTTCTAAATGAACGTTTGGATTTAAATGGGAGGAACTTAGATAATATCCATAACAAGGAATTTCCAGAATGGTTTGAGAAAAATGTAATTAAACTAATCTTTGTCTTAATATTAGGTTGGTTTAAATTATATTAAAATTAATTATATTAAAACCTAAAAATGCCTATGAGGTGCCTGGTATTGATGTTAGTGTTAATGATGATCAGCCATACCAACAAAATGAATTATATATTTGTGGATCCTCTAGAGGACCTTCAAATGTTGGTGATGACATTAATTGGCAAAGGATTGATGCTGGAGATAAAGTAATAAAGAATTAGAATTCTTTTATTAAAAGGTGTACGAATGAAAAGAAAAAAGGGAGAAAAAGGAAGAAGATGAGAAGACTAAGTGAATTTTTAATTAACGATGATGTTGACCATGATATAAGGTATGATGCAATTTATTCATTATTTTATTTTTTCACATAATATGTATTACAAAATATTTAAATTTGTTGCCTTGCTAGTATCTTATTATTGAGTTATGTATGGAGTTAATCTACATTTGAGATAGCTTCTCCGCAATCAAGTGGCACCAATATTAGGACCTTTAGTATTCGATTAAGAAATTCCTTGGTGATAAAGCATCAGCAAGAGTTAAATGATATGCTTAATGAAACATCATCCACACTACCTAGTAGTGCAGATTCTTGATATTAATTATAATATGCTTAGATTTTTGTATTTGCTATCTTTAACATGTTTTTGGATTTAGGTTTGACTTTTGAAAGGAAAAGGAATAGAGGAAAAATAAGAATGGATTAAGTTAGAAGCTAAAGTTAGGGTTCAATAGACAAGATCAACTAATAGGCGTGAGTGCGAATAAGTTACTAGTGAAATAGGTGTCATTGTTTGATTATCTGGTAATGCCAAGTATCGAGTGGGAAGACATCCAAAAGAGAAAAGAGAAAAAATGCATCAAGGAATAAAGATAATTGACCTCTTTTCTTTTATTTTCAATTGAAATATTTTTATTTGTTTAACCATATATTAATTTAAAATTTTTTAAGACAAATTCGAGTTTGAAGAAAGAACTTGGAAGAAACAATGAATTATGCAAAAATTTAACAAGAAGTTCAATGATTATAAGCACAACTTAAAAGTGGATCACTACGACATGTTTGATACTGATAAAAAAATAAAAAATAAAAACCTTGTAAACATATCAAAAAATATTGATAAAGATGATTGGAGGATATTTTGTGTTCACTTAACTACTCCCAAATATTAAGTATAATAATATGTCACATTTTATATATATTGAATGTGAGTTGTTAATTTATTTTTTAACTTATTTGTAAAGGAGTGCAAGGAATAACAGAAATTGAGGAAAACAAGTAATCTGGCATATATTAGGCACTAGAAACTATGAAGTCATTAGAGTAATAGTGATATATGTATAATTTTAGTATTTAATTGCAAGTGATATTTTTTTACATCTTATTTAGTTTTTGATTGAATGCATGTAGGATGAAAAGGTTCCAGAATATCAGGAACTTTCTCTATAGAAAATGTTTCAAATAACTCATTCAAAAAAAATTGGAAGTTTGGTTTTTTATACTGCTCAAGAGATTATGGTAAGTATTTAATTCCAAAATTCTGATGATGCCAATATTTATGGTTAATTTTTGAAATCTTTGAAATTATGATTTTCTCATGTTTTGATGTGCTTTTCGTAAGTCATTTTATTGTAGCATCATAAAATGAAAGTAATTAGTTCACTTAAATTTCAAATTTATTCTCTGATAAATTTTTTTTATATGATAAGTTTAATAGTTTATCTTCTCAAACAAATGGCTCTTCAGAGTTAATGGGAAAAGATGAGATTTTTAAATAAGATATAGAACCAAAGAGACATGGTTGTGTACATGGATATGACTTGGGTTCTATACCAAGTTCTATATATGGATCATCTTCAAAACACACTAAATTATTACGCATGTTGGAAACAAAAAAAAAAACATTATGCAATTGCGGTTGAATAATTTGAGAAAGGAGAATGAAGAGGAAAGAAGAAGGAACGAAGAAGAAAGAAGAAGGAATGGGGAGGAAAGGAGGAGGAATAAAGAGAAAAGAAGAATGTATGAGGAATGAAGAGGAAATAGAAAAAATAGAGGAGAAATTTAAAGTATTACGTGTCTTAGTAGGGGGTAGAGCAAGGTCCTCTTAAGGCGAGTTACAGTGACACTAAAGTTAATTACAGATATGGTTACATGGTTTAATGCTTTTGTTGGGCTATGCTCTATTTTTATATCAGACCTGTAACACCGACACTGCGATGTTCGTACAAGTATACTGTTCATGGAATATATATAAAATATTCCTCCGTTTATATATATAATTTTTTTTTTTAAATTAAATTGCATTGATTTTTGATTTTTGGGGTTTTAATTCAAACCTTTGGTATATTCAATTTTTAAAATAGAATAATAAAGTATATATAAATATATAAATATATTTTTCTTTTCATTTATTAAATTATTTATTTCCTCATTTAATTATTTTCAAATCTATCCAAATATATATATATATATATAATAAGAACAATAATAATGAAAATAATAATAATAATAATAATAAATTTAAAAAAAAAAATCAAAATTAAGGCTTAAAGCCCTAATTTCTCTCTCTCTTCCCCTCTTTCTCTCCCTTGCGGCCGCTTCACCTCCCTCTCCCGCGGCCCATCTCACCCGCCTCCCTCTCCACCGCCGCGCTCATCCACTGACCGCCACCACCAACCGCCGCAGCCACCGCTCATTTTCTCCACCATCTCCGTCTCTCTATCTCTCTCCTATCTCTCGGCTTCTCTTTCTCTCACCCGCGAGCCTCTCTCCTTCTCCCTCTCGCGATCACTCGATCGCCATCCCCGCCACCCTCTCCGCCACCGCACACCACCCACGATCGGCCGATCATCTCTCTGCCTCCCTTTCTATCTCTATTTCTCTCTCTTAGTTTCAGTTCCCTCTCAGTCCCTCTCAGTCTCTCTCTCGATTCCCCTCTCGCGCGATCTCTTTCTCTCTCTATCGTCTCACTCTCTCTCCCATGAGTTCTCTCTCGCTCTACTCCTCCCACTCCTGTGTGCGCGTGCGACTGCGCGCAACAGCGTGCGATGGCTCCAGCGCGATAACCCCTGCGCGTGTGACAGGTCCTGCGTATGCAGCTGTAGTGCTCCTTCACTGCTCGCACGCTCACGTGCCTTCTGCCACTCTTGCAGAACCCAAATCGACAGCCTCTGTCAGAAACCCTAGGCTGAGCTACGATTCCTTCTGTGTGCAGGTAAGAGCTGAGTTTAGATCTTAGTTATAGGGTTTTGATTTCCATATTAATTAAGCTTAATTACTGAAATTTGCTTTAATTTGAAGTATTGCAGGTCCGTACTGAGTTGTAGGCGCACGGACGTTAGGGTTGTGGACTGCGGAAACCCTAGGTAAAGAGATTTTTGGTCTTTTCATTAATTGAATGAAATTAGAATGCATTTAGGGTGAAATTAGCATAAGGAAGTGTTGTATAGGTTTAGAATGTATGTTTGATTGGAATAAAATGCATTTTTGAAATCCTATGCTTGAACAATAAGGCCAAGTCTAGTGTCTGATATGAAAGGAGCATGTTAAAGGAATGATAGAATCGAATCGAATTGATTTAAATGGTTTTTTAGAGTTTAATTTGACATATGTATGAAAACAGTCAAAATTTAGGATTTTAGCCTAAGGATTGGTGCGTTGTTTTACATTATAGTTGGTGTTGCATATAGGTAAGTCAAATATAATCTCTATATTATGCAAAATAGGTTTCAATACCTTTAAAATGACATATGGTTTGAAAAAATCGGATGAGAATTGAAAAATGTATGAATTTTCAAAGATTTTTCTAATTTATAGAGAATTTATGTTTTTAGACGTGTTTTCGATTTTAAACGATTTTAGGTTTGAATTTAACTTGATTTTGATTTGGTTAATTACTTATAAATGGAATGAAAATTGATGACATTGGAGTTTATTCATAAATTAGAGAATTAAGGTTTGTACAAACTTAGGGAAAATGATAAACCCTAAGAATAATTGGAAATTTGATGATTATTGTGATAATTTGATTAGGTTGATCTTGTTGGAGATTCAAAGAGTCAATTCGGGTTTGATTTTGGAAATAGGGAGTGACCACCCTCCCTAGAATGTGAGTGGGACCCTAATCTCTTGCATGAAATAGTGAAATCTGATTTTATTATGATTTTAATAAAACATGCTTTTGATATGCATGATCTCGACGTATGAAATTGAAATTCAAATCTGTTTTGTGATTATTGGAGTGTCGTACTTATGTTTTCTACGATTATGCATCCATGTTTGAAAAGAAATGAAATTGTGCCATGATTTGAGAAACGGAATGTTTGTTATTCGACCATTGCATTGGTTTGTTGAATTTGAAATGATTTTGATGAAATGTATTTGGCACACGGATTTGAAATGTTTTGATGAACTGTGAGGGCACCGGGATGCCCACTTGTGATGAGATACTATGATGATGACATTGATGATTCCGTAGCTACGAAGGGACTTTGTAGAGACACAAGTTGTCCGGATACGCTTCTGCAGGAGGTATCCGCAAACGTCCAGTTATATTTATTCATAAGTGCGGCCGGTTGAACCCACATCGGGGGAGGACGTGTATGACGCCACCGTCTAGCACCGGGCGGGGTCCTATTTGACGAGACTGGGTAAGCAAGGAGCTAAGCCCACGGCCAACATTGGGGTAGAGAGCTACTTTTGAAACACTTTGCATAATAACACCCCCGATACGCCTGTCCTTGGTCATGGTTGACTTTTGTCAGGATCCTTTCGGCCAGCTCTATGTTATACTTGATTTTTAAATGGATACATATATGTGTGATATCGTGTGAATGATTAAAAGAGTTCATTTTATTAAACATATCATGATTTATTGCGAAACTTGAACTATTGTTTACGAATGATACTATTTGACACTCCAATATTCACCTGCACTATTAGTACTTGAGATTAATCCCCTCACTCCCTGAGTATCCTCCCATAGATACTCACCCCTCTTCTTTCTTCCCCCCAGATAGGATTTTTGTGCTGGAGCGACATTTCAGAGTATAGAGTTTGGGTGTATTTGGTGTTCTAGAAGGTGAGATCTTAAGTTTAAATTGAAAGATGAATTATGTATTATATTTTCGACCCTACGAGGTCTTGTTGAGGTCTGTAGTTGACCGTGTACTTATTTTGGGATGACTGTATAATTTATGTATATTTATTTGTGAAACTCTCATATTTCATTTGTATTGAGGCGATTGTACGTATTTGAATGTTACTTAGGAAATTTGTTATACATTTGTATAAATTTAGGTCCGCTCGGTGTGGCGGCTACTCATGCTCTAGTTGGGCATGACAGTAGAGGTCTGTGGTTAGGGTTGTTGATAGATTTTTATAGCCTTGCGTTGTTCTGGATGTCGGCTTTGGGAGTTGTTGGTTTTGGAGAGGCCGGGATGACCATTTGTTTTATTTTCAGGATGATTTTAAATTTATACAGGTATACAGGTTTAATTGTACATAAGAGACCTCCGATTTA
This sequence comes from Dillenia turbinata, assembly GCA_037126225.1. Taxonomy (NCBI): domain Eukaryota; kingdom Viridiplantae; phylum Streptophyta; class Magnoliopsida; order Dilleniales; family Dilleniaceae; genus Dillenia; species Dillenia turbinata. The sequence goes on from JBAMMX010000011.1 coordinate 16,933,977, forward strand.
TGGGGAGGTTCTGCCCGATTTTCTGTAGAAATACAGCCGGCATTCAGGGCAACGGACGGCTATTCACGATTCCTAGTTCGGGGCGTGACAAGACCTACATTATGCTATGTAAAAAGATGGCTCATGCATGCTAGTTGAATGCTATAGCTTCCTCAATTTGGTTTTGTGACATCCAATCCAAAATTGGCCCTAAATTCTTATGATGCTGAATGGAACTATATATTTTTATTCAATTGTTGTTCTATGGAAGAAGAATTAGTGTTATAAAAAATAGAATTCGAATATTGTGCTAAATACTATGGCACTCACTTGCCATGATTTTTCCTAAATGTTTTCCTTTTATTACATCTTTATACCATTTACACTTCTAAATTCATGTTTTTCTCCAAAAGGATTATTCTTATCTTTTTCATTTGTTGTGTACCAAATCATGGAAATATAGTATGACAGCAAGATACTTGTTTTGGGGCATAAATTTGTTACTTCAATTTTTGCGATTTTATTTTATTTTTTGTAAGATTTTCCTTAAATATTGGAAATGCTATTTTAAAGCACCACGATAGAGTAAATATCTATGAACATTTTTAATGGTATATAAGAACATGCTTGTTGATTGCAATGTTGATATTGTTAAGGTTTAAGTTGCTAATTGTACTAGATTTGCTATGTGAGAAGAAAATGATCATGTAGATTACTTCATGCTACTTAAATATTTAGTTGAATTGAATTCTATTATTACATTTGTCATAAATTTTCAAGGTTTGATATAATATCTATGATTTTTACTCTTCTTCAATAGTCTTATAAACTTTTAACATGTTTGTTGCAAATGGTGTATGATGAGATTGGGGCATTGGAAATCAATGACTATTATTCTTAGCAGCATATGGAGAAAGCAATATCTACATTACCACAACATTAATTGCCATGTAAAATATCAATATTTCTGACAATTTTTAATATACATACTTGAATTATGTGTTGAATTTGAAGTTGCTTATAGGGATTATAAGATATTTATATTATGTAAATCAAACTATATCTTTTTAATAGCATTGAATATCTTTTTTTAAATTGAATTGTAGTTTTATATCTATCCTGAATTGATAGCGTTTGGTTAAGGTTGGTCATACAATGTTCAGTCACCACAAGATCTTTTAGTAGAGGTTATTTTTGTCAATTTTAATTACCATTACTGGTGGTCAAAAAATTGCCACTAGAAACAAGTTGTCAATATAAACTTTTTAGTAGTGGCTATTTTTGTCACTATTATTGTCAAACATTTAGTAGTGTCTTTAATCGACCGCCACTAAATGACAAAAAATTTAGTGAGGGTCTTTTTGTCACCACTAAATATTCATTTTTAGTGGTGGTCATGCTATGTTCTCACTAAATATTGTCACTATAAAATTTTTTAGTGACATGGGAGTTGCCATCACTAAAAGTTTTATTTAATGGTGACGGTTTTGTTGAATGCCATTAATATTTTTAGTGATGAAATTTTTAATGATGATCATTGACGACTAATTGGCCACCACTATATTGCTTTAATGATGGCTATCAACATTTATAATGACAACTTTGACCTCCATTATATATGGTTTGTGTTGTAGTGTTAGCATTCACCAAGCATATGCAATGGAAAGTTTCGGAAACAAAATTTTATTTAAATTTTGATAAACTTAGTAAAACCTTGCACGCTTACTACTCCATCGATAGAGGAGGCTTTTCTTCTCATTCATTTGTTTCGGAGTTCTAAGAAACTGTTCTCCATAGGGTGGAAAGAGTAGTGAGCTACAAAAAGAAGTGGAATTTTGGATATTTGATTTTTGAACCCAAGTGTGAAGGTTTGTTCAAACCTTTAACTTTGAGATCTTCTTTCTAGAGTTTTAGTGAGTTTTGATCTGCATCAAAGAAATTTTTGTCTACTCATGTTACTCGTGTGGACGTATTAGAGAATTTGCAATTGGGGACTTCAAATTAGAGAAGAAGAAAATCAAGTTTTTCACAAATGTCTTTAATCTTTCTCTTGTTTATGTTTATATGATATTTTTCCTGATTCATACATTTTTCTTAAGTTTTGTTATTCGTAATAATAATTAGTTTTGATCCGTTATTAAATGTGTGATGTTCAATTAGGGTTTATACTAAAAAAAATTAAAATTATCACCTATACTTTCACTTGTTTATCCTAGTGAACTTAACACATCAGAAACTAAAAGAGCACTCTAAAACACTTTGAAATCAAAGGAATAGAGTACTATGGAAAGACAAATTGTCAATTCTTCGAGGAGATAGATGAAAGAGTTGCACACGCCTGGCAGCTATAAAAGACCCAAGAGAACTACATAGGAAAATAACAGCAAGTTCAAAAGCTGCCCCTATTGTTATAAGCTATTGGCAATCAAACTTAATGAGACATTTGGTAAATGCAATAGGTAGTCAAGAAATTGAATTGCCTGATGGAAGAAGCTGATATTATGATAGCACGCCTTCATCAAAAGAGATGATAAAAAAGATATTACACAATTCATTAATTGACAAATATATTTTTAATCTACGCAAAACTATCATTTTAATGTTAAAAGATCACTTTTACAATGAAACTATCCTCAAAAAGAAAAAAAAAATTGCATGACTATTAAATACAATTTCTGGAAAAAAAAATCGTTTCTATTCTTAATTGCTCATATTAAAATAATAAATGATATTAACATGCATAAAGTATGGCCAAAAGGCTAGTACAATTTATATCAAAGGAATTGAGAAATTAGGGCGCTTGTATCTTTGAAACATAATTTTGTCGATCCAACATACTCTTATTATGAATTTAAGATAAATATGTTTTACAAAACTAGGGTTGTTCGTATCGTACAAACATAATCTTATTATTCATTTAAGTATATTCTTATTTTTGATATAAGACCCGTACTTTAATAAAACGGTGGGCGCTTGTGTTTTTGAAAATGCGTAATCATCGAACGTGGTTTTAATTAGGTTGATCAATGTGCTAAACAACCCTTTAGATCTTTCCCATGAATTTTTAGTAATTTATTTCTGAATCATAGTTTATTATGGTAATTTTTTTATTTCTTTCGCTTTATTTAAAGATGATAGAATTTTTTATTTTTTATTTTTTTTTTGAAAAAAGCGGGGATGCCTCTATTGTTAATGCGTTGGTAAGCATTATATTTATCTAGCAAAGATAGCATAGTGCTAAATATTATATAAATTGGCTGATTTGGTAATGATCTGATCTGATATTGTTTGGGAAAGATTGTTATGGTTCAGATTTGGATCCAAATTCATCAATGCGCCCCCTCCTATATAAAGTAGAGGCTTAAGAGCACAAACACATACAAGGACTCCTCTCTTCTTCATTTCAACATGGCTAGGAAGAAGTTGAAGCTAGCATTCATCGAGAACGCAGCGAAAAGAAAAGTAACATGCAAGAAAAGGATGATGGGACTACAAAAGAAGGTGAGTGAATTAAGCACTGTTTGTGGTGTTCAAGTCTGTGGAATCATTCACAATCACGATGACAAAACCACCACCACTTTGCCATCTACTATTGAAGCACTTGGTGTAATCGCAAAGTTTCAGGAGATGAATGGTCTATCTAAGAATACGATGAACCAAGAAAGTTTCCTTGACAACAAGCTAGCAAGAGCCCACGAAAAACTCCGGAAACTACAGGCGGAGAATCGTGAGAATGAGATGGAGCTGGTCGTGAGGCAGACCTTGAATGGGAAGATGGTGCACAACCTACATATGATAAATTTGCCCGATCTAGTTTGTGTCCTAGAGAAAAAGAAAAGGGAGTTAGTGAGCAGGATCAACTCCCTTGAAGAAGAAATGCTTACTCTTAGGCTAGCTCCTTTGCCTAACCTCGATCAGAACCCTTCCAACAACATGGTGGCTGAGAGAGCTTCTTTGCGACTGGACGTGGTGCGAAGGGCAACAGAGCCAGTGACCTGCAGTCATCAGGCATTTCAGCCTTGATGGGAATAAGCGAGGATGCTACCAGACCTGAATGCCTTATCTCTCTATGGGGTTTTTGCGGATTTTGCTTCTTAGATTTGATGGTCTTGCCGTATTTACAGTTGATGCTCTAAAGTTTTGCTGTCTATATTGATTCCCAAGGTTGATTAAAATATCTAAGAAGCTTTAAAACATGAAAATCCTGTTATTTTTACATTATTTGATAATTTTATTTTATTTTTATTATTTTTATGATTCCTATTACCTGTTATTTAACATTTTTGTGAAACGACCGCTTGTTCTAAAAAAAAAATAAATAAATAAAAGTTGTAATTTATTTTTACCATAACAAAATTATATTTCAAATACATAAACAAAAGTGATTTGAATTCTTGCATTCTAACGTGACACGTCATTAAATAATGACCAACAATTGCCACGCTATGTCACGTTCATGCCATGTCAAGTAATGACATCATCAGAGAGTAAGCACATGTCACGAACCAAATTGTGAATTAATGTAAAGTTAGGAGATCATAAATTTCAAATCTTAATTTATTTAAAAATAAATAATTTATTTTAATTAAGATTTTGAATTAAATTGAAGGATTTAGATTAAATTATGGTTTTAATTTAATCCCCAAGATCCGCAAAAAGCCTCTTCACCATTATTTTTATTTTTTCCTGAAAAATGAAGTTTCTTTTAACTCTTCTTTTGGTAAAATAAGTTTTCTGACACCCGATAATCAGTTTTTAAGATCTTTGTTCCTGAAAAGAAGGTTTTTTCCTTTTTATCTTGTATTGAGAAAACTAAGAAATTTTTCTAAATAACATAATGATCCCACAAATTTATCACATGATTTTGAAAAGAAAATTATAAAATATGCATAGCTTTTCCTATTTTTACAGATTTTTTAAACAAAAATCTCAAAATAAATCCAATTAACTAGATTTAGGGTTTTTAAGGGAAAAAAAAATAAGAAGAAGAGACAATTTTTGGTTTTGAGGTTGAATCAAAAGCACTTTTTTTTTTAAAGGAAGCAAATTTACATTAAAAAGACCCTAAGAGTTTTTCTTCAAAAAAAAAAAAAAAAGCAGCACTCTTTTTTACAAAACCGAAATTGATAAAATCAAAATAGATTTTATGGCTCACTATTTATTTTGGGGGGTTTTTTTTTTTTTGTTGAAACGATTTAAGATCAAGTAGAAAAATTAATATCATTACTTTCTTTTGAAGAGCCAAATAGAAGAAAAATCTGGGTTCTTTTATTTTTTGGAAAATATAGGCTCTTTTTCACTCAAATTTTTTTTTTAGTTATTTAACTTTTTTTTCTAAATAAATTCTAATTACAAAAACCCTAAGAGTTTCTTTTTAAAATAAAATAAAATAGAATCTTACAGCTTTCATGAAAAGAAATTGATTGTAAAGTCAATTGCCTTTTTTTTCCCTAGAAGAATTCTTTTTTCTTTTTGGGAAAAGAAAGGAAAAAAAGAAGACAAAGAGAGAAATACTTCCTAAAATTTTCGAGTGATTTGAGTCCGAAATTGAGCAAACACTTATAAATAAACAACCGTTAAGATAATAAGTGGGTTGGTTCAACTGGATGTGGGGTTGAGTACCCTTAAGCATGATCGAGATTCGACTCCCACTGGGAGTATCGGGCTCTCATGTATATGGAGAATTCCCCATTGAGAGACCCGCCCTTCGAAATGAGGCAATACAGCGGTCAGTCCAGATTAGTCGGGGTAAAATCTCAGATATCGGGCGATATCCAACACATGATATCAAAAAAAAAAAAAAAAATCAACCGTTAAGATGACAAGAAGTTGAAACGCGAGTGATCTCTGCAATGCAATAAAGGAGAGATTGACAAGAGAAGAGAGAGTCAACAAAGAGATAGAGAGAGGTTAGAGAGAAGAGGCAAGATGACTTTGGTGATTGTTGTTTCAATTTTGGAAACTTTTCTAATATTTTTTTTTGAAAAGTGAAGTATCTAGAAAAATATTTTGGCTCTAGAAAGTTTAGGAGGCATGAAAATAAATTCTGATATGGCATATGATAGCTCATGATTTGTAAAGTTTGTAGATGAAAATGTTTGAACTAGGATTTCTCTAAAATGAAAAAAAGAAAGTTGTTGTAAAAAATATATATAGAGAGAGTTTTATGTGTAAAAAATCAAATTTATCTATAAAAGAACTAAAATTGTTATATTAATAATTTTTTTTAGATTAAAAATCTATCAACTTGATACTATTAAATTATGCATGGTCAATTGTATATATAGATAATCACCAAACGATAAAAAAATAACACTATGTTTTGAAGAGAAAAAACCTATCTAGAAAAATAAAGCATGTTTTTGTTTCTCTTTAATTTGTGGGGAGCATTTAAAGGAAGCATATGAGTAACCTTTTTATTTTCTCCTTTAATGACTCCTTACTCATTTCGGTAAATTAGAGAGATCTACTCTTACAAAAAATCTAAGGAAATGACCCTTTAATCAGCTTCTCATGGGCGCCTAAATAGCCCATTATCTCCACTTGCACGTGATGGGATGAATAATACATAGAGTCCTGTATTAGGAAACTTTGGATTATCTCACTACTTTGACACTTCATTTGGAAGCAAGATGGGTGTGATTGTGCTCTGACGTATGAACCGTACTCTTGCAAGCACACAAGATGTAGTGTACACTCGATAAGGTATCATTTTCACGAGTATCGTGTTTGTCGAAATAATTCAAAAATGTTTGCCAATCCAATCCGATTTGATGGAGATCTGAAAAATTTGATCTGATAGATCAGATTTTTTTAAAAAAAATCAGGTTAGGGTTGGGTTAGGATCGATTTATAATATTAAAATAGTTGGGTCAGTTCGACTTCGGATTAATGTTATAAATAATTCGATCCAATCCGATCCGATAATAATTTATAATAAAATAAAATTTTATTTTATTATAATATTATTAAATAAAATAAAAAGATTTTTATAGTTTGTTATAATTTATAAATTTCATTTTTATTATTGAAAAAATATTATAAAATTAAAAAATATATTATATTATAGTTTAGATCGGGTATGGGTCGGGTATAAGTCGGTTTAAGATCGAATTGGATCGATTTTTTAAATATATGTAATAGATCGAGTTGGATCAGATTTTTTAAAAAATCCGTAGGGTCGGATATGATTTTTGATTTTTTAACCCGAATCAGACTTAAATCGGATATAGATATTATAATTAAAATTTAGGGTCAGATATTATATTAATATAACCTGAATCATAACTGATCCATTGTCATCCTACGAGAAGCGCTGTGAATGTATGTCTAATGAAGCAAAGAAAGGCAAAAAGGTTGAGATGACAAATAAACGAGTAAATTATGAACTAAGTTACTCTAAATGCAGCCAGATGGTAAGGTTGAAGTGTATAAAATAGGTGGAAGGCTATTACATTGACTTCTGTATTGGCAACATGTATTGGTCAACTCATATAGGGTTCATGCTCTTACGTTAGGCATCTCCGCTACAAGTTTGACCACCTTTGAATGCAACTTAAATGAATAAAGTGTATAAAATGGTAAAATTTAGCAAAATGAGCATAAATCGTACATACATGTTGTTGGATTTATTCTACCAAGATTAAACTCAGAAGCATATGAAAAATGAATCTTACTTCTAAATTGCGGCCAATTACCACTCAAATATCCCAAATCAATTATTATATTAATCACAAACAATCGAATTAATATTTTTCTCACAACATGACGCTCCAAATCCGAATGATTGATACCCAATTTTTGCCCAAGTAATTTTTGATTTTTCACACTCTCCTCTGTGTATATTTTTTGTGTGAATTTCTCAAAGATCCAAATTTCTGAGAGATCATTTCTTTACCTCACTAACAAGAGCAAAAGGGAGGGGAGACGGTTAACTCCTCTTAACAATTCCCCCAATTAGTTTAAATTCAAAATTTTAAATTTAAAAGCCCTTATGAGCGTAACAATCTTCATCTCCTACTTGCACATAATGGGCATTTTATATCTATCTCACGTCATAACTCATGTGATCTTATACATCACTCCAATGGGTGTTCATACAGAATCATATGTCATGTAACCGGTGAGTACACTTACAAATAAAGACGTTTCCATGCATTGTTTAAGGTGATCGAGAAGTCAACCTTAGTATAAGAAATTCATTATACTCTACACTCAATGCATTCCATCTATCGAGCTACTTTTCTCATTGAAAGTAATTCTCAAATAATTGCTCGATCATGTATTTACTATTATGTTCACATCTCAATACAGACAAATATAATAGGCTAGCATATAAGCCCACCAGTAGGCTTAAGTTCTCACACAGTGGGATAAAGGGATTAATAAATATACATTGTCTTAAAATAATATCGCTCCCATTAACCTCAGTAGTATATCACACGTGATATTAATCATGTGTCATAGTGTCACTCCCTCATTTCCTAAGGGACATATATCAAATTTTTCTAACACTATACAGGTATGGAGTCAGTCTACACACAAGACTTACTAGAAATCTTAGAGAGAGTACCTCAGGAATGATATCTTAAGATGTAGATGACTTCTAAGATCTCAAATTTGACAACTTCTAAGCTACATAGATTGTGGGTCTATCTATATTAGTCATATATGCATATGATCTCATTCTAAACACATATCAAGGCGACTTATATTCTAAGTATGGTCACTCTAAAAAGCTTTTTTACGCTTAGAAACCGTCTTATCTCTACTCACTTAGTTCTAGAGGAGGTTACTCGTATGAAAGAGTCAACCTCGCATGCCTAATATATTTTTCATCATATCACATCTTAATACATGATTATATAAAATAAGTGCAATAAAAATAAAATAGCACAAAAAAAGTTGAATAATACACATATTATTAATAATAAGCATTTAGTCATTAGTACATTATATATGAAAAATGTCTAAAAATTACATAAATCCAACATCTCTATATGTCTCACAAAAGAGTCTCTCACAATGGGTTCAGTAAGGAAGTCAGCTACCATGATATGTATTTTATTATCACTTCTTCTTTGCTGATGATGTCTCTCACATAATTATATCTAGTATCAATATGTTTGTTCTTACAATGGTACTTAAGATCTCTGGTATAGGCAATGACAGTTTGATTGTCATAATACATAATCAATGGCTTCCTATTATTTGTCACAACCCCTAAATCATTCAGAAATCTCTCAAGACACCTTCCTAAATTGTTGCTGAGCATGCAATAAAATTAGCCTCTGTCGTGAATAATGATATATAGGTTTGTTTCTTGCCACTCCATGATATGGTCCCATTGTTAAGCAAGAAAGCAAACCTAATATCATTTGCGTTCATCCAGATCGCCTCCCTAATTGGCGTTTGAATATCCAACCAAACGTAAATCACCTCCTCCATAACACAAGGAGAAGTCTGTAGTTCCTTTCAAATAACTTAAAATTCTCTTCACTACTCTCCAGTACCCCTTTCCAGGATTTGATTGGTATTTACTTATCATACTGATTGCATAATAAATATCTGAACATGTACACAGTATTGCATTTATGAGACTACCCATTGCACTGGTATAAGAGACTCTTTTCATGCTTATTATTTTATCTTAAGTTTTAGTGCATATCTCAAGACTCAAGTTGTCACCTCTAACAATAGGAGTATAGATGGATTTGCAATCGTTCATTTCAAAATGCTCAAGAATCTTTCTAGTGTAATGCTCTTTTGAAAGAGCTAATATATTTTACGAGCGATCCTTCTAATTTTAACTCTGTGAATGAACTTAGCCTTACTTATATCCTTCATGTCAAAATTTGATGATAACCATGTTTTAATGGTGATCAGATACTCCTTGTTATTTCCAACTAATAATATGTCATCCACATACAAAAATAGGATCATAGTAGAATCATCAGAACATTTAACATATACGCAATGATCTTTCTTGATCATTTGAAACCATAATATATCACCTCATCGTGAAAATCTAAAGTACCACTACCTAGATAACTGTTTCAGGTTATATATCAACTTTCAAAGTCGACAGACCTTATTCTCCTAACTTATAGAAACAAAACCAGATGGTTGTTTCATATAGATCTCCTTATCCAATTTCTCATTCAAGAAAGGAATCTTAACGTTCATTTAATGTAATTCTAAATCCATGTTCATGACAATAGCTCGAAACAAACGAATCGAGATAAATTTAACTACAAGGGAGAAGGTCTCTTCGTAGTTCACACCATTTGTTTGTATGTAACTCTTGGTTAGTAAACGGGTCTTTTATCTCTCAATTGATCTATTAGCTTTTCTTTTGACCTTAAAAACCCACTTGTTTTCAATAGTCTTTCTACCCTCAAGTAAATCAACCAAGTCCCAGACTGCGTTAATTTTCATCAAGTCCATTCCATCTTTCGTGGCCCTCTGCCATTGAATTTTTGTTGGACCAGTAAGAGATTCCTAGAATGTTTTAGATTTTTCATCATCCTTAAGAGTTACAATAAAAGTCTTACTCTCAATCAGAAAGCGACGTTTCGGTATGCTTTTCTAACTACTCCTATGAGAAAAATTAGATGGAACCTCTTTACCCCTTAATGGACTGCTCCCACTAAGATTAGGATCCCTAACTAGTTATGAATTCCCCCACTAGGCTCAGTTAAGCTATTAGACTTATTTATCTCATAAAAGATAAAGTTCTTATTAATTTCACCTCTCTTAGGAAATCTTTCTCCAGAAATGTGATATCACGAGATTCAATCTCCCTAATAGTACCGTCTATATGTTCACCTATGAACACATACCTTTTATAGTGTTCTGAGTATCTAATAAAAATATAGTTCTTTCCTTATAGACTTAACTTATTGTGTGAGTGTGAGAGATCGCAAATATATGCAGCACATTCCTAAAGTCTCAAATAACTAAGGTCAGGTTTTCTCCCTATCCATAGTTCATATTAGGTACTCGTTACAAATTTCGATGGAACACGATTAAGAACATAGGATGTAGATAGTAAAACATCTCCCCAATAAAAGATAAGCAAATTCGCCCATGCCATTATCGACCTAACATTCTCTAACAGTGTTTTATTCCTTCTCTCAAGTACTCTATTTTGTTGAGGGGTAATAGGAATAATCAACTTTTTCATGATATCATTCTCAAAACAGAGTTCTTGAAACTGTTCAGATAAATATTCACACCCTCAATCAGCTTTGAGAGATTTAGCTCTTATGTCTAATTGATTTTTTGCCTCGCTCACAAACGTCCTAAAACATTCTAATGCTTCACACTTATGCGAGATCAAATAGACATAACCAAAACATATGTAATAATCAATAAATGTTATAAAATACACTGCTCCATTTCTAGGTCTCACGTTAATTAGGTCACAGATATCGGAATGAATAAATTATAATGGAGCCCCAGCTCTCATAACCTTACTAAAATGTTTTCTTGTGATCTTACCAGCAAGCCAAAATTCACATATGGGCAACTCAATCTTAGTTAGAGATCCTAAAAGATCATTCATTGCTAACTGGTTCATCTTCACTTACCCTATGTGTCCCAGTTTAGAATGTCATATATTCATATCATCTATACTATGATTAAATGTTAAGATAATAGATAAATCACAAGATACATTATCATTAAAAAACTTAAAATCTAGTGCATACAAGCCATTATAAACAAATCTAGATCCAAACATAGAACTGTCATAGCTAAAAGATACAGAAGAGTTTTTAAAAGATATTACATATACCAAATGACTTAAAAAAATACAAAAATCAGATTACATCAAATGTCTTATACGTAAAGTACATCATATAAGTAAAGGATCCAGCCACTTAGTAACTCCAGATTACAAGTGCCTATACCCCTCACGATCACAAAATCTCCATTCCCCATATATATCCTTCTCGCATGGAGACTCAATCGACGGAACTCCACAAACGGATTTCTATCACAAGCTACATAGTCGTGGCTCCTGAATCTACCATCCACAAAAAGAGCAATCAATTAGCATCACTATCAAAGAGACATATATCAAACCATGAATAGAAGAAACATGACATACCTTTCGCTCATCACACTTACGAGCGAAATGACCAAGTTTGTCACAAATATAACATTTCACCTTGGCTTTGTCCATTGGCTTCTTCTTGTGTCTTTGTGCTTTGTTGTCAGGTTTCTCAGAAGACTTTCCCTTGCCTCTCTCTCGACCCTTCCTATCATGTTTCTTCCACTTGCGTTTAGTATCGCAAGAACTTATACTTGACTCCGCCATAAAAGTATGACCTGAAAGTGGTTTACTGGCCTCTAACATTCATCCTCCAACTCACAATGATTATTCATGTTAGCAAAAGTACAAATGTTCTTGCCGTGAATGAGGTACCTCTTTATTACTTCCTATGAATCAGACAAGGATTGATTCGTCCTAGAATCTGTAGCTCATTTGAAATTGACTTACTCGCATTCCTCAACAATGCTATCATACTCGACATCTACATCAAATGCTATTTCATAGTATAATTAGGGCACTTCTTATAAGTTATGAACTTATAAATCAGCATTCTCAACTTAAAAGCTGAACAAGTGCCATAATACGCTTTCAGAGTGAGCCAAATAGTCTTAGTAGTGGGATACTACTCATACACGTGTATCAAATCATCATGCCTGCTGCTATTACTGATCACCCTAACTTAGCTATCATTTTTCTTTCATACATGGTAAACCTCATGATACCATCTACCTATGCTGTGGTAGTACCCTTCTCGGGATCCACCATCTCGTACATCACAATCTACGTGAGATCTTGTTCCTTGAGAATGAACTGAATCTTTCGGTGTCATATGTCATAATTCTCACCATTCAGCTTACCCCATTAACAAGATCAGTTATGACATTTTTTGATATGGCCATAATGTCTAATACATAAAAGAAAGATGTTAGTGACTAAATTGATACTTATTCTTCAATATATAAAATTTGTATATCTTTCGAATCAACAAATATTGGATAATTTGACCAAAATCAAACGAATAGATTAACAAAGCCATCCATCACCTTTTGAATTCACATCTAACCACCTTATATTCGGATTTGATGTACAAATACCCACAAAAAAATTCACATAAAACATAGATTTTCGTGAACTTCATAGAAAAAATAGAAAATTCCAATCAATCGCTCTAAAACGTGGATCCTCCAATGGTTCACATACCTCCACGCATGGGCCACGCGCCGGACAACCTTCCCCCACACCTACACACGCTAACAGAGAGCTTCATGCGTCCTCACGCATGGTCATGCACCCATCATGCTCCTCCATGTGCAGAGAGCATCTGGGTCATGTTACACATGCCTTCATGCACGGGTTTAGGTCAGTTCTTCATATCTCATGTGCCTTTGCATGCCTACACTTCATATGCCTGTGGGTCTTCTTTACCTGACTCTACATACAGGTCGGGTTCACAACTTGGCTTCGATTCACAACTTGGCTTCGACTCGACTCTGGAATTCTCATTTCTATGGAAAATTGGACCATGATTTCAATATGGTTTTGCAATTCACCTCCTTTTGATCATCATAGTCTCAATTTTCATAAAAAAAATTGAGCCTTAAATCGCAGTGAATGATGAAACTTATGCGAAAATACTTTGCCAAAAAATTCTAGATTTTTCAGCACCCAAAAATGTTCTGAAACAACCCTATTTAATTTTTTGAAACATAAGGAACTCATTTCCAACCTCAATTTGTCAAAAAGAGTTCGATTTGGGCATGAATTGAAGGATCCCTTCTCAGATCTCCGTGAGGAATTTTTCAAAATTCGTGATTCAAATCTCATCCAGAAATAAAATTAAAAATACCAGCATGTTCTACACATCATGGGCAAATTAATGACATGATTAACTCGATAAAAAAACTATCTTCATGAAAATTCTAAAATTTCATCTATGGTTCTCTATTTCATGCAAAATTAAAAAAAAAAATGTCAAAATTAATTTTAAATAAATCCAAATACTCTGATACCAATCTTGGTTTTATTTTACTAAAATTAAATGCGGAAGCATGTTAAAAAAAATGAAAAAAAAAAGAATCGTACATCTAAACTACGGCTAATTACCATTCAAATATCCCAAACCAATTGCAATATTGACCACGAACAATCGAGCCAATATTTTTCCCTCAATACAATACTCCAAATCTGAGTGATTGATGCCCAATATTTGTCCAAGTAATTTTTGGTTTTCTCACACACTTCACTTTGTATATAAATTTTTTTTCATGTGAATTTCTCAGAGATCCTTTCTTTTCCTCACTAGCAGGAGCAAAAGGGAGGAGGGACGGTTAAGTCCTCTTAACCATTCCCTCAATGATTTTAAATTCAAAACTTAAAATTTAAAGGCCCTTATGGGCATAACTATCTTCACATGTCATGACTTATAATGATCTAGGATCAATTAAACTTCTAATGACATTTAGGTCTTGTTTGATATAGCTGATGGGTAACAACTAATAATTGTTTGCTGATGACTAATAACAAATGGCTAAAACCTACTGTTAATTAATATTAGTGTTTGGTTATCTAATTGATAGCAATTGTTCTTCATGTATAAAATGAAAATAAAAAGGAGAAGTCCATGCTAATTAAATCTATTTTATTTTTTAAGATATTTCTTTCAATATTATTGCTATATGTTGAAACATAAAATTTATAAATATAATATCTATAATTTTAATAAATAATTAATTGAAATACATATTATAAAGAATGAATGTAAATCACGTAAACATTCAGGACTTTAAAAGAAAGACAACTCTTTTAATTACTCATAAAAAAAAAAAAAGACAATCATTTAATCCAAATATATATACCATAATAATAACTTAAATAAATAGTGTCTTATAAAAAAAATTAGACAGTAAAAATAGTTAAAAAAAATTAAGATGTGTAAAATAATTTAAATAATTTTTAATTACTTGAATGTGTTTATTGTAAGTTAGAAGGGTGAAATAGTAAAAAAAATTCCAAAATTAGCTTTTGAAAAGTCAAAATATATTTTGGATAGTTGATGACTTTTTTAGAACTTTTGGATTATCGACTAGAATTACATCAGCTATCAATTAAGTTACTAACTACTCTTTTTAGTTGTTAAAATGGTTAATGGCAAAAGTACGCCCCAACAGCTATACCAAACATCCCTCTTAATCACTTGCATTCATGATTTATATAGAAAATGACACATATCTTATTAGCATGATACATCATATCCCTAGGCATGAATCATATAATCTAAGTCATACAATTCACAAAACAAATCAACGTTAAGTACCATTGTGCGATCATCATCTCTACAACAATAGTATGTTTGGGAGTTTTCGAGAGAAAAGAAAAAATTAGTTAAGACAGAAAAGAAAAAAAGAAAAAATTATAATTTTCTCTCCATCTTATTTGAAAGTTTTATGGAAAAAAAAAAAAGAAGAAATAAGATTCATTAAAAATAAGAATTTTTGCGTTCAGTTTTTAAAGGGTATTTTTGAAATATAAAAATATTTTAACTCTAACATTTTCTTTTCTCTTCATTTCTCTCTACTTTTGGGAGAGAAAAAATTTTAAATTGAAATCGTTCCAAATCTCTCCTTTTCTTTCATTTTCTCTCGTATTAAAACTCTCAAACGAAAGAAAATCATAACTTTCTCTTCAAATCTTTTCTTTTCTCTCCAAATCTTTCAATCCAAACAATCTGTAAGAAATCAAGATATGTAGTCAAAAGACTAATAAATCTTAACATGCCTCTACAAGATAACATACATTATCAACTTATCAAATACTTTGTACTCACTATATGACCTAAGATCAGACAGACACAAGATACAAATAACACTATCGTTTATCGACTAAACATATTATGGTTCCATCAAACCCTTACTTTAGGTCTAACCAAGCATACTAACAACAATAGTACAACCATTTATGTTTTCCTGAAGTACCCATGTAAATCTCCAATCATCCAAGAAGGTGATAAAGAGAGATGTTTATTGCTCTCTCTACTTCTCCTAGATTATTAAAAATACAAAATTATCTAAAATTAGTTGTCAAATATAAAATACTGAATATTTATTTATCCCCTACAAATAAAGTACAAAGTACAAGTCTGGAAATTCTAAAAACATCCTTGACTACTTGAAAAACACAGAAGTGTATCATGGTCACTATAATTTATAAATAAAAATATCATAAAAATGATATTGTAATAACGATTGATAAGCTTGTGGTACCTCTTTACGATATATTACAAGCATATCATCCTGACGATAAGGGTGTTTTATCTTATGTCTATCATAACTATGATACAGGTATCATTATTACAATGTCTTTTACAAAATTGCTTTCTTGTCTTGCCTTTTTGTCCACTGAATCCTCCATAGCTGCACTCCATGCCATTTGTAGGGCTCTAGTCCTTGCCAAAACTTTACATATGATCTAGGGGGGGGGGAACATAAGATTGGGCATAATATTGTGGAACCACGAAAGAAATTAGTGTTAAAATCCCTATATAAGTGCATAAAGCATTTTTTTTAAACTTATCAACATCTCCACACTTAGACTTTGCCTGTGGTGAAGCAAATTATGTAATAGATCAAAAACTATATCTCAAGCCCAAAGACGAATAATGCAATCACCAATCTGGTAGAGGGATGATGGAGTAAGGATTATAGTTTGAATATCACATGATGACCATTTGGGCAATCTGGAAGACTAGGTGTAATATAGTATACCAGAAAAGAAAGAAGCCTCCTGTCTCAGTGGTCAACTGAGTGCTAAGCATGTCCACCTGCTGGGAAAATAAGCACAGCCAAGTGAAAGTTAGCAAGGAGGAAATTAGAGTAAGTCGGAAATGTCTAAGGGAAGGAGTAATAAAACTAAATGTAGATGGAGCTGCTAATCTAGTTGGGGGCCAAGCTAGTGCAGGTGGTTTGTTCAGAAATTGGAAAGGAGAATGGCTTCATGGCTTTTGGAGTAATGTGGGACAGGCTAGTGGTAACATGGCAGAGATTTGGGGGCTTACAAAGGGCCTGCAAATGGCCAAAAAAAGAAATTTTGTTCCGGTGGAAGTGGAATGCGATTCTTTGACAGTTGTCAGAGCCATCAATGAGGATGTGGGGGAGAACCATCCTTGGTTGAATGTAATTAGGGAATGCAGAGAGTTGTTGAGAGAGCTCGATGTGGCAGAGATTAAGCACATATACAGAGAACTAATCAATGTGCGAATAAGCAAGTGGGATTGGAGCAAAGAGTCGAGTCTGGTTTGTTCGAGTCTAGCAGCCCCCCTGCAGGTTTAGCCATGCTGCTGAGTTTGGATGCAAGTGATTCTTCCTGGGTTAGAAGAAACAGGGGTTATCCCTCTGGTGTAATCGTCTTTTGCTGCTGTTTGTGGTGTTTTTTTTTTTTTTTTTTTTTTTTTTTTGTCCTACTTCCTACCAAAAAAAAAATAGTTTGAATAACAGCAATTCATCAATTGTACCTCAGTGTGCATGAATGCATAGCCGACAATTGATAATAACTATAAGACTTATACAGCCCTTAGACGTGGTAGAACATGCATGAGTCAATGAATCAATGAATCACTCATTCACACGATGTGTATAGTCGAGATTTAGACCATATGGAATTCACACACATAAGAGTTTAGACTGGTAGGACTTTCATAGGTACATATGCCAGGAGATTATAATTCATAAAAGAGAAGAACCTAGAAAGTGAATGAAACAAAAATAACACTTTTCAATCCAAGATCTAACAGAAAGTACTCAGACTAACATCACTTCGAACATCATAGTTACGATGCTAGAATATGGTGTCTATCATCCTAAATATCATAACTACAATAAGTCTGTCTTAGTTACGATAAGTGTTCTTCTCGTGTAACTTGACAAGTCATTGTAATTATAATAAATATTGCAGTCACGATAACATGGACATAGTTGCTTCTTTTCTTCATTTAGGGGGCGTTTGGTTCAGTCTTAAAAATCAAAATCGGAATTAAAATCATATCCTCTGAATTCAGAATGGACTGAATCATTCCAATATATCTATTTGGTTCGGTATACTGAAATGAGTATCATTACCGAAGGGACATAGCCCCAAACCCGATCTAATAAGTCAGTTTTGGAAAGATCCACACGAAAAGCCTATGAAAGATAGCTGTCGATCAAGGTTCAAATATGATTATCTACCGAAAGGTCTCAGTCGTCCAGACCTCCCAAACGAGAGAGCCTTAGCCGCCTCGCCAGCCAAACGTGATTTATCAAGTAAAGGTAATCGTCCCGATCGGGTATTTAGTCGACGATGCCTCTACCAAAAAAACTCTGAAAACCCTTCATCGGTCGAACGACCGATCGATAGCTAACGACTCTAACGATTCTAAAGGAAGATCAAAGTATCCCATTAACTCTCGTTTCCTATTTGAGAGCAACATCTTTAGGATCTTTCAGTTGAGAAAATGGTCCCTTCAGAACATGAAAGTTTCCTAGAGGATGAGAACCGCAATCAATTCGAAATATTGAATCCCCGAGATTTTCAAATCGACTCGATAAGGAAAGTATGGTTGAAACACCTCGACGACGCATGATTCTCACAGGTATAAGATATCTCAAAACCCTCCAACCTGGTACGCTCTCTTGGTCACACACACATTGGGCACTCTAATCGTAGGGAATCACTGCCTTAAGCTCTGAGTCTGATTCTTTCACTCGAAAACCATTCTTTCTGACTTGAGCATCAGAGTCTCCCCGTCGAAATACCCTCCGACGGTTTTTGCAGATATTATATCCCCTTTGACGGTAACCATTCGAGTCTACAAAGAGCCAGTATCTGTGGAACCATAACCCACCTCCAACAGATTGATGTTGTCCGTGGAAAACAAACTAGAGCAATTTTTGTTATTCTGACAACTATACCTCCGAGAACCAGAACATCTTCGAAAGTCGTCCCTATTATAGAAAGGCGCACTGCAACACTTTCTGAGACCGCTCTTCTTGTAGCGCCCGATCACCCTGTTCACAATCCTACGACCTCCCCTTGCCCGCCTCATCAGGAATAGGCACTATAGCCCACGGTCCCCCCTACTCAGGAACGAATCAGTCGCCTCCAGATGGAGGGCTGAAGTCAAAGATTCGGGACATGAGCAAACAATTGGAGGGCCTTAGCCGCACCCTTAGGCCTGAGGGCCAATCCTCTGTCGGGGGATCTAAGCGTCCCCAGTGACCACCGTCACCCCACTCCATGAAGTGTCAGAAAACTCTAAATTAGCCCCCTGCGATCTTCGAAAGTAGGTTGAGTAACTTGTTGTTGATGAATCAGGTGGGTCAACGCCCAAGGAGACCAAACCTCCCTTACTTTCATGCTTCACCTTTTAATCCCAAAATCTCTTCAGAACCTATACCCCGCAACGTGCTCTTGCCTCCCATGGAAAGATACAATAGAATAACGGACCCCCGAGATCATATAGCCCACTTCGTAACCGTGATGATTTCTAGAGACATGTCTGACGCGGCCATGTGTAAACATTTTCCCACCACTCTTTCGGGAAACGTTCTTACTTGATTCAATTCTCTCCTGCCATTGAGTATAAAGATTTTCTCTCAACTATGAGAACAGTTCGAGTCACATTTCGTAATAAGCAGATGGGTTAAGAGAAAGTTCACTTCACTGTTGTCATTGCACCAGAAGGAAAAAGAGTCCCTAAGGGACTTCCTGAAAAGATTCAAAGCAGAAATGATAAGCATTCCATCTTTATACCATTCGATCACACTGGTTGCGCTATTGGCAGGATTACGACCTTCTAGCATGAAAGTGTCAATAACGAAAAACCTCCTGCTACTATTCAGGAATTTTATGCCCGAGCTGAAAAATATATTGCTGCTGAGGATGCTAAGGCATTCAACCATAGGAGAGATCAATCCGTTCGAAAGAAACGTAACTGATCATCCAAAAGATCTCCACCAAGGAAGAGCTGAACTAATCCCTCTCCTTTACGGAGGTATAACAACTACACCCCATTGAACGAGACCCCTGATCGGGTCTTAGTTTTAATCAAAGACAAGCCGTACATCCGATGGCCCTTACGGTCAACTGAGGATGACTCCAACAAGGACAGAATGAAATATTGTCACTTCCACCGTGATTATGGCCATACGACAGATGATTGCAAGAAGTTGAAAGACGAACTAGAATTTCTGGTGCACGATGGGAGACTACAAGGGTTCGTCATCAGGAGAGAAGGAGATTTCCCTGCCGATCATCGGCGTGAACCGCAGCAGCATGACCGGGCAGAGGATCGGCAAGCTGCTTAACCTCCGGCCGACAGGAGAAAGGGAGTAATACTTCAAATTTAGGATGGATCAGTCCTCCAGAATCTTCCTCGTTCTTCCGATAGTCTATCAGAAAATGAAGCAGAACGCCTGATCATGCCGATCTTCTATTTCCCCAAGGCGCTTCCTTCTACACCATAAGAAGTCCTAGCGGCAAGCGCCAATAAATGACAAAGGGAAAAGAGGCTCGTTATTGGATTCATGGATGAAGATTTAGTCGGGGTGAACTCAAGCCGGCACGACCCCCTCGTGATAACCGTCAAGATTGGGCGATATGAAGTTATAAGAATCTTTGTCGATCAGGGGACAGGCTGTAATCTTCTATACCGGGATGCTTTTAAACGAATGGGGTTTACTTCTACCTTTCTCCAGCCCCACGTAGGTCTAGTTAAAGGGCTTTCAGGCGAATGGATATACCCTGAGGGTATTATCGCACTTCTGGTTACCTTCGGAACGACCCCTAACCATGCGACGGTTTCTATCGTATTCAATGTGGTGGATCTTCTTTCGCTTTACAATGTCATCCTGAGCAGACCAAGCCTGAACGCCTTGGAAACTTTACCCAACATTAAACACATGAAGATCAAATTCAGAATGCCACTAGGGATCGAGACAATGTCATGCGATCAGGAGCCTTCGACTTCTGCTCCTAAGTGATCATCAGGCTCTATAGCCAGTGGTTTTCCTTCCGGACTGTGAGGGTATTTTTTAAATTATTAAAGTCATCGACTTAATGAATTTTCTGCAAGTGCACGCCCAACTCCTATCGTTCGTACGCGTCATCAATAAGGGATGGAACTCTCCGAACAAGTGGACCCGGCCCCTTTATCTAAAAAATTCATATCGCTTGGAGGGTCTAAGTCGTCCAACTCCTATCGTTCATACGTGTCGTCAATAAGGAATAGAACTCCTCGAACGGGTGGACACCGCCCATTTATCTAAAAATTTCTTATCGCTCGGAGCAGCTCCTATTGTTCGTACGCGTCGTCAATAAGGGATGGAACTCTCCTAACGGGTGGACGCAACCCCTTTATCTAAAAATTTCCTATCGCTCGGAGGGTCTAAGTCGTCCAACTCCTATCATTCGTACGCGTCGTCAATAAGGGATGGGACTCCCTAGACGGGTAGACGCGGCTCCTTTATCTAAAGATTTCCTATCACTTGTAGGGTCTGAGTTGCCCGGATCCTACCGATCGCACATGATATCAATGAGGGGCGGACGCGGCCCTTCTATCTAAAGGTTTCTTACTAAACGGAGGACCTAAGTCATCTTGATTCTATCGGATTACAACTGAAAGTAACAAGATAACCTCTATCGGTGAAAAAGCAAAGGTTTCTTATTAAGCAAGTAAAAGCCACTGGGTCAAAATTTCAAACGAAAATTATACAGCTGGGCTCTAATGATTTTTGTTGCTTCTTCGATCGGGGGCAGAGCGTCATTTAAACCCATACAACGGATTATCTCTTCAGCACACTTTAATCTCTTGGACAATTTGCGTTGGGAGTCTTTGAAGATAATAGCATCCTTCGCACGAGACTCCTCAAACTCAGCTATTACGCGTTACGCCGATCGAAAAGACTCCTCCCGAAGTTGGGCCAACTTCTCGATTGATTGAAAACATACATCACGCACCTTGGCTTCCGATTTTAACTGTTCATATTGCCCTTGGCATTGGGCCAACTCTGATCGAAGTCTTCTCTGCTCTTCCTCCTTTTGATTGAGCAACGCACTGAATGCGCTCTCGGTCTTTGTGGCCTCTTTCTCCGGAACAAGAATCTCCTCCTGTACTTAAGCTAGACGAGTTAACTCGGAAAAACGCCCCTCTAAGTGACGTATCATTTGTTTTCCCTACTGCTCCTGAAATTCGACAAGATCCATGGTCTGAAAGGAAAACCGAGTCAACAGAGGCAAAAATGAGAAAAAAACCAACAAGTATAGATAAGGCGATACCATTAAGTCTAAGGACTTAAGAGCCCCACCGACTTGCTCGTGAGACATCCTGTGGAAGTCTAGCTCACACCGATGGAAGTCAAACCGGTTGGCGATGCGATCCGCCTCCACCAAGTCTCCCCCCCCCCCCCCCCACAAACCCCCCCCCCCCCCCTTCTCCCCTCCCCCCCCCAAAAAGAGCGGAACGGGGGGGGGGGGGGGGGAAAACCCCCCTTCAAAAACCTTGGGCTTTCCCTTACGCGCAGGCCAAACTGGAACAGTGGAAGAGGGCTCTACTATCTTGCCTCTTGTGACTCTGGAAACATTCGCTCTTGTCGTGGCTCCAAAAAAATGATTATCTGCCGATCCTCTTAATTTCTCCACACCAGTACTCATTTCACCCGACGGACTACCTTCGTCCAAAACGGTAGTCTCCCTTGGTATAATTGCTACCTAAACCGAACGATCAGGCAAAATTATTAATACAAGCGAGGGAGAAGATATCACCCTCCTCTTCACTGAAGGAGGCGGCGACTCTAGAAGGGTCTCAGACTCCTCGATAGAAGATCCTATGAGGGCCTTAGACACCCCGATATCCTCCTAAAAGGACATTTTCACATCTAGTCCAACCAGCTTATCAATAGTAACATTCTCTAACACGGTGTCATTAAGAGAATCCAAGAAATCAACCAGTTCGATTTTCCCCCTCTCCAACAAAAGCGGCTTTTCAATTTTTCTCTTCTCTCCAATCAATAGGCCGGCCAAGAATAGCATCTGATTATCCAGTAGGGATTCGATCCATATGCTTCAACTGGTGGACTTGCGTAACCACTGACCGACCGAATGAAACAATCGTACTTTGATACGGCCTCAAGGGTTTCGGGTAGCATCGGCATATGATCTCTATTTGAGAACTCAACATAAAAGAACTTTTGCATCCAATTCTTGTCGATGGATTCTTTATAGCCAAACCTCTAGTTAGACTCAGGTCGGTTTTGTAATTTATACCAGCCCCTAGTCGAGCCACTAGTCCCACATCTCATCAAAATGAAGATGGACGCCAAAATGTTAAAATCAAAGCAAAGACGACAAAACCCTAATAGGGAAACTACCGCAACTACTAGACGCAAGGCACTTGGGATCAAAAAGGTCGAAAATATATTCCAACGGCATAGCACCTCCGCAAAAGGATCGATGTACAGGACTTTTAGTCCATACTTGACTGATTGTAGGTATATCGGCACGCAATCTTCTGGCGCCGTATTGGCCCTATCAATCTCCGTTGCAGACACCATGGCATAATCATCTCCAAACAGCATCTCCATTTGCACATCTTGGAGCTCCTTGAAGGAGATAGTACTCACAATATCACTAATGCACGGAAAAGTCTAAGAAGTTGACATTTTTGCCATTATTTTTGGAAATGGTTTCTCTGATGGGTCTCAAAGGGGGATCAGAAAAGTGATGAGAAAGAAAGCTGGGGTATGATACCCTCTGATGAGTGTAAACCCTTATGAAACGTACAGAAGACGATTCGTGAAATTGAAGCGACAGAAGTCACAATAAGAAGTTCCACGCCTTTTTTGACAATCATTACTCATGGCGTCTCTTTGTCAAAAAGGCTATGAGTCGGGAGCAAATGAAGGGACATAACCCCAAACCCGATCCGATGAGTCAGCTTTGGAAAGACCCACACGAAAAGCCTATGAATGACAGCTGCCGATCAAGGTTCAAATATGATTATCTACCGAAGGGTCTCAGTCCCCAGACCTCCCAAACGAAAGGGCCTTAGCCACCCCGCCAGCCGAACATAATTCATCAAGTATAGGTAATCGCCCTGATTAGTCAGTCGACAGTCCCTCTACCGAACAAACTCTGAAGACCCTTCATCGGTCGAACGACCGATCAATAGCTAACTACTCTAACGATTCTAAAGGAAGATCAAAGTATCCCATTAATGTCTGTTTCCTATTTGAAAGTAGTATCTTTAGGATCTTTCAGTTGAGAAAAAGGGTCCCTCCAGAACATGAAAGTTTCCCAAAGGATGAAAACCGCAATCAATTCAAAATATTGAATTCTCGAGATTTTCAGATCGGCTCGATAAGGAAAATAGGGTTGAAGCACCTCGACGGCGCACGATTCTCACAGGTATAAGATATCTCAAAACCCTTCAAACTAGGTACGCTCTCTTAGTCACATACACATTGGACACTCTAATCATAGGGAATCACTCCCTTGAACACTAAATCTGTTTCTTTCATTCGAAAATCGCTATTTCTGACTTGAGTATCGGAGTCTCTCCGTCGAAATACTCTCCGGCGGTTTTTGCAGGTATTACATCCCCTTTGATGACAACCGTTCGAATCTACAAGGAGTTGGTATTTGTGTAGCCATAACTCACCTCCAACAATTACCATACCTAATATTTGATTGGCTTTTTTTTTGCGATAGGAATTAACAAATTTTTAATTTTACTCTTACTCCAATATACAATAAAAACTATGAATAATTTAAAATAAATTGTTTTAAAATATTATATGAAATTAATTTCACTTGAAAAAAATAAATATTATATAAGTTTATCGACTAAATTTTATATTCTTTTCAAAAATAAAAAAAGAAAATAACTTAATAATGAAAATTTTATATTTTTTTACTTGTTTAATTTTCTCTTATATATATATATATGAAGTCTTGAACTTGATATTTCATAAAAAGGATTAGGACTTTCACTATAAAAAAACAAGGGTTTAGCGACAAATTTAGCGACGGAAATTTTAAAAAAATTCGTGAGACGGATATCATTTGGGGTTTCGTCACTAAATTTAGCGATGAATATCATTTTCTATCACTAAATTTAGCGACGAAAATCGTTCCCGTCGCTAATTTAGCGACGAATCCAAATCCGTCGCTAAATTTAGTGATGGATTTGGGTTTCCGTCGCTAAATTTCGCATTTAATTTTTTTATTTGTAGAACCTGTCCGCCCACCCACCGGCCGCCGCCTCGACCCCGTGCTGCTTGCCCACCCATGCCCACACCCTATCAGCCCTTTCCCGCCCACGCATGACCGCCTTTTGCGATTTTATTTTTTTTTGCAAAAAATGTGTTTTTGTCCATATTCGAACCTGGATTTAAAAAGTTATCTGAAACGCTCTTAACCACTATGTCACATTAACTTATCTGATATACTTTTTTTTTTTACTTGTATACTTTTTTTCTAACTCTCACCATTAAAAATATAATTCTCTAATCTAACAAAAATACAAAATACAAAATTATACTTAATAAAAACACAAAATTATATTTAATATAATTACAAAATTATCTTTAAAAAAATCATAAAATTATATTTAAAAAATAGAAAATTATATTTAATAAAAATCAAAACCCTAATTTAATAAAAATATAAATTACAAATATATATTTAATAAAAACATAAAATTATATTTAATAAAAATATAAAATTATATTTAGCGATAAATTTAGTGACGAAAAACGATATCCATGGCTAAATTTAGCGACGGATTTTGTTTTTTATTGCTAATTTTAACGACGGATTATATTTTTATCGCTAAATTTAGTGACGGTTTTTGTTTTCGTCGCTAATTAACGACGGATTTCATTTTCCGTCACTAATTGTTGACGGATTTTTTTTCCATCGCTAAATTTAGCAATGAAAATTTTTTTCGACGCTAAATTTAGCGACTGATTATATTTCCATCGCTAATAAGCGATGAATTTCAATTTCCATCGCTAAATATCGCATTTAATTTTTTATTTCCGTCGCTAATAAGCGAGAGTTAGAACCCATCTGCCCGCCTGCCAACCACCACCCACCACCACCCCGGCCCCCTACTGCTTGCCCGCCCATGCTCACACCCTGCCAGCCCTTGCCCACTCGCACATGACCACCGTTTGCTACTTTATTTTTTTTTTTTACAGAAAATGTACTTTTACCTAGATTCGGACTTGGGTTTAAAGAGTTATCTGAAACGCTCTTAACCACTATGTCACATTAACTTATCTGATATATTTTTTTTTTTACTTTTATACTTTTTTTCAAACTCACAGTATTAAAAATATAATTCTCTAATCTAACAAAAATACAAAATACAAAATTATATTTAATAAAAATACAAAATTATATTTAATATAATTACAAAATTATCATTAAAAAAATCATAAAATTATATTTAAAAAATATAAAATTATATTTAATAAAAATCAATACCCTAATTTAATAAAAATATAAATTACAAATATATATTTAATAAAAACATCAAATTATATTTAATTAAAATATAAAATTATATTTAGCGATGAATTTAGCGATGGAAAACAAAATTCGTCGCTAAATTTAGTGACGGATTTTGCTTTTCGTTGCTAATTTCAGTGACGAATTTTTTTCATCGCTAAATTTAGCGACGGATTATGTTTCCGTCGCTAAATTTAGCAACGGATTTTCTTTTCTGTCGTTAAAAATTTAGTAACACATTTTTTTTCGTTGCTAAATTTA
Source organism: Dillenia turbinata (assembly GCA_037126225.1). Lineage (NCBI taxonomy): Eukaryota > Viridiplantae > Streptophyta > Magnoliopsida > Dilleniales > Dilleniaceae > Dillenia > Dillenia turbinata. Next base: position 16,960,816 of record JBAMMX010000011.1, read on the forward strand.
GCGACGGATTTTATTTTCATCGCTAATTAGCGACGGATTTCATTTTCCGTCACTAATCAACGATGGATTTTTTTTCCATCGCTAAATTGGCAACGAAATTTGTTTCGTCACTAAATTTAGCAACGAATTTTTTTTTCGCTAAATTTAGTGACGGATTTGAAATTCGTAGCTAAATTAGCGACGAATATGAATCCATAGCTAATTTTAGTGACGAAAAATAATCCATCGTGAATTAGCGATGGATTTTGATTTTTGTCGCTAAATAGCGATGAATTTTTTTCGTCACTAAAAACGTGTTTTTTTGTTGTGTTTGCATTAAAATCTACTTTGTAAAATTAATCAAGATATCACTTATTAAAACTTAAAATCTAACTTTACAAAATTTTAAATTTATTAATTTTTTTAAAAGAAATTTGGTCTAAAAGTATTAGCCAATCAAGGATCCGAATCATTGCTATTATTATTATGGATTTGAAATTTTTTCAAAGTGGAGTTGGTAGAGTACCTTACTTTTTCCATTTTGTTTTACTCATTCTTGATTCCTGTCAAAAGTGCACAAAAAATGCACAAATGCTCAATTGGAAGCCAAAACAATTAAATAGCTACAAAAGCCAAAAAGGAATTTTATTACCCATAAATCATCTCATAAAATAAAATAATATCTTGCAAAATTATGGATGGTTACAACCAATAACCAATAACTAGTATAATGTTTTAAAAAAACAATAACTAGCATAATGTTTTAGAAATTAACTGGAGGATAGAGAAGGCTAAGGATATATTTCTTTCTCATCTCAGTAGAGTAGATAAAAAACATAGTGAGTTTGGAAGGTTCAGTTCCTATAATGTTGCCTGCTTTAAATACCTCTCCACTTGGTAGTCTAAGTTTCATCAACTCATTAACCAGCGCATTGCTCCTTTCTAAAGCCAACTGCTCACTGTTATTATCATTTGGCATAACATTGCCATGGTTATAAAGTTAGTTGAAATCCCTTCCATAAATGATATAAATTGTCTTGTAAGTTGCTAAAATTGGACATCAAGATTTGATGGTGTTGCTACTAATTTCATTTTCTTTGATGCAATATGAGTTGCTGGTGACACTTTCTTTTGTTTTTTAGAATTTCTAGTACTTGTTGAAATACCTTGTATTTTTTTGTGCTACTGAATTTACTTCTTCATTCTCTTCATCAGTACATAAATCTTCATCAACGATAACATTTTTCTCTTCTTTTTCCATGTTCTAAACAATATCTACATAGCCCTCGGCAAGCTCCACTTACTCTATCTTTTCTATACACTATTTCAAGATCACCCAGATATGGAAACTTGACATCCCAAAACCCTTTTGCCTCTTTATGCAATTGGAAAATAAAAATGAATTGAAAAATACAACAAAAACATATCAAAAACATAAAAGGTAATTTTCACCAATATCATAAAGTTTGTGAATAAAAGAAACCTTTTGACCTTGCACCAATTCTCATACCATTGCCTCTCACAAGTAATTTTTTTATCAACATCATTCTAATTGCAACCACTTTCTTTGCACATCTCAGTTATTGCATTAAATCAGGTTTTCAACCATTTTACGTTTGATTCCAAATGTGAAGAAACTTGTTTTTCAAATGTAGGAAGCTTACAGAGTATTATTTTGTGCAACTCATTTATGTAGTTATTTTTGAATTCTCCATCCATTTTTACAAAGGATCACAAGCTAACTCTTGCAAGACCAATATAGCAAATTAATAATAATAAGATAATTTAAATTTCACAAAAAAAATTAATCATATAAATAATTTAAGATCGGCATAATAAATAATTATAACATAAAAAATTAATCATACATAACAAATTCATAAACAACTCCATCTAGAAAATACATCAAATAATTTAAATAAGAAACGCAACTACATTTTTTTTCTGAAAGTAATTCAAACTCATGTAATAACTCCAACTCCCTAAGAATTGAATATCTCTCTGGCTAAATTGTTTCGAAAATTGGCCCATTCATCACATGGTGCAATATTTGTTATATAGTCTATTACTTCATCATCTTCTTTAGTTTCATCATCTTTGCTATCCTCTACTTCATATGTCAATTGCTCTTGTGGATCAAAATTTATGAACTTCCGAAATAAGTTATGCAATAAATAACAAGTTATTATGATTTGAATTGAAAAAAATAAAGGGAATGCAAGAATTTTTCATCTTTCTTTGAGCAATCCAAAACATCTCTCTATCACACTTCTAGCTTTCGAGTATTTCATGCTGAAATACTCTTTTGGTGTTTCTGGTCGACAACCATGGTATTCATTGAGGTGATATCGCTGCCTTCAAAATGGGGCAAGAAATCCCTTTGCATTGCAATATCAAGCATTCACCAAGTAATAACAACCTTCAACAATAAATTTTTTAAAAATTAAAAATGAAGCAATTTTAGTATGATAACACAATAAGGTATGTCATAAACATATTTACCTTGAGGTACTCTGAGGCCATTATTTTGAAGCACACAACCATCATGTGCAAAACCTTTCTAACCAGGCAAGATATATATAAATTGCATGTTTGGTGAATAAACACCAAATACATTTGTTGTAAGACTTGCTTTTATTGTTGGATACCATGGCTTCTGGTCACTAGATGGTGTCACTCTAATTAAAGTCCCAGCTAGGACACATAGACAATTCTATTTTTGAAAGACAACCCAAAAAAATAAGAAATAAGAAAAAAATATTCTAGTTTAAAGATAATTTAACTTATTTAAAATATTAGCCTTAAATTACAAAGTAAAGTACCTTAAAACATTTCCATGTGTCATCTCTGCACTCATCGGTAATAAGTTCAGGTATTTCAAGTAGTAGGTCATGTCGTCTCAATATTGCTAGCAAACAAAGATTAAATGACTCTCCATTTCTCCACTTTGCAAAAATGTATATCTGATTATTTTATTCTTTTTGTGGTGAGCCAAAGTGTACACAAACATGATAATAATTTCTTCTAAACTCATGTTTCTTGTGGGTTTTAAACCCTTAAAATCTCTGACCATGGTGCACAATACCTCAAATGTGTGTCTATTCATATGAAGTATACCAATACAATGAGTATCACTCTCATTAGTAATTCTACATAAGTATTGGAGTTGCTCATATTTTTTTTCTTCTTTAGATTTGATTGAATTTCACATACTTCAGACGAATACCACTACTATACGTTGCCACATGATGAACGCCATCGTAAAAATCATAAACATTATAGACATAATCCGAATATTGCGCATTTTCTTCCATCTCCTACTCATAATAGAAAGTCGTGTCATTTCCCTACAATGAAATATTTCAAAGTTGAGCAACCATTGATTGCAAGGCTAGTTAATCTTAATATAAAAAAAAAAAAAAAAAAAAAAAAAAAAAAAAAATAGCTTAACATTCAAAACTTTTCGAATAATAATTGTAATCTAGTTATATGAAACAGGGAAAGGGAAAATTTTGATAAAGAAAAAAATAATAATATCAAAACTACGAAAATAAAATAATACCAAAATTTGGCTTCTTTAGAATCCATCAATCCAACCTCATATTTTTCCCAGCAAAATAATACCAAAATTAAAATTTTGATAAGGAAAAAAATTATTTTTTATTCCAAAATGAAAAGCAAAGGATTACAACCCACAGGATATCAACACCAACACTATTTTTTTCCTCTTTTATTTTTTCCTCTTCAAATGCTTCCTTCTGTAAAAAATATCAGTCTCCAAACCTGTTATGTTTTAGTCTTAATACTTTTTTTTTGCATTTTTCTTTTTATATGCAAAATTATCTTCTTCGATGTGGCTTTTGAGTAATAACATTGAATTCCTAAGAAAAACTCTTTGTTCTTAATTTTTTAAACTCAATGAATTTTATTTCTGAAATTTAAACAAAGAAAATTTATCGTATCTTTTTTCTAGTTCTTTTGGGAAGTTATATATATATATATATATATATATATATATATATATATATATATATAATTATGTGCATAATGGATAGAAAGCATTGTTTGTTTATTTGCACTTGAATCAATGCAAGTATTGTAATGGAAAACCCTATTTGCAATGATTTTTTTTAAAATAAAAAATAAGAAAAATAACAAATTCAAGGCATATAAATGAAAAAACATATAACGCATATAAATGAAAAAGAAATGGTGTGAAAACATGATGAGTCCCATAAAAAGAAAAAAAAAAAAAAGATAGAAAAATATGCATAAATATGGGATGTTTCAGCAATGTGCATGTGGGATTGAACTATGAGGACATTCCATAATGCATTGATCGGACATAACTCAAAACTCAAATCAAAAGAGTCAACTCTCTAAAGGCCCATGAAAGGGGCCTGTCGATCGGTATCTAACGTCCACAACAACAATCTACCTAAGGGTCATAGCCATCCTGATCAATCTACTGAAAGACCTTAGTCATCCGGTTCTACCGAATGATAGGACCTCAGTCGCCCCACTAGCCAATCGTGACTAATCGAGTAGAGACAGTCACCTCGATCAATTAATCCAATATCAGTCTTCTAACCGGGCAAGTCTCAAAGGACCCCTATCGGTCAAGCGATCGATCAGTATGCAACATTCCAAACGATTCTAAAGGAATGTCAAAATTTCCTTTAATTCAGTTTCCTATTTCATAACAACAAATTTTGGATCTTCTAGATAAGGCAGACATCCCTTCCAAATATGGAAGTTTTCCCGATAAATGAAGATCGTGATCGAATCAGAATATTAACTCCCGAGATTCTCAGATCAACTCTATAAGAAAGGTAGGGTAGAAGTCTCTCAACGGCACACGACTCTCACAGGTATAAAATTTCTCAAAACTCTCGACATCAGGTACGCTCTCTAAACCTAACACAAAGGGCATATTGATCACAGAGAACAACCTTCTCTCAACTCTCAGTCTGTTTCTTTCAAACGAAAACCGCTCTTTACTGACTTGAGCGTCGGAGTCTCCCCGCTGGAGCACCCTCCGGCGGTTTTTGTAGGTGTATCCACCATCGGCGGCTATTGTTCGAGTCAAGAAGGAACCGGTATCTGTGGAGCCATAACCCACCTCCATCAGATTGGCGTCGTCCGTAGGAAACAGACTGATTCTCTAAAATCTTATGACGATGCTCACGACGATCATCTCCAACACAACATCTACCAAAAGAAGAAGACCAATCATAGGTTTTGATGATGATGACCTTCCAGCTGGACTAGATCTTCCCCGAGATGACCCTATAGTCATCACCCTCAAAATAGACTCATACACTGTGAAAAGGGTCTTTGTCGATCAGGGGGCTGATTGTGATCTCCTAACCTGGGACACCTTTTGTAGGATGGGCTTCAATCTATCTCGACTTTTGCCATCCATCGGATCCCTCCAAGGGCTTTCGGACGAGCCCACTTATCCCGAAGGCATCATTTATCTTCCTGTGACCCTAGGGAGACCCCCTAATCACACCACCGCTCCCATCCTCTTCAATGTGGTAAAGCTCTACTTCCCCTATAATGCCATACCCGGCAGACCCAGCCTGGACGATCTAGAGGCGCTACCAGAAAGTGAAGTTCAGAGCACCGTTAGGGGTAGCGACCATCAGAAGCGACCCTGACCCTTATATCCTCTTCGCGACATAAGGCGTTCAAGAAGTTTTCCCAGTCGACGCCCTAAAACCTAGAGAGGACACCGAGCCGAGAGCCAAGCCAAAGGCAGGCGAAGAAACAACCGAGATCCTTCTGACAAACGAACCCAGTCAAACTGTCAAGATATGAGCCAACCTATCACCTCCCTTACGAGAGGCCTTAGTCGCCTGTCTGCAATGACACTCGAAAGTCTTGGCACGGACTCCAGAAGACATGTCTGGCATAGACCCACCGGTCATAGCCCATAAACTGACCGTTAATCCTGACTTCAGACCGGTTAAGCAGAAGAAGAGAGTATTCGCACTTGAACGCCAACGTGCTATCCAGGAAGAGGTTCAGAAGTTGTTGACAGCAGGATTTATTTATGAAGTCAAGTATCCCGAATGGCTGGCTAACGTAGTCTTGGTGAAAAAGGCTAATGGCAAATAGAGGATGTGTGTAGAGTTCACCGACCTCAACAAAGCATGTTCGAAAGATAGTTATCCGCTTCCCAACATTGACAATCTTGTAGATAATTCATTAGGACACCAACTTTTGAGTTTTATGGACGCCTACTTCGGTTATAACCAGATCAGAATGGCACCAGAAGACGAAGAGAAAACCAGCTTTATCAGCGAGTTCGGTACGTACTGTTACCGGGTCATGCCTTTTAGCTTGAAGAACACCGGAGCAACTTTCCAATGGCTGGTCAATACGGTCTTCAAAGACCAATTAGGCAGGAATGTCGAAATTTATGTCAATGACATGCTTATAAAGAGTGTTACGCAGAAGTTCACGTTGCAGATCTTGAAGAGACCTTCTAGACTTTAGAACGGTACAATATGCGGCTAAACCCAAAAAAATGCACATTTGGGATCACTTCCAGGAAGTTCCTGGGCTTCATGATTACCGATCGAGGGATAGAGGCCAACCCCGAAAAAATACAAGCAATATTAGATATAACTCCCCCCCAGACACTCAAGGAAGTACAATGCTTGACTGGTCGAATAGCGACCTTAAGCTGATTCATGTCCAGAGTTGGAGAAAAGTATAAACCTATATTTGACGCGTTGAAGAGGTCCCGACAGTTCAAATGCACGCTCGAATGTCAAGCAGTCTTCAAACGACTGAAAGAATATCTAATGCAACCACCGCTGCTCTCACGGCCTATTCTTGGGGAGGAACTTTACCTGTATTTGGCTGTTTCCGAACAATCATTCTGTTCCGTAATGGTGAGACAGGAGTTCGCCACCCAGAAGCCAGTTTATTACATCAGCATGATACTGAAAGATTCTGAAATTAACTACCGGCCAATCGAGAAGATAGCCTATGCTTTGATTGTCTCAGCAAGGCGTCTTCGACCATATTTTTAGGCCCATACCAATGTGGTACTCACCGATCAACCGCTGAAGCAAATCCTCTAGAAAAGGGATACGTTAGGACGACTCATCAAGTGGAGTGTGGAGCTAGGCGAATTCGATATCCAATAATGACCACGACCCGCTATAAAGGGCCAAGCACTAGTAGATTTTATCCTTGAATGCACTTTACCCACAGTGTCTGAAGGGCAACCTCCTAGCCATCAAGAAGAATGGATAGACCCCGAATGGACTATCCACATGGACGGATCGTCAAATTCTTCAGGAAGCGGCACCGGACTCATATTGGTAGGACCAAACGATTTTAAGGCAGAGTACGCCATCCGTTTTGATTTTTAAGCCACCAACAACCAAACCGAGTACGAAGCTCTATTAACGAGCCTCTGGATCGCCACTAATATGGGAGCACGAAATGTCAGGTTGTTTACGGATAGTTAGTTGGTCGTGAAGCAAATCGAGGGGGTTTACGAGATCAGAGACCTAGTCATTGCGAAATATTTAAGTAAGTTGCGCGAGACGATGGATTGGTTAAGCAAAATAGACATTTAACAGATCCCTCATTCGGAGAATGCGCGAGCTGATACCCTGTCGAAGCTGGCTAGTTCCGATTTAGTCGCTTTCAGCCGAACAGTGTATGTTGAAAGCCTGTCGTATCCCAACATCGACGAGCCTAAGGAGATCCTCCCAATCGATCAGCCGCCTAGTTGGAAGGACCCTATAGAAGACTACCTGAGACACGATCGCCTGCCAAAGTCCCTAGGAGAGGCAATAAAACTGAAACGAAAAGCTACACACTACGCCATAATCGAAGGGGTTCTCTACCGCAAGTCATTCACTCACCCGTATCTGCGATGCCTGACTCCCGAAAAAGGAAATTATATCCTTTGAGAAATTCATAAAGGAGTTTGAGGCAATCATCTGGGCACCCGAAACCTAGTCTATAAAGCCCTTCGATAGAGATATTACTGGCCAACCATGAGGGTCGATTCTGACAGCTACGTCAAAAGGTGCGACAGATGTCAGCGCTTCTTATTGGTTCCTCGGTTACCCTCCACCGAGCTTAATCCAATATTCAGCCCTTGGCCATTTGCTCAATGGGGGGTGGACATCCTCAGACCGTTTCCTCCAGCCACGGGACAGTGAAAATTCTTGATTGTGGCGATCGACTATTTTACAAAGTGGGTGGAAGCCGAGCCTTTAGCCCAGATCACGGCCGCTAAAGTCCAATCCTTTGTATGGACTCATATTATCACTCGGCTCGGTATACCACGTGTCCTTATCATGGATAATGGGAAACAATTCGACAATCAGCATTTTCAAGAGTTTTGTGAAAAACTGGAGATCCAACATAGATTCTCATCGATCGCTCACCCACAAACCAACGGACTGGCCGAAGTAACCAACTGAACAATCTTGCAAGGACTAAAGACAACCCTGGATGACGCCAAGGGACAATGGGTTGAGGAACTTTATGGCATCCTCTGGTCGTATCGTACTACCCCTCGAAGGGCAACAGGACAAATACTCTTCAGTCTGACTTACGAAAGTGAAGCAGTCATACCTGTGGAAATAGACATTCACTCGCTCTAAGTAGCTCACTATGATGCCGGGCAAAACGAATGCACCCTACGAGAAAGGTTGGACTTACTTCCAGAATTACGGGAATCTGCATCAACACGGATGGCGGCCTATCAGCAACAAATGACCCAGTATCATAACCGAAGGGTTAGAAGCCGAACGTTTAAACCCGGAGAATTGGTGTTACGGAAAGTGGAAGCTACGGGTCAACAGCAGCCCGGGGGCAAGCTCGCCCCTTATTGGGAAGGTCCGTATCGAGTACGTTCTGTAGTCCGACCAGAAACTTACCGACTCGACAACCAAGACGGATCGGCGATACCTAAGACTTGGAACTCGGAAAACTTGCGCATATACTATCAATGAGTCTCAGTGCTAATCGATAGCCGGGAAGTCTTTCTTAAGCGTAACTCCAAATTTTCTATCGGAGGGCCTCAGTCGTCCAACCTTTATCAATCATACGTGTCGTCAATAGGGGATGTAACTTTCCGAACGGGTGGATGTGGCCCACAGCTTAAAATTTTCTCTATTGCTAGGTGGGCCTCAGTCGCCCAACGTCTACCAATCGTATGCGTCGTCAATAGGGAATGTAACTTTCCGGACGGGTGGACGCGGCCCATAACTTAAAATTTTCTCTATTGCTAGGAGGGCCTCAATCGTCCAGCCTCTACCAATTGTACGTGTTGTCAATAGGAGATGTAACTCCCCAGACGGGTAGACGTGACCCACAACTTAAAATTTTCTCTAATGCTAGGAGGGCCTCAGTCGCCTTGTCTCTACCAATCGTACAGGTCGTCAATAGAGGATGCAACTCCCCGGATGGGTGGATGCAGCCCACAGCTTAAAATTTTCTCTATTGCTAGGAGGGTCGCAGTCGTCCAGCCTCTACCGATCGTACGTGTCGTCAATAGGGGATATAACTCCCCGGACGGGTGGATATGGCCCACAGATCAAAATTTTCTCTATTGCTCAGAGGTTCTCAGTCGCCCAGCACCTAACAATCCACTTTGACAAAGACTGAAAAAAATTGCATTGCAACGCAAGAAATTAAAAAGAAGCAAAAATAAGACTCAAGTAAGTGAAAAGCACAAATACAAGTCATAAAGGCCGAAAGTAAATTGTCTTCAGTTCCCCATGAAGAAAATCGTATATGAAGAGATAAACTCGCATTCCTAACGTACAAGGCGGGTGAATCAGAATGGACCGAGTGTCCCTATGTATTCATAACGTACGAAACACGTTTTACAGGCCTTCACTTATGACTTTTCTTTTCCAAAAAAGCCATAAGTTGGTCGCAAATGATGGGACATGACCTAAGGTCCAAATTAAAAGAGCCAACTCCCTAAAGGTCTACGAAAGGGGTCTGCCGATCAGTATCTAACGTTTATAACAACAATCTACCTAAGAGTCATAGCCGCCCCGATCAATCTACTAAAAGACCTTAGTCGTCCAGATCTATCGAATGATAGGACCTTAGTCGCCCCACTAGTCGATCGTGACTCATCGAGTAGAGACAGTCACCTCAATCAATTAATCCAATGTCAATTTTCTAACCGGACAAGTCTCGAAGGACCCCTATCAGTCAAGCGATCGATCAATACGCAGCATTCCAAACGATTCTAAAGAAAGGTCAGAATTTCCTTTAGTTCAGTTTACTATTTCATAACAGCAAATCTTGGATCTTCCAGATAAGATAGGCATCCCTCCCGAAGATGGAAGTTTTCTCGATAAATGAAGATCGTGATCGAATCAGAATATTAACCCCCCAAGATTCTCTGATCAACTCTATAAGGAAGGTAGGGTAGAAGTATCTCAATGGCGTACGACTCTCACAGGTATAAAAGTTCTCAAAACCCTCGACATCAAGTATGCTCTCTAAGCCTAACACAGGGGACACATTGATCACAGGGAACAACTTTCCCTCAACTCTCAGTCTGTTTCTTTCAAATGAAAACCGCTCTTTACTGACTTGAGCGTCGGAATCTCCCCGTCGGAGCACCCTCTATCGGTTTTTACAAGTATATCCACCATCGACGGCTATTATTCGAGTCAAGAAGGAGCCGATATCTATGGAGTCATAACCCACCTCCATCATGCATATTGACTAGAGTCGATAATAATATTATGGAAAACTAGTCGGCTAATGTTTAATTGGGAAGGTATTATTAGTGTAAGACTGACTTGTTTTGGGAGATAGGATATTCATACTTTTGTTATTGGACTTTTCTGGAAGTAAAAGAACTATATTGATATTGATGGGACGTGACCCAAGACCCAAACTAAAAGAGTCAATTCTCCAAAAGCACACAAAAGGCGCCTGACGATCAGTATTTAACGTCCACCACAACAACTACCGAAGGGTCATAGCCACCCCGATCAATCTACTGAAAGGCCTTAGTCACCCGGATCTATTGAGTGATAGGGCCTCAGTTGCCCATATAATCGATCAGAGATAGTCTCCTCAACCAATTAAGCAAATGTCAGTCTTCTAACAGGGCAAGTCTTGAAGGACCCCAAACGATCAAACAATCGATCATTATACAACACTCCAAAGATTCTAAAGGAATGTTAGAATTTCCTATAGTTCAGTTTCCTACTTCATACCGGCAAATCTTAGATCTTCCAGATAAGGTAGACATCCCTTCCGAAGATGGAAATTTTCCCGATAAATGAAGATCGTGATCAAATCAGAATATTAACCCCCGAGATTCTAGGATCAGCTTTATAAGGAAGGTAGGATAGAAGTCTCTCAGCGGCGTATGACTCTCACAAGTATAAGAGATCTCAAAACTCTCGACATCAGGTATGCTCTCTAAGCTTAACACATAGGGCACATTGATCACAGGGAACAACCTTCCCTTAACTCTCAGTCTGTTTCTTTCAAACAAAAATCGCTCTTTATTGACTTGAGCATTGGAGTCTCCCCGCTGGAGCACCCTCTGGTGGTTTTTGCAGGTGTATCCACCATCGGCGGCTATTGTTCAAGTCAAGAATGAGCCGGTATCTGTGGAGCGATAACCCACCTCTATCAGATTGGGGCCGTCCATGGGAACAGATTAGAGTAGTTTTTATTATTTAAACAATCATGCCTCCGAGAACCAGAGCGTTCTCAAGAGTCATCCCTCCTATTGAAGGGCGAACTGCCACACTTTCTGAAGCTGCTCCTCTTGCGGCACCTGATTCAGTCATTCGTGATCAGGCAGCTCCCATGAGATCACATCATCAGGAACGGGCCCTACAACCCGCATTCCCTATCCAATCCATGGCCGACCCTATTCCAGAGCGAGTCAATCACCCACAGATAGAAAGGCTAGATTCCAAACTTCAAGATGTAAGCAGACAACTGGAGGACCTTAGTCGCGCTCTCAGACCTGAAGTCCAATCATCTGTTGGGGGATCCAGACGTCCCCAGCGGCGACCATCGCCCCCACGTGGGGAAGCATATGAAAACTCCAAACCAGTCCCGATGACTTTTGAAAGCAGGTAGAGCAACTGGTAGCCGAGGAACTAAAGCGGGCCAACCCTCAGGGAGACCATATCCCCTCTTATTCTTACGCTTCACCGTTCGACTCCAAGATCTCCTCAGAACCTATGTCTCGCAACGTGCTCCTGCCTCCCATGGAGAGATATAATGGGACAATGGACCCCCAAGATCATATGGGCCATTTTATAACCGTAATGATCTCCAGGGACATGCCTGACGCTACCATGTGCAAGTACTTTCTCACTACTCTCTCAGGAAATGTACTTACTTGGTTCAATTCTCTCCCACCGTTGAGTATAAAGACATTCTCTCAGTTGCGCAAACAGTTCGAGTCACATTTTATGATAAGCAGGGGAGTTAAGAGGAAGTCCATCGCCTTGTAATTACTACACTAAGGTAAAGAGGAATCCTTAAGGAATTTTCTAGAAAGGTTCAAGGAGGAGATGATGAGGGTCCCTTTTTTGAATAATTCAATCGCATTGGTTGCGCTATTAACAGGCCTATGACCCTCCGATATGAAGGTGTCTATCACAAAAAAACCCTTTGCTACCATCTAAGAATTATACGCTTGAACAGAAAAGTACATTGCTACCGAGGACGCCGAAGCATCCGATCATAGAAAAGATCGGACTGCCCGTAAAGAACGGAACCAATTATCCCGGAGGTCTCCACCTAGGAGAAACTGGACAAAATCTCCTCCTCCAAGGAGATATAACAAATACACCCCGCTGAGTGAAACCCCTGGTCGGGTCTTAGCCCTTATCAGAGACAAGTCATACGTTCGATGGCCTCCACGATCAACCGAAGATGATTCCAGCAAGGACAGAGCGAAATACTGTCACTTTCATCATGACTACGGTCACACGATCAATGATTACAAGAAATTAAAAGACGAATTGGAATTCGTAGAACGTAAAGGAAGACTATGGGAGTTCGTTGTCAGGAGAGAAAGAGGTCCTCCCGTCGGTTACCGGTGTGAACCGCCACAACGCAACCAAGAGGAAGAATGCCAAGCTGCTCCACCTTCGAAGGATCGAAGGGATAGGGTGATCCTTTAGGTCCGCGATGCACCAACAGAAAGCAAGACCAGGTGCCTAATCACACCAATTTTCTATAGCCTGAATGCAATTCCCCCTGCACCGTAAGAAATCCTAGCAGCGAGCACCAATAAACAACAACGTAAAAAAAGACAAGTCATCGGTTTTACCGACGAAGACCTCATTGCGATTGACCCGAATCGGCACGATCCCCTTGTGATAACCGCCAAAATTGGACAATTTGAGGTTCGAAGAATCTTTGTCGATCATGGAGCCGGCTGTAACCTCCTATATTGGGATGCTTTTGGACAAATGAGATTCACTCATGCCGATCTTCAGCCCCACGCGGGCCCAGTCAAAGGGCTCTCGGGTGAGTGGTTATATCCCCAGGGTATTATCTCTCTCCCGATTACCCTTGGAACACCCTCTAATCATGCGATGGCTCCCGTCATGTTTAATGTGATAAACCTCCCTTCGCTCTACAATGTCATCTTGGGCAGACCAGGTCTAAATACATTGGAGGCTTTGCCTAGCACCAACCATGTGAAGATCAAGTTCAGAACATCGTCGGGGGTCGGGACTCTATCATATGAGCTGGAGCCTTCTACCTCCGCTCCTAAATAGCCATCAAATTTTATTGCTGGTATTTTTTTAAGTTGCAAAGATATTTCCCACGTTCTTGAAGTCACTTATTAACGGATCTTTTACATCTTCATGTCTTGACCCTATCGCTCGAATGGCCTCAGTCGCCTAAGATCTATTGCTCGTACGTGTCATCAATAGGGGATGTAACTCTCTAAACGGGTGGACGCGGCTCAACAATTTAAAAATTTCCTATTACTCGGAGGGCCTTAGTCACCCAGGATCTATCGGTCGTACGCGTCATCAATAGGAGATGTAACTCCCCGGACGAGTAGACACGGCCCAACCATTTAAAAATTTCCTATCGCTTGGAGGGCCTCAGTTGCCCAGTATCGCCCGTACACGTCATCAATAATGGATGTAACTCCCCAGATGGGTGGACGTGACTCAACCATTTAAAAATTTCTTATCGCTCGGAGGGCCTCAATCGCCCAGGATCTATTGCTTGTACGCGTCATCAATAGGGGATGTAACTCCCCGGACGGGTGGATGCGGCCCAACTATTTAAAAATTTCCTATCACTCGGAGAGCCTCAGTCGCCCAGGATCTATCACTTGTACACGTCGTCAATAGGGAATGAAACTCCCCAGACGGGTAGACGCGGTCCAACCATTTAAAAATTTTCTGTCGCTCGGAAGGCCTCAGTCGCTTAGGATTTATCACTCGGGAATGTATCTCCCCGGACGGGCGGACGAGACCCAACTATTTGAAAATTCCCTATCGTACAAAAGGTCTCAGCTGCTCAGCCTCTATTGATCGTGTACTTCACCGACAAGTGATACAGTTTTTCAAACCAACAAGCATGATTATCCCGTGTAAAAATTCTGAGTCAGGCGAAAGACCTAAATCCCCTCAATTCTACTGAGACAATACAGTGAGAAACAAAGAAGATGAATTCTATCACAAAAATACAAGAATTTCTCATTAAACGAATGGAGGCCACTTAAAACAGAATCTCAAGCAGAAATTATGCAGTCGGATTTTGAGTATCAATCTCTTCTTCGATTAAAGGCAGAGCATCACTTAAACCCATACTACGGACTATCTCTTCGGCGCATTTTAATCTCTAGGCTAGTCTACGATGGGAATCCTTGTAGATGATAGCTTCCCTTGCGCGGGACTCCTCATGCTCTGTTATCTTACGTTCCACCTTCGAAGGGATTCCTCAAGAAGCTGAGCCAACTTCTTGTGCACCAGAGCCTCTGACTTCAGCCTTTTGCACTGCCCTTGGCACTGGACCAATTCTGATCAAAGGGATCTCAACTCCTCTTCCTTCTGACTGAGTAAGGTACTGGGTATATTTTCAGTAGCCAAGGACTCTCCTTCCAAAAGGGAGACAGATTCCCACAGACGGGTTAACTCAGAGAGCCGTCCCTCTAAGTGACTTATTACCTGCCTCCCCTGCTGCCCTTGAAATCAAGCATGGGCCATGGTCTACGAAGAAAACTCAATTAATAAATGATAAAAGAGGAAGAAGAACTCGAAAGACGCGATGAGAATATTACCATCAAACTTAAGGACTCAAGAGCTCCGCTGACCTGTTCGTAAGACATTCTATGAAGATCAAGGTCACAGCGATGAAAGTCAAATTGCTCAGCAATATGCTCCACTTCTGCTAGATTTATGTAGCTATACTGCTTATCCCCAACACAAACGGCAACGGTTCCACGCTCTTTTGAGCCTTTCTTTCTATCGAAAGACTGAACAGGGATAGAGGATAAAGAGGACGCTCCCCCAGGAACTTTGTGTTTCCCCTTGCGTATAGGTCAGACCGGAACAACAGAAGAAGGTCCCGCCATTCTGTCCCTTGCAGCTCGAGAAGCATTTGTTCTCGCTCCAGCATTCGGTCTTTCTTTCCATCGAAAGACCAAACAGGGATAGAGGATGAAGAGGACGCTCCCCCAGGAACTTTGCGTTTCCCCTTGAGCATAGGCCAGACCGGAACAACGGAAGAATGTCTCTCCATTCTGTCCCTTGCAACTCAAGAAGCATTCGTTCTCGCTCCAGCATCAAGTAAGGGAAGATCTCTGACTCCTCCTAACTCGTCCGCATCAACATTTGCTCCACTCGACGGATTACCTTCATTTGGGACAGCTCCCTCTATCGGTATAGCTACTATCGACACTGGGTACTTAGACGAAGCCCCCAGCGCAGACAGGGGCAAAGAAATCCCCCTCCTTTTTACCAAAGAGGGTGGCGACTCGCGAAGGGCTTCAGTCACCCTTGAATGAGACTTAAATAGGGTCTCAGATGCCTCAGAATCCTCCTGGAGAGGTCTAGCCACTTTATATCAGGTCAGCTTGTCAATAGTGACATTCTCCAACAAGACGTCATCAAGATGACTCAAAGAATCAACTAATTCGATTTTCTCCAAGCAACAAACCAGCCAGAGATCACATCTGATCGTCCAGCAAGGACTCGACCCATATGCTCCGACCGGTGAACTTGTAGTAACCACTAATCGACTGAACGAAACGGCCGTGTCTCGAAGCAGCCGGGGGTTTTAGCCCTACATAGGGCACCCTACTAGCTTTGGGAAGCCGGGGCATGCGATCCCTATCCAAGAGCTCGATAAAAAATAACTTTTGCATCCAGCTCTTATTGATAGACTCTCTATAGAAAAACCTCCAACAGGACTCAGGCCAAGTCTGTAACTTGTACCACCCTTTGGTCAGCCCGTTACTCCCACACCTCATCAAAATAAAAATTAAAGTCAAGATGTCAAAATTAAAACGAAGATGATAAAACCCTAATAGGGAAGCCACCGCGACTACTAGCCGCCAAGCACTGAGAATCAAGAGAGTTGGGAATATGTTCCACTAACGCAGAATCTCAGAAAAAGGATCCGTGTATGGAATTTTCAAATCGTACTTGACCGATTGAAGATACATTATTCGCACATAGTTTTCTGGTGCCCTATTAGCCCTATCAACCTTTGTAGTGGACAACAGAGAATAATCGTCCCCCAACAGCATCTCAGTTTGCACTTCTTGGAGTTCTTGTACTGACATAATGCTCGTAATGTCACCGATGTTTGGAAAAGCCTAAAAAACAAACATCTTTGTCACCGATGATGACTCTTTGACCGGGAGAGAGAGAAAGGTGGAAAAGATGTTAGGATGGAAGAAGCTGTAAGGAGAAGAGTCCTTATGGGATGTGCGAGAAATGATTTGCAAAGACTGAAGCGATCGCTTTCCAAGAAAACCATGGCGCCTTGGACTTCCATTTTAAAATCATAACTCATGGCACCTCTTTCCAAGAAAACCATGAGTCAGGGGCAAATGATGGGACTTGGCCTAAGAGCCAAACCAAAAGAGTCAATTCTCCAAAAGCTCACAAAAGGTACCTGACGATCAGTATTTAACGCCCACCACAACAATCTATCGAAGGGCTATAGCCATCCCGATCGATCTATTAAAAGGTCTTAGTCACCCGAGTCCACCAAATGATAGGGCCCCAGTTGCCCCTATAACCGATCAGAGACAATCTCCTCAACCAATTAAGCAAATGTCAGTCTTCTAACTGGGCAAGTCTTGAAGGACCTCTATCGATCAAACGATCGATCAGTACGCAACACTCCAAACGATTCTAAAGGAAGGTCAGAATTTCCTATAGTTTAATTTCTTACTTCATAATGGCAAATCTTGGATCTTCCAGATAAGGTAGGCATCCCTTCCGAAGATGGAAGTTTTCCCGATAAATGAAGATCGTGATCAAATCAGAATATTAACCCCCGAGATTCTAGGATTAACTCTATAAGGAAAGTAGGGTAGAAGTCTCTCAGCGGCGCACGACTCTCACAGGTATAAGAGATCTCAAAATCCTCGACATTAGGTATGCTCTCTAAGCCTAATACAGGGGGCACATTGATCACAGGGATCAACCTTCACTCAACTCTCAGTCTGTTTCTTTTAAACAAAAACTACTCTTTACTGACTTGAGTATCGGAGTCTCCCCGTCGGAGCACCCTCTGGTGGTTTTTGTAGGTGTATCCACCATCGGCGGCTATTGTTCGAGTCAAGAAGGAGCCGGTATCTGTGGAGCCATAACCCACCTCCATCAGATATGAATAAATAAGTTGGTTTATGTATGTTACTCTACCGTAAGATATATTTTGCGAGTGCAATCATCCACTAAACTATTTTTTATTCAATAATCTATCTTTAACTTTGGAAACCTATGCCTTAACATCATCCTTACATTGCGTGTTATATTTTCCTTCTAAGATCATCTTCTTTGACTCCTTTTTCCTTGCAAACTATCATGATCCAACATCTCTCTCTCTCTCTCTCTCTAATATCTCAATGTCTTAACTTGGTCTCTCCTTCAATAAAGTTTCCTACATCATCCTTCAAGCATCAAAAGCTGTCCCATTAATTTGATGTTTTTAGTGTTTGTGCATCATTAGTTTCAAGTTCCACCTTCATTTGCAAAATCTATCATCAATAAATATGATCTAAAGCTTTTGCAATCAACCCATGGAGTTTCAAAATCATATCATTTCACCTCAAAATCATGTTAAAAGTCTGGAAACACTTTAGAAATCTTTGAACCATTTACAATTTTCTTCCTATTTGCTTATTATTCTGCCATGGCTTTGGATTACCATCATCATAGGTGGCCACAATTCTTGTGAATTAATGGTGAAATCAAGATTTTTTTTTCTCTAATTCTAATAACTCTATGTTGTAAGCTTTGCAAGCGCCCATGATGGGTCGACCCGGATCCGGACCTGCTTCCTCTTCCACTGACAAGAGTTAGAAGTTTTCAAATTGATTTTGTCTTCTCTACCGCCATCTTACCACCATCTTAGGATTGAAGCTTGTTGAAGAAGCTTCATTACACACCTATAAATAGGTGGATGGGTGGGACAAGAAATAGATATAAGTGTGATTCAAAAAATAGAGGTTAGTGAGAGAATGAAAACAGAGCATTCCAGTCTCTATTCTTGCATCCGGAAATGATCCTCTATAAGAGAGCCCTTCAAGGAAATCATTGAAGGATCTGGGTTGTGGCAAGTGTGTGGCTTCCATTTGTGATTCTACGCCAGACTGAATCACGTGATTCAATCGCGATCCAAATTTCGCTACGACATCCGACAAGAGGTAACTTTGTTTTAATGATCCGATTTCTTGTCTGATGCATATGATGTCATTCTTACAATGGTATCAGAACCTCTAGAATTGAATTCATGCTCTTATCTATCCTGACAAAAGATTTTTGAAACTTTAGAGCTGGAACTTTCATGGTGATTTCCTCCATTGTTGTTCTGCAATTATGAAACTTTGTGCATATATTCCTTGCATGCTTGTGAACCTTCATGCAAATTTTCATGCAAAATTCAAACCGAATGATGATAAATTTGATTTTGAATGCATTTTGACTGGCTTTCTTTGTCAGATTTTTGTGACTTGGACGAATATTTTCATCTTGAATTATTTGCATGATTTCATTCTACTTGGAAAGAGCTTTCCAATGGCATATAGCATGCTTAAAACGGACTTCCGGTTTGTGAGAAATTAAAACCCAAAATGGACACTTTGAACAGCCCTGTTCTGCATGGTCATTTCATGTTCCGGTTCATTTTCCTTCGAATATGAACGTTAATTTTAAAAGGGGCATGTGAGAGTCAAGTGCCATGATTAATCATTTAAATCAAAAAAAAATTAGGGGTGGAAATTCAAACGTGGTTGGATTCGAACTTGGGTATGCATGAGAATTGAGAGCCTTGGCCGCTAAACCACAGCACGTGGCTGTGTCCAAAGGTCATTTGATTTAATATTAATGCATGACTTATTTCATATTTATGTGAAAAAAAGAGAATGCTTGTATGAAGATTCGAACTCGGGCATGAGATACCGAATGAGCATAGCCACATTTATTTGTGGTATACGCAAGTTCATGCAGTTTAGTTATGAATATTTTATGATTATTATTATTACATGTGTTTATGCATAATTGTTGTGCATGCTTTGAATTATGAGATATATGCATGCTTATGTCATATTTGGGGATTTTCATCCCAGTGGGAGTATAAGATGGTTGAGATGAAACTCTCAACTCTAAAATTTAGTGCATATATATTGAGATAAATTTACTTAGACATCTTAGTTTTCAAGAGATAATTGGAAGCTATGCAAACTTTTGATTTTGTGCTATCTATGTCTAGTAAATATTATTTCAATGATATATTATGGCTAATATGTTTTCGTGCTAATAAATGTTTTGTGGTAATGTTTAGAGAGAGAGAGAAATGACTATTGCAACAAAGAATATAGTGGCTGAATTGAATAAGGGTGAGAAATTAAATGGTGATAACTTCGATATTTGACATCGAAGAATTCAATATATTCTTGAAGAGCAAGAATGTTTAGAAACTCTATATCATACTATGAAAGAACCAGAATTTGCTGATACTACTCAACTTCAAAAAGATCATAAGGCATACAAGATCTGGAAAAAGAAAAATAGTTACGCTCGCATTACGTTACTGAATTGTATACAGGATGATCTAATGATTGAATTTGAAGTATATCAAACTACACATGAGATATGAGTCATAATCCTACTATTAAAAATTTAAGGATGTGAGGAGTCATATTAAGTTGGAAGATGAGCGCCTAGAGGCAACCAGATCTTCTGGACAGGCGTATGTTGCTGAGTCCAGTTCAAACAGGGGTTTTAACTTCAAATATGGAAAGAACAAGAGACTTTTCAAGAAAACATTCCAAATTTTAAGAAAATCCAAACTGATCGTCGCAAGAGAAGTAAGCGCGATGGTGGAAAGAAAAAGGATAAGAGCAATCAATCATGTTGTAATTGTGGCAAATTGGGCCACTATGCTTATGAATGTACTAGCTAAGAAAGGTATTGCTCGAACCTTTTTCACTGGATATTTGTGTTTCTAACACTATTATGCTCGCTAAATCGAATCCTTTTTGGACTCTTGACTCAGGAGCAACGGACCACGTAGTTAGAGAAAGAGGATCGTTTGTCGAATATCATCGAATCTCACCCGGTTCGAACTGGATATATGTAGGAAATAATGCCAAGGTTGCTGTAAAAGGCATTTGTACTTGTAAATTATTTTTGAAGGTGGTCCACCTTGTTCCTACATGACGTTTTGTATACACCGGATATTCGACGTAACCTTGTGTCGGTTACTACCCTTATACTAGATGTAGTACAAAGTAATAAAAATCATGATGGTTGTTTTTCATTGATTGCATCATCTGATGGCTATAATGTAGATACAAATATATGGCATGTTAGATTGGGCCATACTGGGCAAGAAAGAATGCAAAGGTTAGCCAAACAAGGACTTTTGGGCAGTGTCTCAAAAGTGAACTTGCCAATATATGATCATTATTTAGCAGGAAAAGTGAATCTAACAATCTCCTATTGGGGAGATGCTTTATTAACTGTTGCCTACATATTTAACCGTGTACCCTCTAAATTAATTACTTCCACTCCTTATGAACTTTGGACAGGTCGAAAGCCTGATCTAAGTGGTTTACGGCCTTGGGGGTCGACAACATATGTTCATGATCCGAACCATAAATATGGAAAATTGATTCCTAAAGGAAAGAAATGTGTCTTTATTAGATACTCTGAACATTTAAAGGGATATGTGTTTATTGGGGAATACGAGAATGGAAGTGTAATTGAAATAGAATCAAGAGATGCCACATTCTTGGAAAATGAATTTCCATCAAGGGGTGAAATTGATAAGAATTTTACTTTACATGAAATGCGAGATCCTGATAATATTGATGTTCCAAGTGGTTCAATAATAAGAAATGATAAGATGATTCATTCTCTTAAATCTAGTGGGAGCAACATTCCATTAAATGAACCAATTTCATGGAAAATTCATTTGCAAAAAAGTACTTGTAAAAGTATTCCTCGTCGACGATTTGAGATTAAAAGAGAAGCTTTTATAATAGTTCCACTTTATGAAAATGAGCCTAGAACATTTAAAGATGCTATTTCATTAATGAAAAAGGCAGAATGGGTAAAGACAATAAAAGAGGAAATGGAGTCTTTGAAATCAAATCAATTCTGGGAATTGGTTGATCTACCACCAGAATGTAAAGCTATTGGGAACAAATAGGTTCTCAAATTAAATGTAAGACAGATAGATCTGTTGAAAGATTCAAGACACATTTGGTTGCTAAGGGCTATACCCAAGAAGAAGGTATAGATTATGAAGAGACTTTTTCGCATGTTGTAAGGTTTGCTTCAATACGTCTTATCCTTACTATTGTTGCCCATTTTAGAGGTTGAATTATACCAAATGGATGTTAAAACTGTTTTTCTCGATGGAGAATTAGATAAGGAAATCTACATAGAGCAACCTATAGGTTTCATTGTTAAAGACCAAGAGTGCAAAGTTTGCAGACTCCGAAAATTAATTTATGGTTTTAAACAATTATCCATACAATTGTATTTAAAATTTCATCGAGCCATAATAACATATAGGTTTTTGATGATTGAGGAAAACTATTGTGTTTATATAAAACAGTTAGAAAATAATTTTGTGATATTATCACTTTATGTGGATGATATCTTATTCGCTGGAAATAACATGGATGTTATTATTGACATTAATGAGTGGTTATTTTCAAATTTCGAAATAAAGAATATAGGTGAAAAACTTACATTCTTAGTGTGAAAATCTAAAGAAATCGTTCAAAAAAATTTCTTGTTTTGTCGTAGGAACGTTATAATTTAAAAATCCTGGAACGATTTCACATGCTGGATTATAAACCAATTGACACACCAATTGCGAAAGGTGAAACCCTTAGTAAAGATATGTGTTCTAAGACTCCACAAGATTTGAAATGTATAGAAAGAGTTCCATATGCCAGTGCCATAGGGAGTTTAATGTATGCAATGATGTGCACTCGTCCTGACATCCGCTATGCAGTTGGATTAGTAAGCATATATTAGTCAAATTCTGGACCAGCTCACTGGTAAGCGGTAAAAAAGAAATTGAGATATTTGAAAGGTACTACCAATTATGATCTGTGCTATCAGGGTAGTAATCTACATTTGGTAGGTTACACTGATGTAGATTGGAGTGGTGATCTAGATGAGAGAAAATCCATATCTAGATATGTGTTCTTGCTAAATAATGGTATCATATCTTGGAGTAGCAAGAAATAGACTTGCATAGCATTATCCACTATGGAAGCTGAGTTTGTTACATGTACAACAGCTGTCCAAGAGGCTATTTGGCTTAAAAGATTTTTAAAGAATTTGCGAATAGTTACCAATGCCTTAATGCCTGTAAGGATCAACTATGATAGTCAAGCAGCAATAGACTATACGAAGGATCCGAAATATCATGGCAGGACAAAATATATTGACACCAAATATCATTTTATCAGGGACATTATAGTACAAAAGGAAGTGATTTTACAACATGTATCTACGCATAAAATGGTTGTGGATCCTTTTACTAAGCCAATCCCTAGAGATGTCTTCTTATATCACGTTAAGACTCTGGGATAGCATAGATTATAATGAGATGTTGTAAATATTATGACAATGATTTACATATTTCATGTTTATATGAGAAACGTGTGATGATTTTTATTTATATCTGATTTGTTATTAGCACTAATGAGTATGCCACCAAGCATTAGGTCAACTCTCTCATACGAGTGACCGCCTTGACTACTGTGACAGCGTGTTGAGATATGACTTATTTATACTCTTGCTTTGTGAACTGCTAAATAGCGCTAGTGAAGTCAAGATGGATGTAATATTAGAAAAGTCGTCTTGATATGAGTTAAGATGAATTCTGATTGACAGACCGGACATGATAGTCCACAATCATGAAAGTTTGGTTAAAAGCCAAATGCAAGATTTTAATAAGGTGCTTTGGATAGCGAGCTATTGAGATCTTGGACTAAGCGCTTGGGTGATAGCGTTTGACTTAAGATTCGTATGGTGATTTTATTACTATTAGAGGTAAAGACATATGCTCTTGTACAATGGATACAGAGAGTTACCACCATAACATGTGTTTCATACCACATGTGTTAGAGACGACCGAAGAAGGAAAGTGAATGAGTTTTGAATATTTTATGAAAATCTCTGCCTACTCACTGTATGAGTTCCTTCAATGATGCTCTATGTGACTTTCGACAATGTTACAAGATGATGAATAGATGTTTGCTATTTTAGCATGTTTCTTATGATCATGATTGATTTGATCTTTCGAGACGTGTTAGGAAAGTAGTTTGTTTATCATTGAGTAACATGTGAGCAGAAAGGAAGATTATTTTGATTATACCATTTATATGTATTCACTGATCGACCAATTATATTTCCTTTTGGGAGTTAAAACATAATTGTGAATGCATGATGAAATGTTGAGATCAAGTATGACCTTTGAGAGATTGAGTATACTTTGATAGTGTAACAAAATGAGTCTGGGGCACAACGAGACACAAAGATATTTTTGTACTTTTGTTTTTGGATTGTAGCCACTATGTTATCCCTAACAGGTGCATAGTTTGGGCTCCCAAGTTGCAGGTGATGTGCTTGTAGGTCGCATGACTCATTTCCTTGTATGAAAACGATAATTTTATAGAACTGAATCTCAAGAAAACTTGGATGGGTTCGTCCCATCATATGCGAGTGGGAGATGTTAGAAGCTTTGTGGGCGCCCATGATGGGTCGACTCGGATCCAGACCCACTTCCTCCTCCATCGACAAGAGTTAGAAGTTTTCAAATTGATTTTGTCTTCTCTACCACCTTCCTATCACCGTCTCAGGATTGGAGCTTGTTGAAGAAGCTTTATTACACGCCTATAAATAGGTGGATGGGCAGGAGAAGAAATAGATACAAGTGATATTCAAAAAACAGAGGTTTGTGAGGGAATGAAAACAGAGCATTCAAGTCTCTGTTCTTGCATCCGGAAATGATCCTCTGTAAGAGAGCCCTTCAATGAAATCATTGAAAGATCTAGGTTGTGGCAAGTGTATGGCTTCCATTTGTGATTCCATGCTAGACCGAAACACGTGATTCAATCACGATCCAAATTCCGTTGCGACATCTGACAAGTGGTAACTTTGTTTTAATGATTTGATTTCTTGTCTGATGCATATGATGTCATTCCTACACTCAAGAACCTCAAATATGTTTTTTGGAGTCATGAGCTTCATCAATTGCATGCAACCATGTCTAAGACTTCATTTTTCGTCACTTTTCTGATTATGATCATTGGAACTTTTAGTTTTCTTAGTTGCTGGACTGAAATATTCCTCTACAGGCATTTGTGCACTTTATTTTCATAACAAAATCTTAGTTTATAGGATTGACCAATTTAGAAAACTCTATTCGCAAGTTTTGAAAGCCAAACATCTCATTTTGAAAATATTTTAAAAAATTATCCTTATTTATAAATAGCTAATAAAAGTAATGAGAGATGAACATGATAGATTAAAAATATATATATATGTAACAAGCATTAGAAACTTAGGTTTTCAAAGTTAAAGAGAGGTTATTGAATAAAAAAAAAAAAAGAAAAAGTTGTGGGGTTGTTTATACTCAAATCTAAGTTGGCGGGATAATTTCATACTTTCTCTTTTTTTGTTTTTAGAATGATTTTATGTGGTTTTAAGCTTACATGGCAAAGTCATAATAACTAGTTTTAGAATGTGGTTTAGCCTATTATTTTTGTAAAAAGTAGCCCTAAAATGTGGTTAGGTGTATCATTTTTGCAAAAGCATGCTTCCTTTTCAACTTAATGGAGCATATTTTTAACATTTGGTGTTAGAATGTAGTTTGACATGATATATTCTCACATGAACAACACTTGTTTTCCCTCAATGAAGCACTTTCGTTATTGACTAATCCTTGAATGCAATTTGACGTGTTAAATTAGTAAAAATTTGACTATAGTGTGGCTTGGTTTTTTATTTTTCAGAAAACAAATCTTATTTTCTGTGGAAAGTAATTTCGCGTGATATATTTACAAAACAAGCCTCATTTATATCAGGGGAGTATTTTTAAGGCGTGATAGTTCTAGATGTGAACTGATGCATTTCTTTTTTTTCCATGCTTCTCATTAGGAAGCATTTTCATGATGGGTATTCCTAGAATTCGGTTTGGCACGATATTTACCGATTTGAGTGGGAGAATTCACTTTTTAATTTCATTAACCACAAGAACTCCCCCCCCCCAATCTTGAAAAACATGGGGGTGGGAACCTTTAATTTTTGCCTATTACGAGTAGAGCTTTCAATAGGTGACTCTCGTCCCATCCCTAACCCTTTAGGTCACAACCCTGAAATGAAGGGTTTGTCCCATCTCTTATAATTGAAGTGCTTAAAAAAATAAAGACCCATGGAGTCCCTTAAGGGCCCAAGTCTTTAGTCCCTTAAGGGCCTAGGGTAATCAAAGAGAAGAGAGGCAAAGAAGAGGAGATTGTGAAGTGTAGATATCAAACATGGCAATGCAAAGAACAAACATCAAACCCTAGGCTAATCAAAGAGGAGATTGCGATCATGAAACACAGAATGCATGGAGAGCATAAACACTAGTCTAGATGTATAGAATGAAATTGAGAAAGGGAGATAGAGAAGAGAGATTAAGAGAGAGAGAGAGAGATAAACTTATCACATGAGAGATGTGAGGGTTTCAATCGTTAAGGAAAGAGAGGCGAGGTTTGATTCGATTGTCGAAGAGGGAGACACGAGGTTCCGATCGTCAAGGAGAGAGATGTGAGGGTTTTAATCATTAAGGAGGAATACACAGACCTTAGGACTATCGAAAAGGAGATTGTGATCATCTTCAAGGAGAAGATAAGAGATTGCCATTGTTACTGTCACTATATTGTCTTTGAAGAGGAGATTGTAGATTGGCGCCATCACCTTGCCAGGTAGAGAGAGACAACAAGTAGGGTTCTGAGTCAAAAACCTTTCACGTGAGTAGAGTGGGATGTAAACAACTATATTTTTCTAAAGTCTTGCTAGGACGAGCGTCCCTTCGTGTTCTAGCTTGCAAAAGAATTGGATCTGTCCCGACCCACCCCGACCCGTAAATTTGTAAAAGAATTTGTTAAATTAGTTAGAAATTAATAAATTGTTTAGTAGTTAGTAGAATTTAATAGAATTAGTATAAACAGTATAAATTGTAATCTCAAAATATATAATGGACATTGAATAGAATTGTATTATAATCTTTCTTTCTCCCACTTTGTATTTTGTCTCCCTCTCTATCTTCCTCCATTACTCTCACTCTCCCTCTAACTTGTTCTCTACCTTTCTTCTCTAATCCCTTTCCTTCCCTTCATAGTCCCTCTTTAACTGTATATTGTTTAGCCTCACAAGTCGACTTGACAAGGTTCACAAGTCGACTCATTTGAAGTTTATTCTCTCAAGTTGACTCGCCAGGCTTGCAAGTTGATTCAATCATTTGGGTTGTGACAAATTAGTATTAAAATCTATGAATTCTTGGCTAAATAATAACAGAGGAAATTGTGTATGAAACCATTAAAATAAAAAAAAAAAGTCATCTCCAAAGGGTACAAAAAATAGATGAACAAGACCAAAAAATAGAAGGGTTTTTTTTTTTTTTTGGCAAGTATTGATGACAAAATCGTCACCACAATAAAGATGTTGTACAAAGACAAATCCGAAGAATACGAAAAAATATATAGGTCCTCTATCCTACCTACCCCAATTAAAGTTAGTTCGACGGTGGAAGCAAGACCTCAATTATCTGAAAAGGAATTTATTAATGGTGATTTCTTATCAAAATCTCCAACGATTGAATTTTTAGGGTTCAATGAGAAAAATTCTTTGTCAGAAACAAGATTTCAATTTTTTAAGAAAGAGTATATTAATAGTGATTTCTTGTCAAGTTTTCCAATGATTGAAATTCTGGTATTCACCAAGAAAAATTTTTTCACTAGAAACTAATTCAAGAAAGGTCTCTCTCAATCACTTTGATCTCCATTTTTCTCCCACTACTCTCCTTACAACTTAAATCATATCTGTTGTGTATTCTATCATCTTATCTCTCAATATAATATAAGCCTCGACTTAAAATATATGGATTCAAAATCTCAATTTTTGGTTTTTCATTCTTGAAGACAAGGATATCTTCAAGAGAAAAGTATTGTAATAGTTAGAAAATTGTTAAAATATTTGTTAAATTAATTAGTAGTTAATATATTGATTAGCGAATAGTAAAAGTGGTTAGTAATTAATAGAAATTAATAGAATTACTTAGTAAATATAATATAAATAGTAATCTCAAGTCATATGGTAGACATTGAATGGAATTGTATTGAAATCCCCTTTTCTCCCTTTTTGTGTTCTCTCTCCCTCTCTGTCTTCCTCTATCTCTCTCTCTCTCTCTCTCACCCCCTCTAACTTTCTCTCAATCTTTCCTCTCTAATCCCTTTCCTTCTTTTCACAGTCTCTCTTGAGTTGCATATTGTTCAGCCTCACAAGTCCATAAGGTTCACAAGTCGACTCGTCTGAAGTTTAATTTCTCAAGTTGACTTGCCAAGTTTGCAAGTCAACTCAATCATTTGGGTTGTGACACCCTACACCTATAGGGGGTCCAAAAATTGTCCGATCCCATCCCTTATCTAGCGACGAGATGGACCCTTATTGACTAGTATTTTGAAACTTGAACTGGACCTATCGGTCTGACTGAGGACCAAATAAAAAGCCAGTCTGAATTTCTTGACAAAATCAGATTTTGAAAAAATCTATCAAAACCCGGATTGGACTAGGAATCGGATTAAACTAGCCAACCTGGGTTTTTATCATTTTCCTTTTTCTTTTTTGGTGTAAAAATGCTGGCGCATGGACTCAAATCCGGGAGTTTTTGACAAAATTGGATTTTGAAAAAAATCGATCAAAATTAGAGTTGGACCAGGAATCGATTGAACTAGCCAACATGAGTTTTCTTCATTTCCCTTTTTTTTTTTTGTGTAAAAATGCTAACATGTAGCTCAAACCCGAGAGTGTAGTGAATGTTTGACTAGTGTTGACCACTACACCACAATGCTTTG
Source organism: Dillenia turbinata (assembly GCA_037126225.1). Lineage (NCBI taxonomy): Eukaryota > Viridiplantae > Streptophyta > Magnoliopsida > Dilleniales > Dilleniaceae > Dillenia > Dillenia turbinata. Next base: position 16,989,629 of record JBAMMX010000011.1, read on the forward strand.
TGGTGTTTGTGGCATTTTTTTCCTATTTCTTTTTCTTTCTATCTTACTCTTATTGTTTAACTTTCACTTGAGTCTTTTTTTCAGTAAATTTTTCGTATTATTTAAGTTAAATTTTGTTATATTCAATTATATTATTTAAATTAGATTTTAATATATATAAATAATATTTTATATTAAATGATATATAATATTTAGATAAAAGAATTATATTTTATTAATATTTTATATTTTAAACATGATATGATTAGATATATAGATTTTTTTAATTATTAATAAATTATAATTAAAATTTATTTATAATGTTCAACCGATTTAATTCAATAAATCATTAATCTTTTGATATGATGAGTTCATACTCCGTTTCTGATTTCAAAACGATGTTATTGACGGCTTTAACTATGAGGGGACCATTTTTATTGGTTTCGTAAATTCACGGAGCAACTTACTAATTTTGTAATCTACCGAGAGTAAATTGCAATTTGACGGTGGGTGAAAGTTTGGGGGGTTGAGTTATGACGTGGCGATTAATGATAGGACCAGGGTCGGATGGTGCAACCTCACAAATTCAGATCGACAAATTTTGAAATATACAGTGCACGGAGAGAGAGAGAGAGAAATATACAGTGCACGGAGAGAGAGAGAGAGAGAGAGAGATGGAGGTGAAGGGGCAAGCATCGTCGAAGAAGATGATAGCAACGCAAGAGGAGATGGTAGAGAACAGAGTGCCGATACCATACAGAGACGAGTGCGCGCACCTGCTGATTCCTCTCAACAAGTGCAGAGTCGCCGAGTTCTACCTTCCATGGAAGTGCGAAGGAGAGCGTCACGCCTACGAGAAGTGCGAATACGAGCTTGTCATGGAACGCATGCTTCTTATGCAGAAGATTCGCTCTCAGCAACAATCCAATACTCAGTCCCATGACCAAGCCGCCATTCCTCTCATTCCCAAAACTGCCAATGCTTAGCTTTCTCTGGTCAGTTTTTCTGTCTCTCCTGATGTTATTTTTAATTTGGAGTTCAATTGATTGATTGATTGATTAATGGGATTTGAAATGCAATTTAGGGTTTTGTTTCTGGAATTTTAGGCGGGTCTATGGTTTGATTGATGTGAATTTGAATAGCTACTGTTTCAGTGTATGATCTAGGGTTTTCTTAGTTTTAGAATCTTGGGTCGACCATGCAGTAATTAATACGATGTACCAAATGCAAATTTGGGTTTGACCTAAAATTTTAGAGTTCCGGGATCTGAATTTGACTGGCTCTTGGTTCAAGGAATGATGCCTATGGTTTTGGTTAGTTTAGAACTTTGGAGTGCTCTTTGTGAAGGTGACATGATAGTTCCTTCTGTGCAGGAAATAGGGTCTATTGTGTGAATCATATTTGGGGTTTGCTTTATTTTGTTGGCTCGTTACACTGTTTAGAATGGTTGTCTGATTCTGTTCTCGTAAATTGTCCAATTCTTTGTTCTTGTAGGGACATGTAAGTGCTCTAGCTCAAGTGTCTTTCCTGAGATCTAGTGTTCGGACTTTCGTGGGTACGTGTATTTCCACGATTTTCACGGTCCCTATATAACCAAAGAAAAAAATTGTGCAATTCTTTGAGGGTTGGTCCCTTTATTGATTTATCTACATTCTGAAAGGGTCTTTGGGTGAAACATGAGTATGATGCCAAGAGCTTCTTGAGTTGGTTTCTAGATTAGTTCTTTCAGATCTTGAATCTTTGCAAATCTGGTAGTAATTGCTTTGGTAGTTCTGGTGTTTTCTGTTTTCTGAGAGGATCTTGGATTTTATATGACGCCAGAGGGATGAGAGTTCTCTACTTTACTTCATCCCTTCAACAAACAACTTTAGAAGTTAGCAGTTACTCGTTGTTATTTAACCTTTAGGCTTGGAGACAACATAAATTGCTCCGAACTTGTTTTTCTTGTTGATCATTTAGTGTGGTTTTAAACAAGTCATTGTTTCACAGTAGTGTTCTATCATTTTTGGGGGCTTTTCTGTGATTCTTTTTCATAAGCAAACTCCATTTTCTTCTCTGTGATTAATTGCTGGGGAGCAACCTTGTCCCTCATTTCCTATAGGGGATAATTTCCCATTCCTTCATAGTTCAGTATGTATTTCACCATCAGACTGAAGCTGCGAAGCCATGGCTTAGCAATCTAAAACTCATGCTGTCTCCAGATTGCACCATGTAACCAAGTGGTTGCAAAGCATAAGAGTAATGTTCGTATGGATATCTAATCAACCATCTCCAAGCTTATCATGTGCGATGCCAACTAGTTGTTTCGACTGCAACTATGGCCTACTCGTTGAAAATTTGCACAAAATAAAATTTGCTTTATGTAAACACAATATGATAGATACTCTTTTTCCTTGGGGCAATGCTAGATGGCAGCAGGTGGATGAAGAGATATTGGCTTTATGTAAAATTGGCTTTATAGTGATTTCTTCTCTCAAATTCTTAACTTTTAAGACTGGAATTTATAATCAATCTCTTACACACATATTCTAATTGAATAACATAATATATCATGAAGAGATATTTCTATTTAAAATAAATGTTATAATTGTTATTAGAAATATATGTTTGTACATTAGATAACTATTGGTATCTATGCCTAACAAAATTTTATTGGCTGCTACCTCTAGATTGTTGTTGATATTTTCAAATTTTAGTTCACATTTTCTTATTAATCTCCATCTGGTTCTTGCTGGTGTATTATTATTATTATTATTATTATTATTTTTTTTTCAGAAAATTTATTACCATGCAGCTTTCTAATAAAGGTTTCCCATGGACGTCCACATTCTTAGCCTTTTAGGCGATTGTTAGCCAAAAATTACATTGTTAAATGTTATGTACTGTCAGTTTAGCTATGTTTAGTTCTGAAAAAAAACTGGTTCTGGCTTAATTCATAAGCTTCTTCCCTTCTGTTTTTCTTTTTTCCTTTAAAATAATAATCCTGGCATCTCCTAATTAGTAGTTGCTCCAAAAACTTATGTTCTGTTTCTGCTGTATTTACTGATGAAACCTCATTGCTCAACTTATTTTTGTACTGTATCTTTTATCATTCAAGACACTGTTGTTATTTGGATATATTAGTGCATCTATCGCATTTCAAGGCCTTTAAGGAGAGTATTTTTTTTAGGAAAAAAAAATTATTTTAGATGAGCAAAGAATGCACAAAGACTCCAAGGAAAAGAAATCCTCATAAATGAAAAGGCAAAGCATAAACTAATGGAGAATCTCTCTCCAAGCCCTCCTGAACTCCTCTAATCTGTAACCTTCTTTATAAATCCCAGAGATTATAGTCCATTGAATTATAAAACAAAATCTAAGCCCATAGAAAACATAATTGATGACTCTTGGAAAATTTGGCATTCTGCATCCTCCCTTTACCCGAGGGTTGCCTTTCTTCAATTTAACCCCTTAAAGTAAGCCTGAGCTACCCCTTTCGAGGCTCTAAAATCTCTTTACATCCTCTCACCTTTATCTTTTTCCTCTTGGTTCCATAGACCAATAAGGAGGGATTAGCTTCTATTGGAGTGATGCTGCATTCAGATGGTCTCAAGTTTAATTTGTTAAGAAGAGATTGTTCCCGGCTTTTCTTTTCATCATCTTGGGCACTAGCTATAGCCGAGTTACCCGGAGAAAAATCTGTAGGGCTGTGCCTGCCCCAGAAATGATTCAGATAGCTGGATCTCCTCATTCACATACATGACATGTAATTCATTTAAATATTTTTATCCCCATAGTTGCTATTTTCTTCTGGTGGAGTCCATCATCAGACCCATCATCCTCCCAATCACTATCGAAACTGTCTCCAGGAGCCCCTCAATTTCATTTCAGACCCTTCATCAGGACAACTTTCAATTATTCAATTCATCTACATCAGTTTCCAACCAAACTGTTTATTAACTCCAATTTGAGGCCCACTTTGTTCCTAAAGCAACTCCCTTCAGTTCTTATAGCTGGAATTTTGTGATTCTCGTCTTGTTTCAGTAGAATTCGTGGAAGTAAGCACCTGTTTTGATCTCGAAAGCACCTTAGAAGGCTGAATTGATACTCTTGTGGTGTGGAAAGAGCAGCATAAAATGTCTGTCTTCTGTTGTCATTAATGGCGGATTCCCTGTTACAAAACAAATCACATCGATCAGATTTCTCCATATAATGCAACCTTGATGTTAATTTTGAATTAACATTCAACCTCTTTGGTTGTGCTTGTTTGCATATCATACTTCATCAAGTTTACCAAAAACAGGGAACCTCTTGTCTAATGAATCTCTGGTGTAAACCTGCTTGCTCTGACTAGACTCACCCTCACCGCATCGACTCATGATCTCAATTTAGGCTCCTTCATCATGGATCTGACTTTGATCAAAAGCAAAAGCTGCCTATCTTAAGACATTCCGTTGTAAGCCTGGTTGATCCGGCTAGACCCACCCTCAACCCTAGATCTCAATTGCTTACTTCTGATACCAGAGAATACTTCATAACGTGTTGGCCTCTAGTAAGTATTTCTAATCCCAACAAGAGGTTTGCTGGAAGTTCCCTCATTGTGATTCTTTTTTTCAATATTCCTCAACTTTCAGCAATTCTAGCTGTACCATGCTTACCCTTGTGAGAATTTTTAATTTCTCCAACTTGCATAAACTCCCAGGGTTTGTGGAAGATAACCTTCCATGCATGATATCCATTTCGACAAGGCATACATATCTTACCTTTAGCTCGTCCTCCATGGTAGCTGGTGATCTTGAAGAACAATCCACCCTTATTTCTGCAACTGCTCACCCATTAACATATGATTACACTCTCTAAAACCCTCTACTTAAAACTGATTACCCAAATCGCTCAGGATTTCATCAACCAAGCCACCCAACCACCGAGTACAATCCACCCCTAGAGTGATCGAACCTAGCATCTACCCTCCTTTCCCTCCTCCAATTGGCAAAACTAAATGTATCTTTGATGAGGCGGACTTCAAACACCTTTGATTTGACTTTAAACGCAATCATCTAATCACAATCAAAGGCCAAGACAAAAAGATTAACAAAGAGAGTTGGAATTCAATGTTTCAACAACTCTCTCTCTCTCAAGATTACTAGAAGTATATCTCATTTTGTGTATGTTTACCAAATGACTATTTACCATGAAACAAACAGAGCCTTAGCCAAGTGTTGCCGTCTTGAAAGAAATATATATTTTGATTTTTTCTTTTCATATCATTAATTTTCTAATATGTTTTGAGGGTGAAATGTTTCTCTATCTCCCTTTATTTCTTTTTGTTTTATTAATTTTTGGTTACAAAGAGGACATTGCCCTGCACTAGGGAGACGCCCTGCACGAGGGAGACGGGTATTCAAATTCGAGACCTCATGTCAAGATAGGAGCCTATCATGCACTGGTCCTTGGTAAAATATCTCTTGATCTCTAACATTTGATTTCTGAACCCTAGACTTTTTGCTCAGCTAAGAATTCTTAGTCTATTTGGACCCTAGACTTGGTCCTTATCACATACATATATTGTTTTTTTCCTGAAATTATCTAATAGTTTTTGCTTCATTTCTCATAGTTAAATCTCTGTAGGGACCAAAGATTAAAGTTTTCGGAAACCATTTTAACTCAAAAGGGGTCACTCCCTCTCTTCCGGCAGTGCACCAATATTTTTTGGTTCATATATAAACAGCATGTATTCATGTACCAAGTTGTGACCTCTGCCTCTTGTCCTGAATGGTGCCTGTGAAAAACTAAATTCCACTAAGAAGCTTTGTGGAAATTTTATCTCGCCGCGACTCTCCACCAGAGCATAAATCTCATAATTGGGGTTGAAACCCTGTGTGTCCAGTCAATGAATAGTTATTTTAGGGTTTCCACCATACTTGTAGTCCTGCCCAAACAACGTAGAATCATCTCTTTATACTTACATTCTCAAAAATGATGCAAACTGCCACCCACATTTTTCTCTTTAGAATCCTAAGTCCTCATTTCAACTTTTAAGAGTATCCATTAGTCTTTGTGGTTCTACTAGTGCAATCCTACTATCCCACATTCTGGGCTTCTCGTTCAACTCCAATTTACCAATTACATTTGAAACATTCCCATCAAGTTACATTAAAAATACCAAATATTCTTCTCTTTTAGCAACTGATGTAAACTGTGAAGAATTTACATTGAATAAGATGGAAGGTTAGATAGTGGCGTTCTAGGAATTCATCTTCCACCCCATGAAAATCTTTCTTCCTCTGCTATTTTTGTCCACAAAATTTCCAAAAAGGGTCAAAGACACTCTTTTCTCATAATTTGACTCCCAAGGGAATGCCCAATAGGTCATAGGCAGATTGTATTGATGCATGGTCCAATAGTTCTTTACTGTGTCTTAGCTTTCACCTTTTTCTTCTGAAATGGTCAGAAAATATGCAAATAAGTTTGGTTTATGCTAGGTGCTCTCCAGGGCAGTCAACAGCATAATGATGTTTTATGCATGGTATTTACTATTTAGTTACCATGTGATAATGATTCTCTTTGCCCCTTTCATACTCCACTCCTTTTAAAGTCATCGTTTTGGTTCCATGTCCCAGCCAGCTTCCGTGCTCGGTCAAGTATTTGACGCAGGATGCCATAGAACTTTGGTGGGCAATTGCCTCCACTTAGTTTCAAAAATTCTTTGGGACCTCTAGTTGAACATTTTTACTTCCCATAATCATTGGTCTGAGTTGCATTCAAGAAAAATAGATATTTAAGCAATTGCTTCAGTAATTCTTTTCTAGAGAAGTCTCTAAAATACTCCAGTAAGTCTTTTCTAGAAAAGTCTCTAACACATTTATCCATATGAAATTAACAGACTTAAATCATTACGACTGTTCAGGTATAATCTCTAGTATATGTGCACAAACGAACAAGGACTCATGCATGTGTATATATGCATGCAGGAATGCTTGTTCATGGTTTTATGCACCTACTTTACACTGGCAAATGTAGGTAAGGAACTGGATATATTTTCTTGGTCACTACTTGTTCAAATGGCTGGAAATATTAGTAATACGAAGAAAGCAAATTTTTGCTCTTTGCTAGAACTGAAGTATCTTCATGCCAAAGGAGGGCATTTGTAGGTTCTTTAAAATGCTTCCTTCTTGGTTTTCAAGGGTATTTAGTGGTAAAGGAGTGGTTATCTGTAGAAACAGATTCATGGTATACCATGGAATCCTTGTGATGCTTATGGACTTCCTAGTTCTATGTTAGTTATACATGAAATCACTAATTTCTGAACACATTGTAATTTCTTAGAAAACCTAATAATATAAAGGATATGACATGTAGCACAGGTAGAAATTCATCGATTTTGTTCTCCTAACAAAATATATGCAATGGTAAATTGCAGTATTTTTCATTTGAAAAACAAGAATCTTCCTTTCTATATAGTAAATATGATTAAATGGTTGACTTCTACTCGTGATACATATCACTATTCAAAATTTTAAAACATCTTTAGTTAATCTAGATTTTTCTGTATAAGAGATCAAATGTTGATTTTATTTTTGCTGCTTTTTTGTAAGCAGTAAAGACGTTTCTAAATAACCATGAATTGCAATTGTATCCAAAAGATGATTCTTGTGCAATCTTTGCCCTTTTTTTTTTTGGCTGAATGCATCTTTGCTATTTGATAAATTGGCATCGATGTACTGGAATCATTAACATTATTATTTTTTCTTTTTAAAAAAAGAAACGTTGAATGCATAAATATCTGTGGGATGCTTTGCTGCAGGTATTTTTTTTTTTTTTTTAATAATTCTTCTAATGGTTTGCAGATGAAGTTTCTGAGACTATGAACAGTAGTTCCTGAGTGTCTAAGAACAGGATTGGTCGTGTCACCTTTTTTGTGTGTTTTCTGCACGTTTCCTTGATCTTGCCACATTTCACTTTTTAGCGTTTTAACTCTTTATTGGATATTGCAATTCTATGCTTCTGTTTTATGACACTAGTTCCTACTTCTGACAGTAAGCTTGGAATTCTTGCAATTACAGGATTCTGTGATGTTTACACAAATCAAGGACACTTCGAAAGTGTATTCATGGTGATTTCTTTTGCCTCTTCAGTTACTGAATGACCCCAAGTGTTGCAATAAAAGTTAACCAGGACATGGGTAATCCGATTTCAGACCCCAGCTATTGTTGTGGTTTCCATGATGTAAATTCATGTTTGGGCTGTCGCAATACTAACTGAAGTCATTTTGGTCCCCTTTGTGTGTGGTATACAGTGCCAGATTCACTCTATATGATGTATGAGAGAGAGAGAGAGGCCCTCAGGTTATCACTGAGACACCGGTTATAGGTGATGGCCCTAGCGTTTACATCGTAGATCATCCTTTTGGTTTGAATGGGGAATCGAGGATGGAGAATATGTTGGTTCAACTTCAATGTGGATTCTTGCAAAAAAACATGTTGGGGGTGGTTTCGGCGAAGGAACTTTCGACGGTCAAATCAGAAAGAGTCATGAAAAAGGAAAAATTGAAAGAGTCTAAACTTTGTGTAGTTTTTGTGCGTAGTATTAGAGTAAGAAAGAGAGTGCATACCTAACAAGTTGACTCAGTTTAATGTATATATAGCATGTATGGGAGGAGCCCTATATGTTTTGGGGTATAGAAATCTTACTTGCCTTGTGGAGAGATTGTAGGATATTTTTTGAAATTATAAGAATTGTGATAGTAGAATCTCCGTAAATTCGGAATCTTTTGAGATAGAAAAGTTTCTATTACTGTTGCAGAGACCCGTGAGAACCTGAATTATTAGGATATTTACTTCCTTATCGGGAGAGATTGTAATAAATTGGTATCAGGTTAAAAAAGGTTTAAACTTGTCAAAGGTTTCCTTATCGGGTGATTAAGAGTCATTACGTGATAAGAGTTGACTTTTTAAGGGCCGAGAGGTCAGGAAGCCAAGAGGCTAAAGGGTTCATTTGAAGATGGTTAAGAGAGAACTTGGTTTTCCAGGGGCATGGTTGTAGCTTAGTAAGCCCAGTAGGGTTGGGGTTTCTATAAATTTTATGACTATGAACTGTATGATCATGGGCTATTAGGTTCGATATCATCATTCGTCCATCACTCCTAATATTAGTTTGAAGAAGTGGCATTAGGAGTAAAGTAAATGTCGTAATAATTAGGAAATTCAAAAAGTCATGAGGTATTATGGGTAAGCGAAAAGGTCATAACAGGGGAGCATTAGAGATGTAACGTAGTTATTAAATGTTTAACGTTTCTTCAATTTTTAAGGTTTATGATGATATGTTTCCACCCTCCAGTTATATATATTGCAAAGGGTGATTGGATTTAGTATGGTTGTTTGTAGGGAAGATAGTCAAGGAAAGTGTTGTGCTTTTAAGGAGAGTTCAAGGTTTGAGAGGGCTTTTATCTTTCTATGTGTTTGGTGTCCCAAGGAGGTGCGGTGGCAAAAGTCACGGGTACAAGGTTCCATCAGTAAAAGAACCGTAGGTACAAGATTTTGTCATAATAGTAAGAAATTCATAGCTTGCTATGGTGGTTCCGTTTGGTTTTTTGCAGCCCATCATTACTCTTACACTCTTTTGTTATTAGGGCTTGGTTCAATACCCTGTAAGGGCCATCTCTCTCTTTCTCCCCCTCTCTTTTTTATTTTCTCTTTTCCAACTTCTGTTTAGTATTTAGTTGTTTTTTTAGTTTATCTAATTGGCTGTCAATCCTGGGAAGCTATTCAAAGAACATTGGATAGCTTATTGAAGGAAGGAGTGTGGGTTTGGAGAGCTAACTTGTTTGTGAAGGCGAAGGGGTACATCAGGATGCTCCTTCAAATTGTACCTTTTGGTTTTGCAATTTAGTTTGATATAATCTGGTTAGGATGTACACTCGTGTATAAATTATGCAATCCTCCTATTTTGATGTAATCGTGTATTCAGATGTATATGCATTGCATTGAAATAAAATCTTTATTACTTACTTGCCAATCTTGCGTTGTCGAAAGATGAGCGTATGACCTATACATTGTTTAAGAGAAACTGTTTTCGAGATGCGTAACCGAGGGAGCGACCTAAATGGTGAGGTTAGAGTGGGCGGGTTAAGGCATTAGAGCCAAAACAATAGTCTTGCTTACTTGCCCGGTCATCGAATTTGATAACAATTGTGTTATTATAAGGATGTTGTTAGGTTGTGAATATGGCAGAATGTTGAGCCATATAGCCGAGTGAGTACCGTAAAAGGCGCGGAATCGAGAGATTATTAGGAGTCACCCGTTTGGGAGTTAAATCTTGTTTATTGGTAGGGATGGATGCAAAATCCATGTAAGGTATAGAGTCAAGAGATAATAGGAACCACTCACTCGGGAGTTAGATCCCATATGTTGACTAAGAACGGGTGTGGAACCCATGTATGGTGAGGGCTAAGAGATGATGGGAGCCACTCGATTGGGAGTTAGATCCTGTATATGGGTTAAGGATGGGTACGAAACCCATGTAAGACGTGAAGTCGAGAGATGATGACTACATTGAATAAAAGAATACGACCCAATAGACAACATCATGTAAAAGGTTATTGCTAATAAACTGCAACATATGTCAAAAATGGAAGAATAACAAGGTTTATTAATAATAGACGTGTAGTGACTTTCATATTTTGGGTATAGCAGAACCATTTAGATGACAGATTCGGTATATTCCTAGTTGATCTACTGATTGCACCCAATATGGACCTTCCCAGTTCGGTGTGATTTTTCCTCCAAGTTGTGGTTGTCTTGTTGCTTTGACTCTCTGAAGTACTAGATCTCCCGGTTTGAACGTTCTGGTCATCACCCTTCTATTGTAATACTGAGTTATCTGTTATTGATAGGCGTTCATTCGAATGGAAACAACATCCCATAATTCTGGCAAAAGGTTTAGTTTCTCGCACAACGCAACTTGGTTTGGCTTTGGCTGATATTGTTTTATATGTAATGTTTGGATGTCTATCTCCACTGGTAGAACCACTTCGCATATTTAAGTTAGACTGAACGATATTTCTCCTGTGGCCGTTCTAGGAGTGGTTCGGTACATCCAAAGGATCCCGTATAATGTGTCTACCCATCTACCCTTTGCTCCATCTAACGTCATTTTGAGTTTTTAGAGGATCATTCGGTTGGTCACTTCGACAAAGCCGTTTGTTTGCAGGTAAGCAACAAATGTGAAACGATGATGAATTTTGAGTGTGCTGCAGAACTTGTAGAAGTTTTTGTTGTTGAACTGTTTACCATTGTCGGTAACGAGGACATGGAGTAGGCTGAATTTGGTGATGATGGGACTTCCATATGAATGCTTAGATTTTGTTTGTTGTTATTTGAGTTAAGCGTTCGGTTTTCACCCACTTAGTGAAATAGTTTATAATGACGATGATAAATTTTCATTGTCGGTTGCTTGTGGAAACGGTCCCAATATATCCATTCCCAATTGTGTGAACAACCATAGACTTGCAAGAGGATAGAGCTTGGAGGAGGGCTGGTGAAGAATCGAGAAGTGTTGCCATTTATCGCATCGTTTGACGTAATTTTATGCATCAATCCTCGTAGTGGGTCAATAGTACCCTAGTCGTAAGGCCTCATTCGCTAGTTTCGGTGTCTAGGTGGTTGTCGCATATCTCATTGTGGATTTCTGTAAGGATATAATCTCTTTTTGCTGGTGTCAAACACTTGAGGTATGGGTGAGTGAAAGACTTCTGGTAAAGTATTTTGTCGATGATGACATAGTGCGCGACTTTGCGTTTAACCTTTATCACCTCCTGTTGGGAATCCGGCAATTGGCCACTTCAGAGATAAGCAAGGATTGGATCTTTCCAGCTTGGGGGGCTGTCAGCTACCATGATCAATTCTGGTTCATCTATGCTTGGGTGTGGAAGACTCTCGAAGTAGATGGTTCGACTTGTTTCGACAAGTTTTGAACTCACGAGTTTGGAGAGCTTGTCTGCTTTCATGTTCTCGGATTTGGGAATTTGTTGTATGCTTACCTTGTTGAATTTGGTTATTACCTCCCAGAGCTTGAAATGGTACTTCGCCACATTGGTTCTTTTGCATCATATGTTCCCTCGATCTACTTGACCATAAGTTAGCTATTGGTAAAGACTCGGATGTCTCGAGCTCCCAACAATATTGCAATTCATAGGTCTGTCAATAATGTTTTGTATTCGGCTTTGTTGTTGGTGGCCCGAAAATCAAAGCAGAGTGCATATTCTGCCTTAAAAACTTCATAGCCCACTAGGATGAGCCTTACTCAACTTCTGAAGAGTTGAAGGAGCTGTATATGTGTAAAGTCCATGGTGGGACCGACCACACTTCTGATAGGTTGTTGATAGTTAGCTCGATAGAATCTGAGAAAGTGTATTCAAGAATAAAGTCTGTTATGTCTTGACCTTGATGGTGGTCTTGACTGATATTCAATGTGAACTCTCCAAGCTCAATACTCCATTTGATAAGGCGGTCCGAGGTGCTTCTTTTCTGTAAGATCGGCTTTAGGGTTAATCGATTAGTACCACAATCTTATATGCCTAGAAGTATGGACGGAGGCGATCGACAGTTGTGACAAGAGTGAACGCCACCTTATCGACGGGTCTATAGTTCATCTTTGACTTTTGGAGCACTACGTTGACATAGTACACCGATTTTTACACTGCAACCTCCTGCCTTATGAGTACAAAGCAAAGCATTTGGTCAGATACAGATAAATAAAGGTAGAGTTTCTCATCACACGGGCCGAGAGAGGAGAGGCGGTGACGAGAGATACTCTTTAAGCTTGTCAGAAGTTTATTGACATTCGGGCATTCTGTGATTTTTTTAAGGTGTCGAAGAAGAGTTTATACCTTCCTCCTACCTTCGACATAAACCGATTTAAGGCTATAATTTGTTCAGTGAGACGTTACATCTCTTTTTGTGTGGAGCCATGTCTAGGATAACTTGAATCTTCTCTGGGTTGGCCTCGATCCTTCGACTGGTGATCAAGAAGTTTAAACACTTACCAGAAGTAATTCAGAAAGTGTACTTGTCTAGATTCAACTTCATGTTAAAGCGCTCCAGTGTCCAGAATATTTCTTCTAGGTCTTTTACGTGGCCCTTCTAGCTGGTGCTTTTGACAAACATATCATCCACATAGGCCTCAACATTCCTACCAAGTTGTTCGCTGAAGACTTTGTTAACCAACAGCTAGAAGATTGTTCCTACATTTTTAAGGTCGAACGACATGATTTTATAACTGTAGGTGCTAAATTCTTTAATAAAGCTAGTTTTTCTTCGTTTTCGGGGGCCATACAAATCTTGTTGTAGCTCGAGTATGAATCCATAAAATTTAGTAGTTGGTGTCCCGATGAATTGTCCACAAGCTTGTCAATATTCAAAAGGGGATAGCTGTCCTTGGTGCATGCTTTATTGAGGTCGGCGAAATCGACACACATTATTTACTTGCCATTCGCTTTTTTCACCATGATCGCATTCGCTAGCCATTTGAGATACTTTACCTCTCTAATGAAATTCTCTTCTAGTAGTTTCTATACTTCTTCTTGTGTCGCTCGCTAATATTTGAGTGTGAATACTCTTTCCTTTTGTTTCACAAGTTTGTGGCAAGGATCCACCGTCAACTTGTGTACGATTATTGATGGGTGTATTCTTGGCATGTCTTCAGGTGACCATGCAAAGATGCCAGAATGCCATCGCAAGCACGTAATTATAGTATCCTAAAGGGGAGTTGGTAAATGGGCTTTGATTTGGACCATTTAGCCTGGAACATCTGTGGTCTGGATCTCCACTACCTTTTCATCAGGCTTAGGTTTGGTGGAGTGCTCGATGTTGTCTCTTAACTTTACGGTCTCTATGTTGAGATTCTTCTTCTTCTCCTTCAATATGGAGATACTCTGTGGATCTGGATTGCAAGTAAGTGTTGCAACATCCAAAGGTGTTTTGAACTTGACTTTCATATGTTTGGTGCTTCGCAATGCTTTTAGATCTTTAGGTTAGGGCAGCTCAAGATAGTATTGTACGGAGATGGTAGTTTGACCACACTAAAAGAAGTCATAGCGGAAGCATGATTGGTTGTAGTTCCCAAAGTTATAGGAAGCAAAATAGTGCCTTCGGGGTATAGTAGTTCATTTGAAAACTCTTTTTATGACAAATTGGCCTATTTTGGTGTTGATAATTAGGGGGTCGTGCCTAGTCAAGTCGACCCTTCATAAGTCATCATCGTTGAAATCAATTGTTGACCTCTTTCTTTTCATTGACGTGCTTATAAAAGGAACAGGGCATGAATTCCCTTTGAAGCTTATCAATCAATCGTCCATAGACGATGTCTATCTGTTGAACCTGAAAATGACCCACAATAGGTCGTCCTTCTGGCTTGAATGGGGAATATGTTGGTTCAACTTCAATTTGGATTCCTACAAAAAATCCGCTAGAGGTGGCTCCGACGAAGGAGATTTTGATGTTCAAGTTAGAAAGAGCAGTAAAAAAGGGAAAGACTTTGAATCATGTGTAGTCTCTGCATGCAGTATGTAGAGTAAGAGAGAGAGTGCGTACTTGACAAGTTGCCTTAGTTTAATGTATATATGGTATGTATGGGAGGAGCCGTATGTACTTGGGTGTAGAAACCTTATTTGTCATATAGATAGATCATATGTAATCTTCCGAGATTTAAGAACTATGACAGTAGACTCTTCATAGATTTGGAGTTTTTTGAGATATGAAAGTTTCCATTGCTATCATGGAGCCCTGTGTGTGTTTGAATCACCAAGGGGATTTACTTTGTTATCGAGAGAGATTGTAATAAATTGGTATAAGATTAGGAAAGATTTAAATTTGTTAAAAATTTCTTTGCTTATTATGTGATAAAGAGTTGTTGCATGATATGAGTTGACTTTGTAAGAACCAAGAAGTCAAGAAGCCGAGAGGTTAAAGGGTCTATCTGATGATGGCCAAGAGATAAATTGGCTTCCCATGGGCTTCTATATGACTTCTATGACTATAAACTGTATGATCAAGGGCTCAAGGGTCGGTATCATTATTTCTAAATCAAAGGGCAGACCCTATTCGCTAGTTTCCGAACTAGCTTATCACTGACATTGCTAATTTCTAGGTTGATCTATGATAGGAAAAATATTAGAGCAAAACCTTTTTTTAAATATCACACATAATATTTCCCTTTTTTGGACGATAATAAAATAGCAATCAACCATAAAGTAAGTCACCAAATTTTTACGTAAAAAATCTTTAAATATGAAAGTAAAAACCATGAAATCTAGTTTAAGGAAAACTTTCACTAAATGTCTTCTCTAGAACTCTGGAGTATATCGACAAATTAAACTTTTCGAGATACAATTTTGACTCACCCAATGGTATTTTGATTACCCAATGAATAAAAGTGGGTAAGAATGATTTCTCACCAAAATTAATATGGTTGAGATTCAACCCGCTTCACTGAGACAATAACAAACTCACTGTTTTCTTCCCTTCTGATGGCTGTCATAGAAAAGGGGAACAGACCACAAAGGAAAAAAAAAAAAGAATAAAAAAAGGACTCACAAGTGAACACATGCAATAATTTTCTCTCGTCCCCTTTCTTTATTTTATTTAATTTTTTTTAACGACTATAATTGGAAAGACTAAAAAAAACCAAATTTTTTATTCTTTTCCTTTGAAGTTCATTTTGGGACAACCACAATGGGCCTTTTGTTGCACTCTCCAAGTAGGAGAGAAATCCAACAATCTCCCTCTCTCGACTAATTGGAGAGCTAAATCAAACAGCTTGTATTTCGCAAATATCGAACTTTGCTTTAGGCAATTATTTGGTCATCATGTCCGAACTATTGTCATATGTATGCAGTCTTCATGTGCCGATGACTACATCTTCAAAATATTTGGAATCCAATAGTAATCTACCTTAATGTTCTTGGACCAAAAATAAAACATTAGATTTTTGGTTGAGATGGATTGAACTCTTATTGTCACTAAAGACAACATAGTTCTCTTGCTCGACACCGAGTTTCAAAAACTTTTTCAATTATAGCAACTCTTTGCAAGTTTCAATGATAGCAATATATCCAGCCTCGATAGCGAACCTTTGGAAATCGGGTGATGGACCAAGTCCAAGGACCAAAAAAATATATATATTCAGCCTCAATTGTTGATACTGCAACACATTTATGCAATGTAGATTCCTGTGACACTGCTTCCCTGCATAAGTTATCAAATACCCCGATATAGATTTTCTAAAATCAAAATCACCCGCCATGTTTGCATCTGTATAACCACAAAATATAGAAATACCACGACTAAAATACAAACACAAACTAAAAAGTAAATCTGTGATATCTGAGAATCCATTTCACAGCAATGTAATACTCTCCCACGATTAAAGAGGAACCTACTCACCACTCCAACACCGTGGGCTATATCTAGTTGTTTTTTTTTTGGTTGTCCTTCTGGTATCCAGAGTTTTGCCCCGACTAAATCCTGATCGACCTACTGTCGGACCCTTTCGGGGATGTATATTAAGCTACCAATTGCTGAAACATGAGGCACTTTCTTCATCTCTTCTTTATCACTATCATCGGTAGGATTTTTCTTTGAGCTAAGCTTGAAATGATTATTCACCGATTTTGCATTGCCCATATTGAATCTAACACTCTCTCAATCTATTTTGATTGAGACAACCACAACCTTTTATTGTGCCGATCAGTGGTAATTTTTATGCCAAGGGTATGGTTTGCTTGTTCTAGATCTTTTATTGCAATGACTTTCCCATTGCGTGTTTTTAACTTGTCAATCATTTGAACATCACAAGCATCAATTAGAATATCTTCTACATGAAATAGGAGAAAGATAAAATCACCATCAAGGTATTTTTTTTCCCCATCAAGGACTCAAACTTCATGTACCGCCACCTAGAAGTTTGTTTGAGGCCATACAAACTCTTCTTCAATTTGCACATAAGATTTTACTCACCTATGACTTCAAAGCTTACATGTTGTTTCATGTGAATTTCCTTTAAATCATCATGAAGAGAAGCAGTTTTCAATCTAATTGTTCAACCTCCAAATCCTTGTTGGCACTCAAATCTAGAACAACTTAATAGAAGACATTTTAACAACAGGACAGAAGATCTTATCAAAATCAATACCTGCTTTCTAATTAAATGCTTTCATAACCAATCGTGCCTTGTACCTCAGTCGTTGGCAATGTTCTTCATTTTTCAATTTGAATACTCATTTATCATTGAGTGCTCGCCTACACTTAGCTAGTTCTCCCAACTCATAGGTATGATTCTCATGCAATGATTGCATCTCGTCTTGAATGGCTTTAACCTGTTCACTCTGGTGCTCACGTTGCATTGCCTCTTTAAAAGTCTACGGCTCACCCTCATCAGTAACACATACTCATGTGGAGGTTATCTCCGGAAAGGCTGTTTCTATTTAGTATAAAATCTGACCTATGACTGTGTAGGTGGATCTAAAACACTCTTTTCATGTGTAACATGATTATGAAGAACAAAGTCAACAACATGCTCATCATCTAAATTGAACAAAAACGGAAATGGATATGAGAAAACGATACTTTGTTTAAATACAAGAAACAAAGACATGGAAAAATGCAAATTATTTTATAAAAATAATAGAATAACAAATTTCTATAATAAGAATATAAAATGATCAAATATGCAATCACTATTCATAAGACAAGTAAAATTAAAAATAAAAGTTACAATTAAATAAGTAAATAATTCATTAAACTAAACTCATTTCAAACTTAGACGAAAGATAAATTATAAGAAAAAAATCTGATTTACAAAACTAACACCAAGTTATCACCCTAGATCTCTCTACTTTTATTTGCATATTAATCAAAAAAAGTACTCTCAAATTTTGATTTATGTAATAATAGATAGCAATTTGAAGAACACCAACATCTTAAATGCTCTCAAGTTGTTCTCCTCCAATATCACACCATTCTGTCCTCGCATCATGATATTGAGATGTGTTTCTTGACAAAAGACAAAATTAGCTATGAACACTGACTAAGTATTTTTCATGTTTTGGACGTATTTTGTTTCTTATAAATGAATTAAAAGAATAAATGCTCCAATTCCTTTCATAACAAGAGAAGGAAGTAGGTTGTCCTACCACCTTAAAAGCCGGCCATTGAATTAAATGTATATTTGAACCATGAGATGCCCACCACTTTCCTATCCCAATTCAATGTGAATCTCCAAATGATCCACTTTTCAGAGAAAATTCGGCGAATTCATTATTAATGCTGGCATGTTAATGTTCATTTGGAAAAAGTTTTCTAAAGCACTTGTTTGTTTCAATTGAGAATTCTCCATCTATATGAGGAGTCATTTTATTTTCTTTCTCTTGAAACAACTTATCATCATAATATCTTCAGGAGAAAAAAATAAATAAAGTTAGAGAATACAATTCACGATAATAAAGTTTTTAAAAAATGGTTAATAAATTAGAAAAAAGAAAAAATTTGAACTTTGGATTCAATGAATGAGCTAAACAATGTAGTGGAGTGTTACTCTTTCACGAACAAGTAACAAGAAAGCGACAAATCACATGATAGAAAGAAGAGAACTCTTGTAGTGACTTCTGCTCATGTTATAAATAGTCATCTTCATTTTTTCAGTCACAGAATCTCATATATTATAAACTAAATAAAAATATGATTTGTCTGTATCTCAAACTCTAATTATATCATAAATTAGTGCATTGAATATAATGATATAATCAACTTTCTCCAATCGATATTTATCTACCACTAGCTCATGAACAAACCTTGTTTTTCCTTAATTATCATCTCGATATTATACCCATTGGTCACTCATTACCATTGCTTCAAGTGTGCATGTTAGAATCTTAAATTTTTTAAGCATCACGATAGTTGAAGTAAAACAGTATTTGCAACTAAAATCAATTTCAAAAGACTAAACTAGTTTAAAATAGCCAACCTTCAATGATTTCTCTGACAACTTTGCAATTGACAGCATTATCAGTAATTATTTGAACTAACTTTTCATCACCAATTTCATCAATTATCTTTCTTATTAAGTCAGCAATAAAATACTTATCCTTCTTGAAGAACCAATTGCTAACAACTTAGAGAAGGTAAATAGGCTGTTCGTGGCACTCTTGGTATTTTGTTGGTTTTGAGGATAAATTTAGAGGAGTAGAGGAAGAATGTGCACACAAAATTTATAGTGATTCTATCCTCCCTAGTGCACGTTCACTTTCAGATTACACCTAGATTTTCAATCTATTATTTTTCACAAATAATACATAACTAGTTTGCCCATATACTAGTTAAAATGTTTCACTCAAACACTCACCACTAACTTTATACAGGAGCTAGCAAGTGCTTCACACAAACACCTTTTAAACCCAAATCAAAAGAACCCTTTCTTCTGATCTTTTATAAATATTTAGAAGTGAAACAAAAGTACACTGGATGAAGTTTCGACTTTAGATAAGTCATTAAAGGCCAGAAAGAAAATATAACACAGAAAGAATTAAACTCATAGAAGATTGATGTTTAATAATTCTCACAAATGTTCAAAGATGTCAAAAATCATTTTATCTTCTCCTATAGTATTGTATTTATAAGTTTGTTAAAGAGATAACCATTGAGTTTCATTTAATACAGGAACATAGCCGTTGCAAGTGGTTGAGTCTCATTAATTGCTCAAACAGCTTTTCTAAACAATTAGCCATTACTCATATCGAGTCACTCCTTCATTCTTCACGTTAACTGATTTTTTAATTCTGTATGGTTTAGAACTAGTGCAAGTTGACTTCTTATGCATAACTAGTCAACTTGTGCTGCATTCTACTCAAATTTTTATGATTTACTACTTATGCTAATCGACTTATGCTCGCTTGTAGTCTACTTCTGCTTGTCGGTACTTAAGTATTTTTACATTGTAGTTAGCACAGGTTGACTTGTACTCTTCTTTAGGTCGACTTTTGTGTGCTAGTACTTAAACATTTTTACTTCATGGCTCATGCAAGTTGACTTGTATTGTTTTCTGGTCGACTTGTTCTTGACAGTGCTTAAGCATTTTTGCATTATGACTTTGTGCCCATTTGGTATGAATTTTTTTCAGTTTCTCTTCTCCTTATAAGGTTAGAGCATGATGATAGTGTCAAATGGCATTAAAATCAGTGGAATTGAAAATGAACAGAGATTGCAAAATGTGAATTGGTGTTGTGAATTGGAGATTAAACTTTTCAACTCTGGTGTTTGACTAGAAATTGGATTGTTGTTGTTAGGGACATTGTTGAGCTCAAAACTTGAATGAAATTGGTATTTGACTGGAAATTGGATTGTTGTTGTTGGGGACGTTTCGTATTGGGTTTCCATTTTTGATATGTTTCAAAAATGGGAAACGTCACCCGTTCAAAGTTTATGTACATCATAGCACATCATCAACCACATGCTCATCATAGTGTACATCTCACCCTTGATCATTATCCACTGAAGATAGAGGTGGAGAGGAATCTGAATCTACATGAATGGGTAATGCAGTGAAAGATTCTGCATTCTTGTTTCTGTCAAAATTATTCCAGATCTGATCCTCAAAGAGACCACATCTTTGTTCCTGATCATATTCCTGATCTTCAAATACCATAATCTATGTCTAATATCATTGTTATACCCATAAACTAGAAAGATACACTCTTCAATCTCGTCATCAAGTTTGGATTTTTCATCTTTTAGGACATCCACAAATGTCCTACAACCAAACACTCTCAAGTACTTGTATGAAACATCTTTCACTATCCAAACTCTTTTTGTTATATCACCATTAAAGGCAGTCAAAGGAGAAAAGTTGATCAAGTGCACCACTATCATTGCTACCTCACTCCATAAAGATTCCTACAATTTTGCATGAGAAAGCATACAAATATCCCATTCACATAAAGTGTTGCTCATTCTCTCTACCAAACCATTACGTTGCGGTGTTCCCATAGTAGTGTTCTGAAGCTTAATATCATGGGTCCTACAATAACAAAGTTTCACCTATCTCAACAATGCCATGGAACTATCTGAATTTCTCAACCATCTGGTTTTTTCCTTTCAATACAAAAACCCAAACTTTTCAAGAGTTGTAATCAATAGAAATAAATAAAAGATGAAGCACCTCCAATGCATACATCTTTCATGTAACATACATCGGTGTGAACTAAACCAAGTATGTAATACTTTCAATGTAGAGGGAATATATGAAATGAAATTTTACATTGCTTCCTAATTAAGCAATGATTGCAAGATGTGAGTGTACCTAACATAATAGGAATGAGGTGTTTCTTTGCAATATATATAGAGGGAATATATGCTAACTCCGCCTCATAATGAGTACTTTCCTTTTTTTTTTGGGCCAAAATAAGTGAACATTTGCTAAGTTTTCATCTCCCATCACCCAAATAAAAAAATTATGATAGCACTCATCATCTAACATTGCTGTAGAAATTAAGTTAAGGCGAATTCTAGGAACTTGTGTCAAATTCTTCAGCAACAATTGGCACCCAATATTGGTTTTCAACAAAATATTACTCATACTAACAATTTTGGCATTTAACTTGTTATCCATTCTCAAATAGTCAAAGTCACCGGAAACATGAGTAGAAAATATCCCTCGGTGGAGTAACATAACATAATGCGATAATGTCTATAATATAAGTGGATTCCTCACAAACAGCATTGACAATACCATCTGTTGGAGGTGTGTTACGGATCCACAGATTCTGATTCCTTTATCTCGAACGGTTTCTTCGGGAGATGATTTGAAACCTGTAAAGATCGATGGAGGGTTCTCTGGTGGAGAAGACTCCAACGCTCAAACTAAAAAAAATAGTTTTTGATAAGAATGAAGCAGATTGAGCACGGGAGAGGGCGAGAGAGAAAGCGAGAGAGAGAGAAAGAGAGAGAGACAGAGAGAGAGCTGAGAGCCCTGTGTTTTATGTGTCAACTGTCTGGTTTTCTGAGAGCATCTTGGGTTTCAGTGGGAAAGAGAGAAAGAGTTAGAAGCCTTATGTTTTATGTGTCAAGCATCTAGTTTTCCAAGAGCATACCTGAGTTTCGGTATGCTGAATGCTTTTTATTTGTAAGTCTCTTAAAAGTCGTGTGTACTTGGGGTGTTGTAACCTTATTTTGCTTGTGAGGAGGTTCGAAAATCTCAGGATTCCATAGTTGAATATTCTCGGGAGATTTACGATCTTCATCACTTAGGAAGTTTAGCAATATGGGGAGATTTCTTCCCTTATCAAATAGATTTTATTCAATTTCCTTCCTTATCTAGGAGATGTGCTTCGTGACGGGATATGAAACATAGGTCAATATGAGATTTAGTTAAATATTACCTTTAGTTGATAAAAGCAAAGTGATCGGTTCTCTAGTAGGCTATCGATCATCGATCAAGGAAAGAGGGGCATCGGTTTTATATTGCTAAATGCTTCGGGTTGATTAGGTTGCCACTGTTAGGAATTAACTAAGAGGCCAGTCTACATTTGCTCTTCGAGGAGATAATTCCTTGTCGTGGTCACGCCGAAATGCCAGCCTAGATATGCATCTTCTAGTCTTTAAGTACTACCTCAATGGGCCTTTGGGTCATGTCCTATCATTTGTCCCGACTCATGGTGTCATTTCGTGAGGAAGGCACCATGAGTAATGATTGTCCTTCGAAAATTGGAAAGGGGCAAAGTCTTTAATGCAGCATACGTCGCTCTGGGCTATGCGAATTGCCTCCAATATGCTTTATAAGGTGCTGAGTTGAAATGGACTATAGATAGGTGCCTTTTTCTCTCAACTATTCCATCTTCCCAAGGGTTTTAACGCCTTTAATCTTTAAACAGGTGCCCCCGAAATAAATGCTTTGCAGGAAGTTGGAGGGATTTAAACCCTTCATTCATTGCACACAATCTTCATTGAATCGCTTTGTCTGCCCAAGATTCGCAAAGATCCTTTCTCTTTGTGATTATAAATAGGGGTCGCATGACTCTGTGCTACCTCAGAGAAAAATGGAGTGTTCTTTATGTCTGCAAACCCTTATTACTGAAAGTTAGCTTCTTTGAGAGCTCTTCCAATGGTGTGCCTTAAGTCACAAGGCTTAGTAGTATAGGTTGCCGATGCGAGACCTCGTCAAGAATGGAACCGCGAATGCGAGGTCTCATCATGTCATTCGATATTCGAATGTTATGATAGGCTTTGTTAAGGTTTCCATTGGGGTTCTCAACTTCAAAGGGGAGTTTTAGATACACTCTTGCTCTAGGTTGAGTTCATCGTCTAGCTCGTGTTTTCTAAGGTCAGGTGACTAGAGGAGTTGATGGGTTGTGAGGAGCTATGTATGACAGAGGGTTTAAATCCTAATGCACCCTCATAGTCTTTTCATAGCCGTCTCATATGCTCCCCCACCTATTTCCACAACCTTCTTGTTTATGTTTTGATATGAACATTTTTGAAATTCTTTCTTCCGTCTTCTTTTTATTGTTCTTATAATCTCCAGCTTTGTCTAATGACCATAGTGCTATGGCCTCTTTGTCTAAAAATAATGTTATAGATTTTCTATGTATTTCTCTTGATGCAATCGGTCCGATTCAGAGACTTGTAAACCATACCTGTTTATGTAACCTGATATGCATTTGTTATATGGAAATAAAAGAAGAGTTTTATTTTACTAACTTGTCGATTTTTGCCTTTGATCAAATTTCCAGTGATAGAAATCGTATGTCTGAGCGAATAAGGTAACCAATGAAATGATCATACGATAGATTATTGGGTATCAGGTTGTTTGGCAGGAGTTACTCAAGGGAAAATACTTGAGGTAGTGATTTCCCAAAGAAATACCTTCCCTTTTTGTTTGTGCCGCTGATAAGGTAAGTAGTATCCAACAGGGAGATATATCCCTCCTTTCTAAAGCACTTTGGCCGATAGGAACCCAACAAAAAATTGAACTATCTAGGAATCACATTCCTTGTGATGACCCATTATGTTTGTTAGGAACTAAGTGATATGATGGGCCGTGCCTACCCAACTAGGAATTATGTCCCTCATCGACAGCATGTTACTCTCGATAAGAATTAACCGATAGGATGGGTCGTGCTTACCTGATTGGGAGTCATGTCCCTATTGACGACATGCTATGCTCGATAAGGATCAACCAATAGGATGGGCCATACGTACCGATTGGGAGTCATGTCCTTTATTGACAGCACGTTACGTTTGATAGGGATCAACCGATAGAATGGATCGTGCCTACCCGACTAAGAATCATGTCGCTTATTGATGACATGTTACGTTCGATAGGAATTAATCAACCATGCCTACCCAACTGGGATTCATGTCCTTTATTGATTACATATTACGCTCGATAGAAATCAAACGATAGGATGGGTTGTGCCTACCCGACTAGGAGTCATGTCCCTTATCGATAGGATGGGCAGCTAGGAAATAATCGATAGAATAAACAAAAGGGAAAAGCATAGAAACCTTACTCGATGGGAGACTTTTCCGACCATGGGAGACGATGAAATTCACTGGTAGTAGATGCATAGGATTTCTGAATTTCAAGTCTTGCACACAGCCGATCCGTCAAGATTGTTGAAACGATAAGTCCTTGGACAAACTACGAAACGTACCTGATATGGACCTTCCTAATTGGGCACTAGCTTGCATCCAGGTAGAGGTTGGTCGGTTGCTTCCACCTTCCTTAAGACCAATTCGCCAGTCTTGAACATTCTGTTTCTAACTTTTCGGTTGTAATATTGAGTCATCTGTTGTTGGTATGCGACCATTCAGGTAGATACAGATTCTCATAGTTCTGGGAGTAAATCTAATCGTTCTCGTAAGGCAGGCTTGTTTCGTGCCGTGTCGTATTTGGCCACCCTGAGTGAATGGATTCCTATCTCCATAGGTATGATGGCTTCGTTTCCATATGTCAGACTGAATGGTGTTTCACCAGCTACTCTTTTGAGATATGGTACGGTAAGACAAAAGGATATTGTAAAGTTCTTTTGCTTATCGCTCCTTGACTTTGTCCAACATCGTCTTCAGCTATTGTAAAATTGTTCTGTTCGTTATCTCCACGAGTCCATTGGTTTGTACATGAGCGACCGATATAAATTGGTGGTAAATTTCTAGTTTGCTGTAGAACTCTTGGAATCTTTTGTTGTCGAACTGCTTCCCGTTATCGATGATGAGAACGTGGGGCATGCCAAATCTGGTAATGATATGAGTTCATATGAATGATTGGACTTTGACTACTATTATCTAGACTAGAGGTTTAACTTTCATCTACTTGATGAAATAGTCGATAACTACTATGAAAAATTTTCGTTGTCCGATAGTTGATGAGAATGGTCCAAGGATGTCTTTTCCTTATTGGACGAACAACTGGGGGCTTGCTATAGGCTGAGCGATGGAGGGTAGTCATGGCATCGAAGAGAAATGTTGGCACTTATGGCACCTCTTGACTTAATTGTCAGGGTCGATTTTCATGGTTGGCCAGTAGTACCTTTGACATAGGGCTTTGTGAACTAGATTCTGAGCCCCCAAATGATTGTTGCATAATCCCTTCATGGATCTCTCAAAGGATATAGTCTCTTTTTTCAGGGGTTAGGCACCTCAGGTACGGGTGAGTGAAGGACTTCTGGTATAAATTCATATTGATAATTGCATAGTAAATAGCCTTCCATTTTAGTTTCACTGCCTCCAATGGCGAGTCTGATCATACTCTAAATAGGGTTTTATGGGATCTTTTCAGCTGGGAAACTGGTCTGCTGCAAGGATTTTTTCAGATTCATTGATGTTAGGGCATGGTAAGCTCTCGATGTAGACTGCTTAGCTAGAGGCAATCGAGTCTAAATTGGCTAACTTAGAGAATATGTCAGCTCGCACGTTTTCTAATCGAGGGATTTATTGGATGTCAACTTTCTCTAGCTTGTTTATCATTTCGCGCAGTTTGCTCAAGTACTTGGCCATGATCGGGTTTTTAGTCTCGTAAACCCTTTTAATTTGTTTGACAACTAGCTGGCTGTCGATAAACACTCAAACACTTTGAGCCCCCATGGTCATTGCGATTTGAAGTGCTGTCAACAAAGTTTCATACTTTGCTTGTTTGTTTGTGGCCTTAAAATCGAAACGAAGAGCGTACTCCACCTTAAAATGTCTGGACCCGTTAGTATGAGCCCAACACCACTTCTTGAAGAGTTTGATGACCCATCAATGTGTAACGTCTATTCTCATAGTAACCGTTCTTCATGGTTATTGATAGACTCGCATTCGGTTGGAACCGAGATTGTGCATTCAAGAATGAAGTCTGCTAGGACTTGGTTTTTGATCGTAGGTCTCGGTTGCTACTAAATGTCAAACTGGCCAAACTCTACACTCTATTTAATGAGACGTCCTAAGGTATCCCTCTTTTGAAGGATTTATTTCACCGGCTGATAGGTGAGTACCACGATAGTATGTGCTTGAAAGTATAGCCAAAGGTGCCAAGCCGAGATACTAGAGCATAGACTATTTTTTTGATAGGTCGGTAGTTGACTTCAGATTCTTTAAGTATTCGGCTGATGTAGTAAACTGTTTTCTGAATAGTTGACTCCTATCTCACAAGGACAGAACAAACTGTCTGGTTAAAGATAGAGAGATATATATATAGTTTCTCACCTTGCATAGGATGAGAGAGTAGTTAGGGTGACATGAGGTATTCTTTAAGCTGCTCGAAGGTCGTTTAGTATTCAGGTATCCATGCAAACCTTTGGAACCTCTTCAGGGCATCAAAGATGGGTTTATACTTTTCCTTGACCTTCGACATAAAATGGCTTAGGGCCAATATTCTACCAGTGAGGTACTGTACCTCCTTCAACATCTGGGGTGGTGACATGTTTAATATGGCTTGTATCTTTTTAGAATTTACCTCAATTTCCTAGTTGGTAATCATAAAACCCAAGAACTTGTCGAACACAATTCCGAATACGCACTTTACCAGATTCAGCCACATGTTGTAATGCTCCAATGTCTAAAAAGTTTCTTTAAGAACGGTAACATAGGCCTCTGTATTGGTGCTCTTGATGAGCATATCGTAAACATATGCTTCTATATTTCTACCGAGTTGGTCCTTGAAAACTTTATTAACCAACTATTAGAATGTCGCTTTAGCATTCTTCAAATCGAAAGGCATGACCTGATAGTAATACGTATCGAATTCTATGTTAAAACTTGTCTTTTCCTCGTCTTCCGAAACCATTCGTATTTGATTATAGTCAGAATAGGTGTTCATAAAACTCAAAAGTTGGTGGCCTGAGGAGTTATCCACAAGCTTGTTGATATTAGGAAGCGTGTAACTATCTTTTGGACATGTCCTATTGAGATCGGTGAAGTCTACACATATCCTCCATTTACCATTAGCTCTTTTCACCATGACCATATTGGCTAGACATTTGAGGTACTTAACTTCACGAGTGAATTCCACCGTCAATAGTTTCTGGACTTTTTCTTGGATAGCACGTGGTATTCTTGGGCAAATACTCTTTTCTTATGTTTGACCGGCTTGTATCCGGCATTAACGGTCAGCTTGTAGACTATAATCAAAGGATAAATACCGGACATGTCTTTAGGAGACCAAGCGAAGACTTGTGAATGTCGGCATAGACAATTGATAATCGCTTCTCAGAGATGTGTTGGCAAGTTAGCCCCACCTCGAACAGTCTGACTAGGGTCACCAGTTAAGAGAATTCCAATCAGTTCTTCCATAGGCTCAAGCTTGGTATTGGTTCGACATCATTCCTGAACTCTAGGGTGTCAATGGGAAAGTTCTTTTGTTCATCTTTGACTGCGAGAAGAGCATAGGAATTAGGGTCGCTAAGGAGAGTAGCAATTCTTTCTGGTATTCTAAACTTGAGCTTTGTATATTTCATACTGAGTAGTGCCTCCAGTTCATCCAGACTAGGGCGATCGAGGATAGCAGTATAAGGCAAAAATAATTTTACCACGTGGAAGATGACTTTAACAGGCACATGATTGGGAGGAGTTCCTAAGGTTATAGTGAGAGAAATAACACCTTTTGGATAGATGTATTCATCAGAATGTCCTTTGAGAGACTTGGTAGCAGGTTGAAGGTGAGATGGGTTGAGACCAATTTGTTGGAATACATCCTAAGTAAGCAGATTGTAGTCTGCTCCTTGATCGACAAAAACTCTTTTAACGACACGAGACTCCACTCTTGTGGTGATAACCAAAGAGTCGTTATGATTAGGGTCGACTCCGATTAGATTGTCATCATCGAAACCAATGATTGGCCTTTTTCTCTTAACTGTTATCATATTCTGAATGGTAGCAAAAGGCAGATGATATGTTTGTCTAGAGAGTCAGTCTGTCTTCCCACAAACAACACTAATCTATTGGAAGTGGGTTACGACTCCACAGATTTTGACTCCTTCAACTTGAACAGTTGTTTCGAGAGAAACCTGCAAAAGACCGTCGGATGGTGTCCCGACGGGGGAAGCTCTGACACTCAAATTAGAAAAAGTGGTTTTCAATAGAAATAAAACGGACTGAGCATGGGAGAGAGAGAGAGAGGGAGAGAGAGAGAGAGCTGAGAGCCATGTATTTTATATGTCAAGTGTCTGGTTTTCCGAGAGTATACCTGGAATTCGGTATGCCAAATGCTTTTATTTGTAGGTTTTTGAGGAGCCGTATGTACTCGGGGTGTTGTAACTTTAATTTCCTTATGAGAAGATTTGAAAATCGCTGGATTCCATAGTCAAATATTCACAGGAGATTTGCGATATTCATCACTGAGGAAATTTAGTAATACTACGAGATTTCTTCCCTTATCGATTAGATTTTATTGGATTTTCTTCCTTATCTAGGAGATGTGCTTTGTGATGGGATAGGAAACATAGACCAATATGAGATTTAATTAAATATTATCTTTAGCTGATAAGAGCAAAGTGATCAGTTCTCTAATAGGTTGTCAGTCACCGATCAAGGAAAGAGGGGCATTGGTTTGATATTGCTGAATGCTTCATATCGATTGGGTTATGACCTTTAGGAATTAACCAAGAGGCTAGCCTACGTTCGCTCTTCAGAGAGATAAATCTCTTGTCATGGCCACGCCAAAATGCTAGCCTAGTTATGGACCTTCTAGTCTTCGAGCATTGCCCTGGTGGGCCTCTGGGTCATTTCCCATCGCCATCTTTACAAATTATGGAGGTTTCATCTAATGTCACAACACCTATGTTCTCATTTTGCCTACCATTTATCTTCTCACTGATATTCCCTTTGCCTTGATCTCCTTTGTACTTTTTGCACTCTCTTGATGTGTCTGTGCTTTTCACAATAATTACAAATAATCCATTTTCTTGACGTAGGTTGCCATCTAAATTTTTCACCGAGACAGAAACAACAGACTCAAATTTTCTTCCTTTCGGGATGGCTGTCATCCAAAAAGAGAATAGACCAAAAAATAAAACAATAAAACAACCACCGTTTACAAGGGAACACACCCAATAATCCTCTCCCACCATTTTGTTTGTTCCTTTTCCTTTTAAGTTCATTTTGGGCCACCCACAATGGGCCCCTTCGTTGTGCTCTCCAAATGGGAGAGAAACCCAACAATCTGTTCTCCTATGGACAATGCCACGTGGCATTAGGCATGATGATATCCCAAACCATAACCTAGTTATTACTCAAACGAGAGGTTGAGTATTGTGGCATGGGGTTTGCTGGTTTGAAGCCATCAAGTGATTGCTCGTATTTGGCATGTGGTTCTTTTTGCTCCCATCCACTGGCACGATTTTTTTTTGCAAACACTTTCCCAAATCTATCAACGAACGGTGGACTTAATAAGGTGAGGTGTTAGGCTTTAAATCTTAGATTTTAAATTTAAGAATAAAAAAATGATATTGAGAGGACTTTTTCTTAAATAGAATCTCGTAAATATTTAAATCGAATTAATTAAAATAAAACTCCAGATACCGATAATAAAAAATAAAAAATACTCTTGCCAGAATCTAAAAAGAAAATGTCCCCCAATTCTCTTTATATCTGGCTATGTATGTCGAGTAGAAAATTCTGCTACTCAACTATGGGTGGATAATAGTTTGAACAGAATCTAAAAAGGAAATGTCCGAAATAATCTAATAGTCACAGATTTTTTCTATTCAAATATGATATAATGGAAAAACGAAAAAATCTAAAAAGGAAATTTCTCATTCCCAGCCGACAATTGAAGAGAGGCAGCTAATTATAACACGGACTTGTAATTTCTCTAATGAAGTCATTCCCTGATGACAGTGTTTAATTCAAAATATTTATGTTAAATTAAATTAATTGAATTTTCTCTGGTCATTTCTCTCCCTCTTTATCTCTCTATTTTTTAAAAATTTTTAGAATAAATAATCAAAGCTTATATAATAATTATTGAACGTTCATCAAATTTAACAGTTTAAATGCCTGACAAAATTATTAAATATTCTTTTCACACTGACAGCAAGATAGAATTCAAATCCAAAAGTTGGGTCACCAATATGGTTTCTGCCGTTGGATTTGGTTTCTTGAGAGAATTTATATCATAAAGGAAGAGGACCACTCTTTGGTTGGTCAGTCAAAAATCAGGATTATTCCAAAACTTAGAATGAGGCCATTTGGTTTTGTCAAACGTTGATTGCAAAAAAGGTGACCCTAAACAAAAAGTCACTTTTTGAAGGCTAAGGACCAAGTCTGACTACTTGGAGGGATCAATAATTCCACAAATCACATACATTAGAGTGTGAAAACAAATATTCTTGTGCTCATTCCTCTAAATCCAAAGCTCAAGGCAAGAACAACTCTATGCCAAGTTGAATTACACAACTGAATTTTCATTTTTCTTTTTAATATTAGGATTTGAATTCGGAATTAACAAATTAAAGGGGATTGTGACCATTAGACTATTCCTTTAGAATATACAACTGAATTAATTGGCACCCGAGAAAATCATGTTTAAAATTTACAAAAGGCCAATTTCCTTTCATGAAACTCAACGTGAATTAAGTCCAAAAGGCACGGGACGACTACAAATTATTAATTGGAAACTTGTTTAATGATCTGCTCTTCACAAACAAGACTAATGGAAATGATCGAAATGTCTGGTTTTACTTCTAAAAAAGATCTTTTATTTAAGTGCTAGTTGAAATATTATGAATACGTTGCATTCGTCTTGATATAGATAAAACTTATAAATTATATAAGGTAATTGATGGAGGTGGGTTATGAGTCTACAGATATCGACTTCTTCTTGACTCGAACAGTAACCGTCGATGATGGATACACCTGTAAAAACCGTCGGAGGGTGCTCCGATGGGGAGACTCCGACGCTCACGTCAGTAAAGAGTGGTTTTCGTTTGAAAGAAACAGACTGAGTTAAGGGAAAGTGGTTCCCTGTGTTTCGTGTGTTCCCTGTGTTAGGTCTAAAATGTGTACCTGATGTCGAGGGTTTTGAGATCTCTTATACCTATTAAAGTCGTGCGCCATTGAGGAACTTCCACCCTACCTTCCTTATCGAACAAATCCAGAAATCTCGGGAGTCAATATTACGAATTGATCACGATCCTTATATATCGGAAAACCTTCTTTTTCGGGAGGGATCTTTCCTTATCTGAAAATCTTGGAATTGCTGTTACAAAATAAGAAACTGAAATCAAGAAAGTTTTGACCTTCCTTTTTTAATCGGTAGGGGTGTTGTCTATCGTTTGGTTGCTCGATCGATAAAGGGTCAATCAGGATTCGCCGATTAATATGTAACTATTCACTTGCTTGATCAGGGCGACTATTTATCGCTCGGGCGATTAAGACCCTTCGGTAGATTAACCAGGGCGTCTAAGGCCTTTCGGTGATTGATCCGTGAGCGCCCTTTGCGGGGTTAATTGGGAATTGACTCTCTTGGTTTGGGTTATTGGGTCACGTCCTATCATTTGCCCCCGATTTATAGCTTTCTTGGAAAAGAGAAGTTATAAGTGAAGTGTATTTCGTACGTTATGAATGCATAAGGACACTTGGTCCATTCTGATTCGTTGAAATATTTCACTTTGACCGTTTATAATGTTTTATATTTTAAATTTTATTTTTAGATATTTGATATTGTGTTTATATTGAATTGTAATTCATATTCATTGATATAATATTTTGAATTATAAATATATATATATATATATATATATATATATATAGAATTTCAAAACTAAATTTTAAATGTTCCGATACCCAAATATATTGCATCAATAAAAAAGGGATAACAATGAAAAGGTTTGCCTCTTTTTTCCTTTTTGTTTCTCCCTCTCTCTCCGAGGAGGTGGGGAGGTTGGGGAGGGTACACCATTATAATTGGCGCATTGGTTTCTTCTTGTTGCCTCTACTTTTCATGGTCTTGGGTGAGGTTAAGGGAAATAAAATTTCTACTAAAATTAAGTATTCAACACTTATCTTTGAGAGGGCCGCCCAAGGTTAGAGCTACAATTGAGCAAATCCATATCAAATTATAAAGTGTTCAAACTTGATTCATTTTCTAAATAAGCCAAAACTATGAAACTTGTTCAAATTTGCGCCATTTGATGAGTCTATTAAAATAAATAAAATCAAGATTTATATTCAGTCTTGCCTATAAATAAACCTAAAAATTGTATACACAATCAACTTGCTTAACTAAAGGAACGAGGTAAATCCAACTCTTAACAAGTTAAGTTATGAGTTGCTCATGAATGGTTTGGTCATTTGCAGTGCTAATTTATCAACTTATAAAACCATGGTTGTCATGCCCCGAACCGGGATCGTGAACAGCCGCCCGTTACCCTGGATGCCGACTGTATTTTTACAGAAAATCGGACATAACCTCCCCATAAATCGGAGGTCTCCCATGTACAATTTCACATGTATATCAATATTCATCCTGTAAAATAAACAAATGGCCATCCCAACCTCTCCAAAATCAACCAATTCCCACAGCTAACATTCAGAACAACGCAAGGCTATAAAATTTCTAGCAGACCTAACCACAGACCTCTGCTGTCATGCTCAACTAGAGCATGAGCAGCCACTACACTGAGTGGACCTAAAATTTTATATAATATACAATACTTTTTCCTAAGTAACATTCAAATACGTACAATTGCCTCAATGCAAATGAAATATGAGAGTTTCGCAAATAAATATACATAAATTATACAGTCATTCCAAAATAAGTATACGGCCAATTACGGATCTCAACAAGATCTCGCAGGGTCAAAATAAAATATATAATTCATCTTTCAATTTAAACTTAAGATCTCACCTTCTTGAACACCAAGTACACCTGAACTCTATAATCTGAAGTGTCTCTCTAGCACAACAATCCTGTCTGAGGGAGGGAAAGAAGAGGGGTGAGTATCTATGGGAGGATACTCAGTGAGTAATGGGATTAATCTCAAGTACTAACAGTGTAGGTGAACATTGGAGTGTCAAATAATATCATTCGTAACTAATGATTCAAATTTCACAGTAAATCATGATATTTTCGAATAAAATGAACTTATTTAATCATTCACACGATATCATACATATATGCATCCATTTAAAATCGAGTAGATCATAGAGCAAGCCAAAAGGATCCTAGCAAAGGTCAACCATGACCTGGGACAGATGCATTGGGGGTTTTTATTATGCAAAGTGTTTCAAAAGTAGCTTTCTACCCCGACGTTGGCTGTGGGATTAGCCCTTGCTTACCCAGACTCGTCAATAGGTCACCGCCCGGTGCTAGACGGTGGCGTCATACACGTCTTCCCCCAATGAGGGTTCAACCGTTCGTGCCTACGAAATATATAAACTGGCTTGCCAATAGGTCACCGCCCGGTGCTAAATGATGGCGTCACACACGTCCTCCCCCGATGAGGGTTCAACCGTTCGTGCCTATGACCATATAAACTGGACATTTGAAAATACCTCCTGCAGAAACGTATCCGGGCAACCCGTGCCTCTACAAAGTCCCTTCGTAGCTATGGAATCAATCAAATAATGTCATATCATCATATCATCTCAAGCTAGTAGGCATCTAACCTACATAGCCAAATCATCTCATCATATCCTCAAAACAATTCAAATCCGTGTGCCAAATATATTTCATCGAAATCATTTAAATTCAACAAACGAATGCAGTGGTAGAATAGAAAACATTCATTTATCAAATCATGGCACAATTTCATTTTATTTCAAACATGGATACATAATCGTGGAAAACATAAGTACGACACTCCAATAATCACAAAACAGATTTGAATTTCAATTTCATACGTCGAGACAATGCATATCAAAAGCATGTTTTATTAAAAACACGATAAAATCAGGTTTTACTATTTCATACTAGAGATTAAGGTCCCACTCACCTCTCTAGGGAGGGTAATCACTCCCTATTTCCACAATCAAACCAATTTGACTCCTCGAGTCTCCAAAAAGATCAACCTAACCAATCAAAGTCGGAAATATGCTTAAAGTAAATAAGTTTCCTACAAAATGGAAAAATCTTTGAAAAATCATACACTTTTCAATTCTCATCCGATTTCTTCAAACCATATGTCATTTTAAAGGTATTGAAACCTATTTTCATATTACGAAAATTGTATTTTGATTTCCTATATGCAGGACAACTTATAATGAAAAGACTGCATCAATCCTTAAACTCAAATTTCCAAATTCATATTATTTTCATGCTATGTCAAATTAAACTCTAAGAGAATCCATTCAGATCAATTCAACTCGATTCTATTATCTTTTAACATGCTTCTTTAGTATCAGGCAGTCTAGTTTTTTGAAAAATCTAGATAACACCCTAGAATTCATATATCAAATTTCAGAAACAACGCATTCTCCTCAACTTCCACCTATTACAAGACATATATAAAAATCTTATTCTAAATTCAACCTAATCTCATTCATCTATTGAAGGAACCAAAATTTTTACCTCACCTAGGGTTTCCGCAGTCCACAACCCTATCGTCTGTGCGCCTACAACTCAGTCCAAGACCTGTAAAGCTTCCAATTTGAAGCAAACTCCATTGGTTAGTCTAAATTACCGAAAGAACTCAAACCCTAGAGCTACTGTTCAAAAGAATGGCTCTTACCTGCGCAGGAGTGAAATTTGGGCCTAGGGTTTTCGAGGGTTTGCTTCTACGCTGCAACAGAGGTTGCAGCAAGTCTGCACGCGCAAGTGAGCGAGCGAAGGAGAGGGGGAAAGTTCTGCAGTCGCGTGCGCAGGAAGAGAGGAAAGGCTGTATCGCGCGCGCGGGAAGAGGGAGAAACAGAGTGATAGAGAGGGAAGGGATAGAGAGAAAAAGAGAGAGAGATTGAGAGACTGTGAGAGAGGATAGAGAGGGAAAACAGAGATGGGTATAGAGAGTGAACAGAGGGACAGTAAGAGAGACAACGGGGAAAGAGAGTGAGAGACAGAGGGAGTGAAATAGAGAGAGTGACCAAGAGAGAATGAGAGAGGTTGGTGGTGGTGGTTGATGGTGGTCGAAGGCGGCGCAGTGGCGGGGGAGTGGTGGAGACGGGCGGAGAGTGCGAGAGATCGAGAGGGAGAGAGTGCCGCAGGAGATAAAGAGAGACAAAGCAGAGAGAAACCGGGAGAGATAGTGAGGGGGAAAACAGAGAGGGAGGTGGAGAGAGAGTGGGTGGTCGACGGTGGAGGTGGTGGTGCGTGCGGTGGCTGTCGACAGTGGCGGAGAGGGAGAGATCGGGAGGAAGAGAGCGAGCGACAGTGAGAGGGAAAGGAAGACGAAGACAAAAGGGGAGGTAGAGAGAGAGACGGTGGTGGAGGGGTTGATGGCGGAACAAGACAGCGGCGGAGGGATGGATGGAGGCGGCGGCGGCGGGTTTCGGTGAAAAAGATGAAGAGGCGGGTGAGGGTAGAGTGAGAGGAAAGAAAATTAGGGCTTTTAGCCCTAATTCGATTCTTTTTTTTATTATTATTATCATTATTATTATTATTATTATTATTATTATTATGGATAGATTTGAAAATAAATAAATGAGGATATAAATAATTTAATAAATGAAAAGAATAATATATTTATATATATTTATATATACTTTATTATTCTATTTTAATAATTGAATGTACCAAAAGTTTGAATTAAAACCCCAAAATCAAAATTCAATAAAATTAAATATTTTTCTTTATATATATAAATTGAGGATTATTTTATTAAATTCAGGAATGAGAGTACAAAAGTATGGCACCACAGAGTCGGCATTACAATGGTAGTATCTTTTTTTTTTTTTTTTTGGTACAGAAAGATGTAACTAAGGAAGAGTGAATCGGAGAATGGAGAATGGAGAATGAAAGTGAAGAGATTCTACTGCTTGAGCTGTTCCTGGAGGACCATGGTAGTATTTGTTTTTCATTCAAAAATGCATTATGAAGCATAATATATTTTAGATAATGATGTTTGATTAAAGGGATTTGATAATGTGTTTTATCATCAGTTTACAATCGAAAGTAGAGTTTAGTAACTTTTCATAATTTTGTTAATTTGTTAATTGTAAAATGAATTTTGATTTTTAATTTAAACAACTTTTTAAAGAAATTTTTAATATTGGAAACTTACTAATTGAAGCAACGATTCAAATATTACGACGATATAACATATTTTGTCAATTATTTACTAAATATTATATTATTATGTACAGAGAATTATTTTCTTCAAAAATCAGTATTTTAATATCTTGAAACAAATACAGTTTTACAATACATTACCGATTTATAAAATTTAATAAAGTTACTTATAAAATATATAACAAAAATATATAATTGTATACAAATGCAACCTACTTGTGTAGACTACCCAGAGAGAGAGATAGAGAGATAGAGAGAGAGAGAGAGAGAGAGAGAGAGAGAGAGAGAGAGTTGTTTAGGGTCTGGAGATGGGCTTTGTCCGTTTGACTATTTAGATAGAGAAAAGTGATTCTTTTTTTAAATAAAAAAAGAAAAAAACATTAAAATCAAATAACTAAAGTGTTAATATATATATATATATATATATTAAATTTCATTTGATATCTTTTATGAGAATTTCTGGTTTCTCTTAAAAAAGGTGCTCCAAATAGGCAAATTTGCGGGATGAAAGTCAACGACTCCTTTCCTTGATATGAATAGTATGTGGAAGTGTGGATTTGTTTGCTTTGTTTTGTGGTTGTAAAGTTGTAATATGGCATGAAAATCATATAGGATAAACATTTTTCAAGTATATCGTTGATGTTGACTTCATGGGTTTCCTTCTCAAATTAACCAATCCAATTGGTGGAAAAACAGACAACAAATTGGAAAGTTGAGCTTATATTTTTCCTTTTCATGGAAAACACCATACTACAAAACTCCATTTTCATGTTTAGGACAGGACAGGACGTGTATTAAGAGGGGAAAAAAAAAATTACAAACAGCCATATTTTAAGTAATAACTATTACTTTTATAATATAGGCTTGATTGATTGGAGTTTTAGGATTTTGGTTAATCTGATATAGAGAGAATAAGATGATAAGAGAGGGAATAATATTCAGATAATTTCCCAAGAGTCCAAAATAATTTCCCTCTCTCCCTCTCAGAGTAATATTTATCCCCACAAAAAAAAAAAATTAATGGGAAAAATTTGTTATCAAATGTCATTAAAGGAAATTCTAATATCAGGGCTATTTCCCAAATTATTAAAGCTTTCATCTACGATTAATTTAAGGTTGTTTAATGTTGGTTACCCTATTAGAGGTAATTGTACCTTATATTTCCCAAATTGAAGTCTTCAACTCTGGTATTCGACTAGAAATTGGATTGTTGTTGTTAGAGACATCATGTTGCGAACCCAAGATAACCATGCACCAAGACCCAAGATCTAGTAAG
Organism: Dillenia turbinata; assembly: GCA_037126225.1. NCBI lineage: Eukaryota > Viridiplantae > Streptophyta > Magnoliopsida > Dilleniales > Dilleniaceae > Dillenia > Dillenia turbinata. The sequence goes on from JBAMMX010000011.1 coordinate 17,027,547, forward strand.
ACAACACTTGGCCCACAAGAAACCAACCAGACTCAATAGACCATTTTAAGCACAACAAGATCCATTGCTCCAAGATCGAGCCTACAAATCCAAGAGGAGTTTCAGCCCACCAAGTAATATAGCCCAACAAAGGAAGAAGCTCCACAAACCCAAGACTAACCCATCAAAAGTCCAAACCCAAACTCACTTGTAGCCCAAAGGAAAGAAACTTCCTAAAAGGCCAAGAGTCTAGAGATAGAAGGCCAAGAGTCTAGAGAAGACAAAAAGTCTAGAAATAAATAAAAATAAATAAATGTAATAAAGTATAATAAAATGGGAAACCTAAATGTTAGAGGTTGAAATGAATATGCTCAAAAGCCACCCTTGATAGACGGTTAAGATATAATGTGACCTTTGGTCTTCCCTCTCCCCTAAGTCTATAAATAGGCCACCACTCATGCTTGTAAAATCATCCTTGAAGTAATCAACTTTTCTCTTTACAAGAGTATCTACCCGTAGGAGCTTAAGGAAACAAGTCTTCCCTTAACTTGCAGACTACTCGAGTGATTCCTATGGTATAGAGCAGTAGACTCATAGTTCCTTTTTCACAAAGGCCGTGTTCAAACTCTTAATTCACATACTACACGAGAGATCCCTGCGCTGTAGAATAATAGGTTCACGGTTTCACTCTAGAACTGTCTAATCTATCAAAGATAGACCTGGGTCCCCATCATTTTGGTGCTTTCATTGAGAGAATTTCAATAAAAGTGCATCCATTTCATCTACACCATTTCACCCCTAAACCACATACCTATCCTTGCAACCTTCCATCTTCTAACCAACACATATCCTTCATTCACTAGAAAAAAAAGGCCCTTGACATTTCGTCCCAACCACCACTATGGCTGAAAAGATCCCCACTCAACATAAGAGATTTGAAGCCCTTGAGTCTCACATAGAGGCCAACCAATTAGCAAGGAAAGAATCTAACCGGCGCTTGATACAAATGGATCGAAATTTTGCCCGCATCACCGAAATGGTTAAAAGCATGGTTAAAGGGAATCGTGTCATTACTTACCAAATATACACGGCAACATATGAAGCCCAAACTAGCATCATAGTTGTTGCAACGTCTCTAAACATCATGCCAAGCCCATAGGCCCAAAGTAAGCCTACATCTAATGAACCAATGCAAACAGCCCCTAAAGGGTCCAATGCGTCAAAAGAGCAATTTTACTCTACAACATCGGCCTAAAAGAAGGCCAAATTTGGTGGCCCAAAGGAGCAACTCAACATCCCAAAACCAAACCCATTAGTCCCAAAGGAGTCCAAAACTATAGGCCCGAGGGAAAATTCCCACTCAAAGGCCTTTAACTGCAGCCCGAACCATTAAATGATCCTATTGACTTCGTCATTATTTCACTCGAGGACAATTTCAAAATCAGAGAATAGGTATATCTCTATTGCCTTCTCACAAAGAAAAGAGACCCCAAGTGAGCCATCATGAAGCTCCAAGTCCAATATTACAATCCCTACCCTATTGTGGCCAAGTACATAGAGATGGCATACAAACTCCACCTTCCTTCCAACCCCCAAGTGAATCTAGTTTTCCATAAAAAATGGCTAAGGAGCATGTAATGGATCCCTCACGTGTAATTGTCATCATGCCAATGGATGAAATTAGAAACATAGTCCTTGTATTAGAGGACATTATCGATAACCACATGATATGCCAAGGAGAGCACACACGCCACAAAGTACGGGTCAAATAGAAAGGTTTAAACCCAGAAGATGTCATTTGGGAGGATGTTTGGATGATAGCCCACTGTTATCCAACTTTCGACCTTGAGCACAAGGTCAATTTTCAAGGACGGGTGATTGTTGCAAACCCCAAGATGACTATGCATGAAGACCCAAGACCTAGTAAGATAGCACACAACCCACAAGAAACCAACCAGACTCAAGAAGCCATTTTAGGCACAACAAGGTCCATCACTCCAAGATCAAGCCTACAAGTCCAAGAGGAGTCTCAGCCCATCAAGTTATATGGCCCAACAAAGGAAGAAGTTCCACAAACCTAAGCTCGAGCCACTAGGAGTCCAAACCCAAACTCACTTGTGGCCTAAAGGAAAGAAGCTTCCTAGGAGACTAAGAGTCTTGAGAAAGATAACAAGCTTAGAAATAAATAAAAATAAATAAATGTAATAAAGTGTAATAAAAGGGAAACCTAAAGGTTAGAGCTTGTAATAAATGTGATCAAAAGCCACACTTGATAGATGGCTAGGATATAACGTGACTTTTGGTCTTCCCTCCCCCAAGCCTATAAATAGGCCACCCCTCATGCTTGTAAAATCATTCTTGATGTAATCAATTTTTTTATTAATAAGAGCGTCTACCTTTAGAAACTTAAGGAAACAAGTCTTCCCTTAAGTTACACACTACTCGATGATCCCTAAGTTGCAAAGTGGTGGGCTCATAGTTCTTCTTCTACAAAAGCCATGTTCAGACCCTTAATCCACACACTACAGGAGAGATCCCTACGATGTAGCATAGTAGGTTCATGGTTTACTCCAGAACCATGTCCAATCTATCAACCCTAGACCCGGGTCCCCATCACGTCGTTGAGCACATAACTTGAATGACATTGGTATTTGACTGGAAATTGGATTGTTGTTGTTGGGGACATTTTGTATTGGATTTCCATTTTTGATACATTTCAAAAAGGGAAACATCACCCATTCAAAGTTTCTGTACATCATAGCTCATCATCAACCACATGCTCATCACTGTGGATACCTCCCCCTTGATCATTATTAACTGAACATAGAGGTGGAGAGGAATCTAAATCAATAGGTAATGTAGTAAAAGATTTTGCATTTTTGTTTCCCTCAAAATTATTCTAGATCTAATCCTCAAAGAGCACCATATCTTTGTTCCTATTCATTTTCCTGATCTTCGAATACCATAATCTATATCCAAAGTCATTGTTACGCCCATAACCTTGAAAGATACACTCTTTGGTCTCATCATCAATTTTGGATTTTTCATCTTTTGGGACATGCACAAATGCCCTACAACCAAACAGTCTCAAATTCTTATATGAAATATCTTTCACTATCCAAACTCTTTTGGATATATCACCTTCCAAAGTAGTCAAAAGAGAAAGGTTAATCAAGTACACCACTACAATTACTACCTCACTCCAAAAAGAGTTCAGCAATTTTGTTTGAGAAAGCATACAAATAATCCATTCACAAATAGTGTTGTCTATTCTCTCTACCAAACCATTCAAATGACCCTCTGTACTCACTACCATTATTTTCTCTAAACAGTTTCAACTATCACAACCATCTCAAGGAACTCTCTGAATTTCTCAACTATATGGTCTTTGCATTTCAATACGAAAGAGTCATCATCAATAGAAGTAAAAGAAAGACGAAGCACCTCCGATGGACACACTTTCATGTAATATACATTAGTGTGAACTAAATCAAGTATGTGATACTTTTTTCATAGAGAGAATATATGAAATGAAATTTTACATTGATTGCTAACTAAGCAACGAATGCATGATGTGAGTGTACCTAACATAATAGGAATGAGATGTTTCTTAGCAAGGACTTAAAAATGTTGCTTAAAGGTAATAACTTCATCCTTACGATGGACTCACTAGATCTCATAAAGAGTACTTTCCTTTCTTTCTTTTGCCAAAATAGTGAACCTATGCTACGTTTTCATCTTCCATCACCAAATACACACACACACACACACACACACACACACATATATATGATAACACTCATCATCTAACACTGCTCTAGAAATTAAGTTAAGGCAAAGTTTGGGTATTTGTCCCACATTCTTGAACAACAATTGGCACCCAATATTGGTTTTCAACAAAATATTACTCATACAAACAATCTTGGCATTTAACTTATTACCCATTCTCAAATAGGTAAAGTCACTAGAAATATATAAGTAGAAAATATCCCTCCGTGGAGTATCATAACACGATGCGGAAATGTCTACAATATAAGTGGAGTCCTCAGAAATGGCATTGACAATACCATCTTTACAAATTATGATGTATTCATGAGATGTCACAGCATCTGTGTTTTCGTTTTGCCTACCATCTATCTTCTCACTGATATTCCCTTTGCCTTGTTCTCCTCTGTACTTTTTGCACTCTCTTGATGTGTCTGAACTTTTCACAATAATTACAAATAATCATTTTTCTTGATGTAGGTCACCATCTAAATTTTTCACCATTTTTCCTTTCTTGAGATTTATTGTTATTCTCCCATTTTTGTTTATGCTCCTATTCCTCCCCCTATACTGAGTAACCATGGTCTCACCACTTGAAATTAATTAACCCTAATCCTTCCTATGAACTTCCTCAACATGTATGTTGTCTTTGATAATGGACAAAGTAATTTTTTAGGAGCCGATTTACTAAGGGAAATCACTAAAGTTTTCCAATTGTCTAGCAAGAAACTCAACAAAACAAATGTTTGCACCTCATCATCCAAAACAATTTTTCTTGTAGTTAATTGGTTTAAAATTTCTAGAATTGGTTCAAAATTTCCTGAAACTTATAAGTGTTGTGAAGCATTTTGTTCATCCTTATACTTCAGGTTTACAAGCTGCCTAGTCATAAAGGCCTTATTCTAAGCACTTTTCTATTCATACAAATGCTTAAATTTCAACCAAACCGAATATGAATCCATCTAATGGTGTGCATGGTGCCATTTTACAGTTTTGCTATTAATACGATTATGGTTTCATATTATAATTAACCATGATTTCTTTATTTTGAGCGTTAAACAATAGCTAACGATTATTGCCGTTTAAAAAACACAATAACCGCAGTAACCACAATTTCAAAAACAATCAACAATTATTATTTTTAAAATTAAAAATTCAGTTCCAAACACTCATCATAAATCCAAGAAACATAAGCTTCAAAAAGGATTCAAATTCCAAATACATGAATTCAAAACATGCATAAACATTATTTTTCCATATTATTTTCTCTTGATAAACTTAAAAATTTAAATACAAATTGAAGACTCAATGGTTAACAATCTAGAGAGGTTGAATAGATTATTACCGACACTTTTCAAGTTTTCTAGGATTTGAGATGAAATTGAGAGAAAAATAGAGTAAAGTGAGAGACACTCGATTTATAGTGGTTCCACCTTCCCTGGTGTACGTCCACTCCTAGTGTTCATCTGAATTTTCTAATCTACTATTTTTAACTAAAATAGTACACACAACTAGTTTGTCTAGGTACTAGTCAGACCTTATAAGTGTTTCACTTAAACACTCCCTACCAATTTTCAATAGGTGTAAGTAAACCCTAAGTGTTTCACTCAAATACTCTAAACCTAGACCAGAAAGAACCCTTTTTTTTATTTTTTACAAAGATTTTTAAGTTAAACAAAAATACAAATTGAAGCTCTAACTTCAGATGTTACATTAAAGCCCAGAAATAAAAATACAACATAGGAAATTAATCTAATAGAAGTTTGATCATATACAAGATTGTTCAAAGATGTTCCCAAGATTTGAAAGTTGTAATGTTCATGTGCTATATTTAAAGTTGTGAGAACAAGAGAGCTATTGAGCTTTATTTAATGACATTAAATGCTTCACAGTTAGTTATTGAGGGTGGTTGATTTTTTATTAAATATTCAAATGGCTTTTCTATTCAATTATCCGTTACTCACGATATGTCAACTCCTTCTTGCTTCTGGTCGATTGATTTTTGAATTTTGTATGCTTCTAGCTAATACATGTTGACTTGAAATGCATAACAGGTTAACTTGCACTGCATTCTGTTTAAATGTTTTCACATTTTTTCACATACAGGTCACCTTGTGCTCTCATAGGTCAACTTATATTTTGATAGGACTTAAGCATTTTTTACACAGTGGCCTATGCAAGTCGACTTGTGCCTTCATCAAGTTGACCTAGACTTCATTCTAGTCATTTTGTTGTTTGTGCAGTTCAATAGGTTTGTACTTTAGGTTGTCTTGGGCTTCTTGTTAATTAAGCATTCAGTTGACTGGTTGTTGTTTTCTAGTCAACTTTTTATTGATACTGCTTAAGTGCTCGTGCATTGTGACTTATATAGATCAACTTGTTTTTAACCTTAGGTCAATTTAGTGAGTGTTTTGTGAAATCTAAGTTTTGTGTAAGTCGACATGTTTTAACCTTAGATCGACTTAATGAGTGTTCTATGAATTCTAAGTTCTGCGCGTGTCAACATGTTTTAACATTAGGTCGACTTAGTGAGTGTTTTATAAATTGTGCAGGTCGACTTGTGCTTATTAGCACTTAAGTTTTTCAAGATGTCAGGTCAACTTATGCTTGCACTCGTGTCATAGCTTGTGTCATCTTAGCTCTAGTTGACTTATGTCTTCATCAAGTCGACTTGACCTTAATATAGTTTAACCTAACTTCAATTTGACTATTATATTTTTGAATTCTTGACCATTAGAATTTTTAAATCGGTGATTTTATGAATGTTTCTCTTAGGACACGTCGACTTATGTTTTAGGTAGGTTGACTTATTTTTAAACTTAAACTTAAATTTGTTCACAGTATATTCATTAAGTCAACTTGACTTTTGAGTGAGTCGACTTAACTAATCTACTATCTAAGTTCAGAAAGTTTATAGCACTTAGCAAGTCGACTTGGATTCTGTAACGCCGACACTGTGGTATTCGTACTGTTGTACTTCCATTCCTAGATTTAAATAAAATAATTCTCAATTTATATATATATATAGAGTAAAATATTTAATTTTATTTATTTTCGATTTTGGGGTTTCTAAATTTAATTTTTGGTATATTCAACAGTATCCGTATTCCAATTCGTGATGTGAAGAATATATTTTTTATTTATTAATTTAATTATTTACTCAATTATTTATTTATAAATCTATTTATCTAAATAAAAATATATATAATATTAATAATAATTATTAAAAAAAAGGAAAGGGGAAATTCGAATTAGGGTATGAAACCCTAATTTCCCCTTTTCCCCTCTCTTCTCTCCCTCCTCCGCCCCTTCATCTCTCTCTCCTCTCTATCTCCCGTTCGATTTCTCTCTCCACCGCCACTCTTTCCCTCTTTGCCGCTGCCATCTCCACCATCGTTTCTCTCTCTACATCTCACAGTCGCTCTCTCTCTTCGTCTCTCACTCCGTCGCGGGTTCTCTCTCTCGCGATTCACCCTCTCCCGATCTCCCCCTTCCGCGGTTCTCAACCGTGAACTGCCACCAACTGCCACCACCGACCACCACTCCCTCTCTACCTTTCCCTTTCAGTTTTCTCTCTCTGCTGCCTTCTCTTTCTACCTCACTCTCTGTTTCCCTCTCTCTATTCGCTCTCCGTCTCTCTCTATTCACTCGATCGCTCTCTCTCTCAGTTCTCTCTCGCTCTCTTTCTGCCATGATCTTTCTGTTTCTTTCCTTCCCGCGTGCGACAGTCCCCTATCTCCCTCTTCCCCGCTCGCGTGCGGTGTTGCTCTCTCTGTCGAAAGCCTCTCTGCAACCTTCGCTGCTCCCTCTGCCGAGTTCATCGTTGCAACTCCCTTCTGCAACCTTTGCAGAAGTCCTAACAGGCAGGAGCAGCAGATTTAGGAAACCCTAGGCCGAGACTGCATTCCCTCTCTGCTTAGGTAAGAACTGATTTCTAATTCTAAATCTAGGGTTTCGATTTTGCTACGTCATTAGGCCTAATTGATAAATCTTATTTCGATTAGGAAGCACTGCAGATCTTGGAGTGGATTGAGGTGACATTCGGACGGAAGTCGTGAACTGTGAAAAATCCTAGGTGAGGGATTCTTGGTTCCTTCGATTAATTAATTGAATTTAGGGTAAATTTAGAGTAAGAATATATCGCATATGTTAGGATGTATGTTAGAGTCGATTAGGATGCATTTATGATATTTTATATGTAAATTGTGAGGTTAAGTATAGGATAATTCATGAATTAGGCCGTCTGATATGAAAGAAGCCTGTTAAAGGATGATGAGATCGAGTTAAGTTGATTTGAATGGTTTTCCTTAGAGTTAATTTGAAATATGCATGAAAATATTAGAATTTGGAGTTGGAACTTAAGGATTGATGCATTCTTTTACATTATAGGTTGTTTGCATATAGGTAATTCAAATACAATCCCTGTATTATGAAAATAGACGTCCTTACGTTGAAAATGATATATACTTTGAAACATTTGGATGAGAATCAAAAAGTTTATGATTTTTCAAAGAATTTCTATTTTGGGAGAAGATTTATTATTTCATGGTTGTTTCCGATTTTGAATGATCTTTAGGATTACATTAGACTTGACTTTCAATGTGTTACTTATTTATAAATGAAATGCAATTGATGACATTAGAGTGTATTCATGAATTGAAGAATTGAGATTTATACAAAAATTAGAGAAAATGGAAATTGATGACGTAATTGCGATTGTGTATAAGGAAAGATTAATTGAGGATCGAGTAAGATTTCATATGATTGAATTGTGAGTATATGCAAGTGTATATGGGCTGAAAAGTGTGGTGTTGTTGGTTGAGCATAATGAAATGTTATTGTGTGCTAAAATCACCTTAAAGGTTAAGGAGAAGGTAGAAAGTGTGCAGAATTTTTGTGATGCAATGGTAAATGTACATGGATATATATTTGAGGTCAAGGTGTGAGGAATATATGTATGTGTATTATATTTGTATGTTGAAGGAGAAAATTTAATAAAGAATTATGAAAGAAGGTATGCGTATATGCATTGACCGAAAGTATTAATGAGATTTGGAAATGAGTGACAATGTGAATTTTAAGATATATTTTGATGTACCAAAGTGTTATGAAAAATATGAATGGAAAGGAGTGTGTTAGGACATGTGTACCTTTGGAAATTTTGAAGTGATTGAAGTAGTTTTGGTGATTTAAAATGGGGATGGTGTATATAAGCCATTGGGAGCCTAGTTGAGATACCCTAGACTTTAATTCTAAGTGAAGAATTTGTTAAAAAAATAAAATGTAATATTGAACATGTCAAAGGCATGATACTTACATATATATATATATATATATTACATTTTTGTCATTGTAGTGATACATTGATTGATCAAACGAGGAGAACTCTTTCTGCTTGTCGTGGAGCATTTTAGGGAGTGACGTACCTCCCGTATACAGTGAGTGGGATTTATTTCAATGTTTTTGTTTAATATGTAAACCCTATTTTACAACATTTTGATAAATGAGCATGATTTATCGTGTGCTTGAAATGCTTTGACTGGTTTTGGAACTGACTTTTTGTGAACCGATGGAGTGTCCAAAAATTGGGTTAAATTATGAAATTATGCATCCATGTGATTGAAATATATAATGTGTCATTTTACGCTATATGTTGCATTTGGTTTGCGAACCTGATTTACGGCACATTCTTGATACGATATTGATTTTGGCCTTGAGAGCTTTGGTCTGTATTGTTCCGTAGCTACGAAGGACACCGTGAGAAGCGCTTGGGTGGCGTCCAGAAATGCCTAGGCCTGGGGTATCCCACGAGTTGTCTTGATTATATTTACGATACGGTACTAGCCAGGTTGAACCCGAAAGGGGGAGGATTTGAATACTCTCTCCAAGTCTAGCACCTGGACGAGGTCCGTCGCCAACGCCGGGATAGAGAGCACTTTAAATAAATTTGCATATAATACCCCCGGTGCGCCTGTCATAGGTCGAGGTAGACCTCTGTCAGGACACTTTCGGCTGACAGCTCTATGATTTTAATGACAGTGCTTTGGATGCATATTTGATTTGATAATGCGTGCTAATGATATATTGTTGAAATGAAAAACATGATAATTTGAAATATGATTTGTATACTTACGCTTTGATACTCCAGTTTCACACCCCATATTAGACGATTACATTGATCCATTCACTCACTGAGTACTCTTCCCTGAGTACTCACCCCTCCTCTCTCCCTCCTCAGACAGGATTATTGTTGTGCCGGAGCAACGCTTCAAATTTTGGAGATTTTGGTGGATTTGGGGGATTCACGACGGTGAGATCTTAAGTTTAATTTGAAAGATGAATTACGTATTTTATTTTTGACTCTGCGAGGTCTTGTTGAGGTCCGTAGTTGGACGTGTACTTAATTTGGGATGACTGTATAATTTATATATATTTATTTGTGAAACTCTCACATTTCATTTGCATTGAGACAATTGTACGTATTTGAATAATATTTAGGAAAATTATTGTAAATTGTATAAAAACTTAGGCTCGCTCGGTGTAGCGGCTACTCATGCTCTAGTTGGGCATGACAGTAGAGAGCTATGGTTAGGATTGCTGATAGTTTATTTAGTCTGGCGTTGTCCTGGATGTCTGCTGTGGTTTTACAGAAAATCGGGTATAACCTCCCCATAAATCGGAGGTCTCCCATGTATAAATAAACCTGTTTAATCCTAAAAAATTCAAAATCATCCTGTAATTAAAATAAAAGGGACTATCCCGGTCTCACAACAACCCACCAACCACAGCAGACATCCAAGACAATGCCAGGCTAAATAAACTATTAGCAATCCTAACCACAGACCTCTACTGTCATGCCCAACTAGAGCATGAGTAGCCGCTACACCGAGCGGGTCTAAGTTTTTATACAATTTACAATAATTTTCCCAAATATTATTCAAATACGTATAATTGCCTCAATGCAAATGAAATGTGAGAGTTTCGCAAATAAATATACATAAATTATACAGTCATTCCAAATTAAGTACACGTCCAACTACGGAACTCAACAAGACGTCGCAGGGTCAAAAATAAAATACGTAATTCATCTTTCAAATTAAACTTAAAATCTCACCGTCGTGAATCACCCAAATCCACCAAAATCTCCAAAATCTGAAGCGTTGATCCGACACAATAATAATCCTTTCTGAGGAGGGAGAGAGGAGGGGTGAGTACTCAGAGAAGAATACTCAGTGAGTGAGTGGGTCAATGTAATCGTCTAATATGGGATGTGAAACTGGAGCATCAAATCATAAGTATACAAATCATATTTCAAATCATCATGTTTTTCATTTCAATAATATATCATTAGCACGCATTATCAAATCAAATATGCATCCAAAGCACTGTCATTAAAATCATAGAGCTGCCAGCCGAAAGTATCCTGGCGGAGGACTACCTCGACCTATGACAGGCACACCGGGGGTGTTATATGCAAATTTATTTAAAGTGCTCTCTACCCTGACGTTGGCGACGGACCTCGTCCAGGTGCTAGAATTGGAGAGAGTATCCAAATCCTCCTCCTTTCGGGTTCAACCTGGCTAGTACCGTGTCGTAAATATAATCAAGACAACTCGTGGGATACCCCAGGCCTAGGCATATCCAGATGCCACCCAAGCACCTCTCACGGTGTCCTTCGTAGCTACGGAACAATTCATACCAAAGCACTCAAGGCCAAAATCAATATCGTATCAAGAATGTGTCATAAATCAGGTTCGCAAACCAAATGCAACATATAGCGTAAAATGACACATTATACATTTCAACCACATGGATGTATAATTTCATAATTCAACCCAATTTTTGGACACTCCATCGGTTCACAAAAAGTCAGTTCCAAAACCAGTCAAAACATTTCAAACACACGATAAATCATGCACATTTATCAAAATGTTGTAAAACAGGGTTTACATATTAAATAAAAACATTGAAATAAATCTCACTCACTGTATACGGGAGGGTACGTCACTCCCTAAAATGCTCCACGACAAGCAGAAAGAGTTCTCCTCGTTTGATCAATCAATGTATCACTACAATGACAAAAATGTAATATATATATATATATATATATATGTAAGTATCATGCCTTTGACAAGTTCAATATTATATTTTATTTTTTTAACAAATTCTTCACTTAGGATTAAAGTTTAGGGTACTCAACTAGGCTCCCAATGGCTTATATACACCATCCCCATTTTAAATTACCAAAACTACTTCAATCACTTCAAAATTTCCAAAGGTACACATGTCCTTACACACTCCTTTCCATTCATATTTTTCATAACACTTTGGTACATCAAAATATATCTTAAAATTCACATTGTCACTCATTTCCAAATCTCATTAATACTTTCGGTCAATGCATATACGCATACCCTCTTTCATAATTCTTTATTAAATTTTCTCCTTCAACATACAAATATAATACACATACCTTGATTATACATACACATACATATATTCCTCACACCTTGACCTCAAATATATATCCATGTACATTCACCATTGCATCACAAAAATTCTGCACACTTTCTACCATTCTCCTCGACCTTTAAGATGATTTTAGAACACAATAACATTTCATTATACTCAACCAACAACACCACACTTTTCAGCCCATATACACTTGCATATACTCACAATTCAATCATATGAAATCTTACTCGATCCTCAATTAATCTTTCCTTATACGCAATCGCAATTACGTCATCAATTTCTATTTTCTCTAATTTTTGTACAAATCTCAATTCTTCAATTCATGAATACACTCTAATGTCATCAATTGCATTTCATTTATAAATAAGTAACACATTGAAAGTCAAGTCTAATGCAATCCTAAAGATCATTCAAGATCGGAAACAACCATGAAATAATAAATCTTCTCCCAAAATAGAAATTCTTTGAAAAATCATAAACTTTCCGATTCTCATCCAAATGTTTCAAAGTATATATCATTTTCAACGTAAGAAAGTCTATTTTCATAATACAGGGATTGTATTTGAATTACCTATATGCAAAACAACCTATAATGTAAAAGAATGCATCAATCCTTAAATTCCAACTCCAAATTCTAATATTTTTATACATATTTCAAATTAACTCTAAGGAAAACCATTCAAATCAACTCAACTAGATCCCATCATCCTTTAACAGGCTTCTTTCATATCAGACGGCCTAATTCATGCATTATCCTATACTTAACCTCACAATTTACATATAAAATATCAGAAATGCATCCTAATCGACTCTAACATACATCCTAACATATGCGATACATTCTTACTCTAAATTTACCCTAAATTCAATTAATTAATCGAAGGAACCAAGAATCCCTCACCTAGGGTTTTTCACAGTTCACGACTTCCTTCCGAATGTCACCTCAATCCACTCCAAGATCTGCAGTGCTTCCTAATCGAAATAAGATTTATCAATTAGGCCTAATGACGTAGCAAAATCGAAACCCTAGATTTAGAATTAGAAATCAGTTCTTACCTGAGCAGAGAGGGAATGCAGTCTCGGCCTAAGGTTTCCTAAATCTGTTGCTCCTACTTGTTAGGACTTCTGCAAAGGTTGCAGAAGGGAGTTGCAATGATGAACTCGGCAGAGGGAGCAGCGAAGGTTGCAGAGAGGCTCTCGGCAGAGAGAGCAACACCGCACTTGAGCGGGGAAGAGGGAGACAGGGGAGTGTCGCGCGCGGGAAGGAAAGAGATAGAAAGATCGTGGCAGAAAGAGAGCGAGAGAGAACTGAGAGAGAGAGCGATCAAGTGAATAGAGAGAGACAGAGAGCGAATAGAGAGAGGGAAACAGAGAGTGAGGTAGAGAGAGAGGCAGCAGAGAGAGAAAACTGAAAGGGAAAGGTAGAGAGGGAATGGTGGTCGGTGGTGGCAGTGGGTGGCGGTTCACGGTTGAGAACCGCAGAAGGGGGAGATCGGGAGAGGGTGAATCGCGAGAGAGAAAACCCACGACAGAGTGAGAGACGAAGAGAGAGAGTGACTGTGAGATGTAGAGAGAGAAACGATGGTGGAGATGGCAACAGCAGAGAGGGAAAGAGTGGCGGTGGAGAGAGAAATCGAACGGGAGATAGAGAGGAGAGAGAGATGAAGGGCGGAGGAGGGAGAGAGGAGAGGGGAAAAGGGGAAAAGGGGAAAGTAGGGTTTCATACCCTAATTCGAATTTTCCCTTTCCTTTTTTTTTAATAATTATTATTAATATTATATATATTTTTATTTAGATAAATAGATTTATAAATAAATAATTGAGTAAATAATTAAATTAATAAATGAAAAATATATTCTTCACAACACGAATTGGAATACGGATACTTTTGAATATACCAAAAATTAAATTTAGAAACCCCAAAATCGAAAATCAATAAAATTAAATATTTTACTATATATATATATATATATATATATATAAATTGAGAATTATTTTATTTAAATCTAGGAATGGAAGTACAACAGTACGAATACCGCAGTGTCGGCGTTACATTTTCTAACCTCCTAAAAATAAGTTTCATCCTCAAAACTAAAAGAAAGCTAAAAAGTAAACAAATGGGGTTACTGTCTCCTTATAGCCTCTTCGGGCTCCCAGGTTTCCTCCTCGACTTGGTCACTCGACTTTAATCAACCAAATGGCTCCATTCCGGTAGAATTGGAGAAATAAAAAGCCTAATTACTTGGATCTCTCCCATAACAACTTGATGGCCTCAATTCCTTTGGTTCATTTACCCTAACTGATTGAGCTATCATTAAATTTAAGGGTCTATGGTTACTAAATAACAAAATCAAGGCTTTATTCCTCCATGTTTGAGTATTTTAAGAACAATTTACTAAAAATAAAAAAGTCACAAATAGTGGTAAAATTCTGGATCCACCCTTTTTAATTTCTTTCTAAAAAACCAACTGCTCATTATTATATGAAAGGAGCTCCCAACATGAACGGCAATAAGTCTTCCCTACGATCACAAACAAACCTTTCATTAGACAAAGTCACATGACCAAAATGATTAGATCAACAAAACATGGCCTAGATAAATATAAATCTTCTCAAGGCATTATCGTACAAAATCTCTCTACTATTAATCATTCTATCTAAAGTAACATTAACTCATCAAACAAAATAAAAAACCTATTAAAGCGAATCATTTTCATCACAGGTACCTACCTTTGTAAGTCTCATTTAATAATACTATCGTGTTTACTAGTTATGCATATCTGTGCTTTTTAGAATCTAACTTTAGCCGTTGCTAGAAATCAAAGTTCATGTTTCGAATCTAAGATTCTTCTAAAGAATATTAGGAAAGGCTGGAGTGAGTATAGAAATTTCTTAGTGAATAAATGGCAATGGCATATTGAGCATGAATGACGGATGAAGGTAGTTATGCCAAACACATAGAAATTCACTCCCGTATAATGCCAAAATTATTTGTAAAAACATAAATTCACATCAAATTTTCCATGACTCATATTTTCTAATTTAATAAACACTTTATATTTTCTTTTCAATAATTTCGGGGTTTTCCAAAACCATCCTCCTACCCATGGTAGTCGGTAGGATCCGACAAGGAATTTTTTTTTTCACAATTTTTAATAAAATACCCCATTTCCTTGGCGTTGGCCCGGAGTTCCGTGGGGTGTCATCACGTTATCACGGGATCCGCTTGTGGAGGCTTCCCATCTTGCCTACCACCAAGCAAAATTTCTTTGCCTCAGCCTTAGCCACGCTGCTTCCATGGCCTCGATCTGTGGCAAGACTTAATCTTTTTCCAGCACCATGTTACCACAATCAATACCAAAATCAATTCATGCTCAATGTATAAAATAGAGCAATATTTCGCAATTCATATGTGTATACAAACGTATCATGGTGCAAACAAATCAATATTCAATTCACGAGTCATGGATTTATCACAAAATTCATTTGAGGCACACCACAATCATAAAATATTTTAAATTTCTTTCAAAATTTATGTCAAAATTTATTTCACAAATCAATTTGAATTCATTTGCCCACTCACATGCAACATAGCCATCCATTCACATCTCCTATAAGGGAGTTAACCAAATTATCAACGAGTTGACCCAAATATCTCTAAATTTGGAAACAACTCAACTCAAAACCTCAATGAGTTGACCACTAATGAGTAATACTATATGTCCAGGGAAAAAGAATCAAATGACAAATTTCCACCAATTTCAATCAAGGTATACAATCATTAGTAACACCATGCACTACAAAAAAATCATAATTTGGCAACAAAATTTGCGACAAATTCGTAAGAAAAATTCGTCCCAAAACAAATTTGCGACGAATTTTGCGACAAATTTTTTTTCGTCCCTAATAAATCGTTGCAAATTTTTGGGACGAAAAAATAATTTTTTGTCGTAAAAATTTCCCACAAAAATTTTTGTTACAAAATTCGTCGCAAATTTGCGATGAATTTAGCCACAAAAAAAAAAATTTGTGGGAAATTTGCAACGAATTAGGATTCGTCACAGATTTGCGACGAAAATAGGATTCGTCGCAAATCTGCGACGAAAATCGGATTCGTCGCAAATCTGCAACGAAAATTAACTTTGTCGCAGATTTGCGACGAACATAATTTTCGTCGCAAATCTGCGATGAAAATAGTATTCGTCGCAGATCTGCGACGAACATGATTTCCGTCGCAAATCTGCGACGAAGTTAATTTTCGTCGTAAATCTGCGACGAATCCTATTTTCGTTACAAAATTCGTAGCTAACGGCAAATATGTATTTTTGCGACAATTAAAAATTTTATTGATATATTTGGATCATTTTTTCCTATATAACCTGTTTTTATACCTGCTCATCTAACCTAATCAATAACTAATCATTCAAATCGTTTTTAATATCAAATTTCATGCATCTATACTCATAAATATAGCTAACTATTCAATAAAATCAATAAATTAAAAATTCAACAAGAAATCATAATAATAATATCAAAGATAAAATCAACATCAAGTCTAAATGTTAAAATATACATAACTAAGAAAATAAATATAACGAGTATCAAAATGTAAGTCAAATAACAGTACACAATCTCAAGTATGACCTCCACCACCATCATCCTCATCATCATCATCATCATCACCGAAAAAATCATCACCGTCATCACCATCTCGAGCATTATCAAGAAGAGAAATAGAAGGGGGAATCTGACTTGGAGCGTAGACTAGCTGAAGATACTGCATGATTAACATTTGCTGCGTGCGGAACTCGTTCATTTCTTGCGTGTGCTTTGCTTGAAGTTCATTGAAATCCTGATCTCTTTGCCGCAATAAGTCCTTCAAATGGCTCACCTCTTGAGTTAACTGATTTATTTCTACCCTGACTGCTGGTGGGGTGGAAGAAGACGAACCAGGGAATTGGTAAGTTCTGCTCAAAGAACCTAATCCAACTACTCTACCCCCTTTTGCTCCACCAGTCAACTCGAGCCATGTATTTATGTTATCAACAGATGGCTCAGATCCACCAGCATCATCACTAGCACTCGAGCTTCTGCGTGACATCTTATCATATCTCTCCGTATTGTCATGAAAAAAATTAAAATAAATTTCCAATAACAATATAATACAAGCACATATAATCTTGATAAGATATATATATATATAAGGAAAATAAAAAAAATTAGTAACATAAATCATGAGACTATATAGAATATCAATTATGAATATTCATATTAATATTGAATAAGTTAAAAGTTATGGGAAAAAAAATCTCTATCAAGTAATTCATTAGAAATCAAAAAATCAACTTAACAATAAAAATAAACTTGGGAAAGACTAATCTAATAAATTTATCTTCCTACATTATTATGATATATTCAAGATAATATGATCAAATCAACATTAAAAATGTTCATTAAATAATTGAAAATTTTGAAATTAATTGCTTTAGCTCTCTCCCCGCTCCAAGTCTTGTCCTTTTTCTGAAATGTGCGCGTGAAAGTTTGTATGAATGAAGGCTCGGTCTCCGTTTCTTTGGCCTAAAATAAAAAAACACTATTAGAAATAATGAAATAGTTTAAATTAGATTACAAAATTAGTGTTTGTATAAAATTACCAATCTATTTCTATGTTCACCGATATTGATCGAGCCTCCCGCATACGTCGCAGACGATTCCCCTGAATTATAAGCTCGATTCTTTTTTTCTGCTCACTCCTTCTTTTGCTCTCCTCCGATTCCCAAAAATTGACAATCATGCCCCAATTTTGCTCGGTGATGCAATTTGGCTTTTTTCCGTGTCTCTTCGCATGATTTAAAACGTGTCGAATGTGATCACCACATTTTTTCTTGAAAATTCTTTTTACTTCCAACTCTTCAGTCTCGTCCCACGTGAATACTCGCTGCAATGAAAAAAAACTAATTGATTATAAAACTATTAACTTAATTTTATATATAAACTGATTAGGATAATTTACCTTAAACTCACTCCACCATAACTCTTTTATTTCTTCCGGAGTGCTTGTGTAAGTCATCGAAGCCCCTCCCCAATGGTTATTCACGATTTTATTAAGCTCGTGAATAACATGTACAGAATTTGTAAATCTATCATAAATTTTCAAACAAACAATGTTAAATAAACAAGATAGTTAAAAGAATAATTTTTTTTATAAATAAAAAAAATAATACATCTGAAATTTTAAAATTTTGTACTTACGAATCTCCGTAAGGGGCTATCAACTCTCGATTGTCTTCCCGTTCTGCATACGAGTGTTCCACCGAAGGGACTGGAGAAGGTACATTACTAGCCATTTGTTGTGAATGCGAAGGACCTGCAACAGAAGGGGGAGGTGAAGGTATATTACCGGCGAGGGAATGGGATTGCGAAGGTACTGAAGCGGACTGCGATGGTGAAGAGTGTGATCTTCCATCAGAATTTCGTCTATGGCCACCACGTCGAAACTGTCGACCATAATATATTATTAACAAAAATAAAAAATAAAAATTGCATGTTCATCAGATGTATAATAAAAAACATGAATAAACTTACCATATTTAATTTGACAAATTAAATGCGACGAAAAAAACACCAATATGTCAACAAATCTTCTGTAATGACCTATACAAAAAAAGATAATGCATTAACAAATCAAATATATAAATTTAAGAATGAGACAGTAAATAGTTAACAAATTGAGTAACGAAATTTAAAAATTAAAAGTAAACTAACTTACGCACCAAAAAAAAAAGATTATCATATATCAAGATAAATATCCGATTTTTATTATATTAAGAGAACAAAACTTACCCGTCATCAAAAATCAAAATCTTCATTGTCATTCTCATCCTCATCCTCATCATGTGTCTCAAAATTAGACTCTTCAACATCATTATCATCAACATCCTCATCCTCATCATCCCAATCCTCATCAACCTCATCATCTGTCTCAAAATTAGATTCTTCATCGTCTTCTTCATGAATTTCACTTCCATCCACATCTATCACTACTCCGCTGGGATCTCGTAACGTTGGAATATTATATTCCTCGGTCTGAAATGTATTGGGAACTTCCTCTTGTTGATATGCTATGTCTTCCCAATGCTCCTCAATTTTTTTCCGTGCTTTCGTTTTACAAACAGCCCACCAATCAATTTTGTCACGTTTCAAACTAGGATATGAAGCATAAAATACTTGAATCGATTGTTGTGCCAACACAAATGGTTCATATCTCTTATACAATTTCTTATGATTTATTTCAACCAAATTAAACTGTGGATGCACTTTTATCCCTTTTACAGGGTCAAACCAACGACACATAAATAAAACAATCCGTAATTCTGGACCAGGGTACTCTACCTCTACGATTTCATCCAACAAACCATAAAAATCATTTTGACCTCCACCATCATTGGATGACTGAACACATACCCCACTATTCATTGTCGTTTTTCCCATTCCATATTCTTTAGTATGAAAATTAACCCGTTTATGAAATATGCTGGCCAAGTTCGTACCATTGATTTTGGACCCCATGACAGATGGATTAACAATTCTTGATCAACTTGAGATTGATTATCATGGACCTAAAGTCAAATAAATATGTTAATATGTTTTAAAGTAAATATTTAAATAATTTATAGTGTACTTACATATTTTTTAAACCATGGTGCAAATTCTTCATCGCAGAAACGATCAAACTCATGTGTCGAAAGTTCAGAATATACGTTTTGAAAAATCCTACCATCGAAGAAAATCAATTTTAACAGAAATAATTTACGACATAAGAAATACATAAAATAGGAAATATATACTAACTCGAAATATGACGTCACTTCTGGACAGTTCAGTAAAATATATGTGTGGGCTGCCCGCCATTCTTGACTAGTTAAGTATCTACGCTTACATGGTCCACTTGGTCGACCAAGGTAGTTAAAAATTGAGAATGACTTCAAATTGGGATCAACAGGACCCTCATCATTTCTTCCCGCTCTCCGCCTCTTGCACTGAACGTGAGGCTTAAAATAATATGAAGCAAACGTTGTTACTTCCTCCACAATGTATGCATTGACAATAGAGGCTTCAACACGTGCCTTATTTTTCACTTTCTTCTTCAAATGATATAGGAATCTAATTGTAATAAAACAAAATGTATTAGAAAATTATATGTAATGAAATTAGTAATTTTATATGCATTAATAACGAAATATAAAAGATGAAAAACTCACCTTTCAGATGGATACATCCATCGAAATTGGACAGGACCTCCAACTTTCGCTTCATATGGTAAGTGAACCAAAAGATGTTCCATGGAATCAAAAAATGACGGTGGAAATATCCTTTCTAAATTACACAAAATGATTGGAATCTCTCTCTCTAACTTCTCCATCTGTGAATGTCTCAACACTGTCGAGCAAATATCATGAAAGAAAATGCTTAACTCCGTAATGGCACCCCAAACATAATTTGGTAGTAGTTCCTTAAAAGCAATAGGAATTAGTCTGTCCATAAATATATGACAATCATGACTTTTTAAACCAATCAACTTACATTCCTTCAAATCGACACATCTTCCAAGATTTGAGACATAACCATCAGGAAACCTCAATGATTTCAACCATTCACAAACAATCCGTCTCTGATCCTTACTCAATGTATAAACTGCCTTCGGTTTTGGTCCCCTACTACTTTCATCGACATCAAGAGTGGGTCGTTTACAAATGAGTTGCATATCTTTTCTTGCATTCAAGTTGTCTTTT
Organism: Dillenia turbinata; assembly: GCA_037126225.1. Taxonomy (NCBI): domain Eukaryota; kingdom Viridiplantae; phylum Streptophyta; class Magnoliopsida; order Dilleniales; family Dilleniaceae; genus Dillenia; species Dillenia turbinata. The sequence continues at coordinate 17,048,558 of JBAMMX010000011.1, forward strand.
GTTTTTCCAGTGATATCCATCACTGTATTTATCATATTATCAAAGACATTCTTCTCGATATGCATTACATCGAGATTATGATAAACCAAATGACTCTTCCAATATGATAAATCCCAAAATATACTCCGTTTAGTCCATTTATGCGAATAACCATAGCCATATGTTGTACCATATGGCTCTTCAATAACAGATGAAAAGTTAAGGACTCTATGCCAAATTTGTTCACCAGTTAATCTCAATGGAGGAGGTGTTCTTTCAATTCTATTCTTAGTGAATTCTTCTTTATTTCTTCTGAATTTATGAGTTAACGGTAAAAATTGTCTATGACAATCAAAATAACTCGCTTTCTTCCCATGTTTCAATCTGAATGACTTTGATCTCTCCATACATATTGGACATCCTAAAATCCCAGCGGTACTCCATCCTGATAACATACCATAAGCCGGAAAGTCATTTATGGTCCAAAGAAGAGCAGCTTTCATTACAAACATCTGATTAGTATGAACATCATATGTATGAACACCTTCATCCCATAGTTATTTCAACTCCGCAATCAATGGTTGCATGTAAACATCTATTAACTTCTTCGGATTTTGCGGGCCAGGCACGACCAATGTTAAAAACATATACGGTGTCTTCATACACATACCGGGTGGAAGATTATACGGAGTTAAGATAACTGGCCAACAAGAATAAGTTCTTCCTGATTTGCCAAATGGAGCAAATCCATCAGCACAGAGACCTAACCTAATATTTCGAGTCTCTCTGGCAAACTCAGGATATGTTCTGTCAAAATATTTCCACACCTCTGCATCTGAAGGATGACACATTAACCCATCTTCTGTTTCATGATTTGCATGCCAAGTCATGTGTTCAGCAGTAGTCTCGGATGCATAAAGCCTTTGTAACCTAGGAGTTAAAGGCAAATAAAACATTTGCCTGTATGATTTACGTCGCTGATTACGACCCGACCTCCTAGTACTCTTATATCTACATTGATTACAGAATTTACAAAAATCTGCATCTTTATCATCTCCCCAATATAGCATACAAGCATTTCTGCAAACATCAATTCTTTCCACCGGAAAACCTAATTCTTTCACCAGCTTTTTCATACTATAGAAATCATTGGGCATAATGTGATCACGAGGCAATACTTCTCCAATAACTTGAACAAAATCATTAAAACAATCCTCAGAAACATTATGCTCTGCCTTGACATTCAACAGTCTTGCGGTTAGAGATAGCTTAGTGTGGCTGTCACAACCAGCCCACAAAGGTTCATCTGCAGCTCTTAACACTTCTTGAAATTGGAGAGATGATTCATTATTCACATTTTCATCAACACCTGGTACTTCTACCTCCTCCAATGGTGATGCATAACTAGTATACTCATGTTCAAATGTTGGAGCAAAGCTAGAACTTGCAGCGCTTGGTTCGGGAACAAAATTCAGACCCGCTGCATTAATTACCATCCTCTGATTTGGATTCAATTGATCATAATAACTCTGATTCCCACTAACTGAGAATTGTCTGTTTCGTCCATACTCCTCATCAGAAATGAACGGTTCACCATGACATGTCCAATTATAGTAATTCGGGGTAAAACCAAATCTACAAAGATGTTCCCTAACTTTGTCACACTGAAAAAATTTACCATTACGACACCTTCTACACGGACACCTTAGCTTATTCCCATCCATAAAATCAACATGACTACAAGCAAAATCTAAAAATTGTTCCAACCCAAAAATAAACTCATCAGTTAAACCCCGACGATCAGATAAGTTTTTTTTATACATCCAACTTCTTTCGTTCTGCATTTTTCCTGTCTCCAAATTTAAAATTTTTAAAATATTAATAACAACTACTAAATCATCAATAATAAAATCATCATTAATCACAACTAAGTTGATATAACAATAAATAATAACGTTGATCGCATAAAAATTTAACATTAATCTCACAGTATAAATTAAATATTATAAAAGTAATATTAAATTTAACACAACTTAACATCATCAATAATAATAACCTTAATTTAACAAAAATTGAATATAATAATAAATAATATTATTAACTTAATTAATATCAAACAAATTAACTAAATTATTACAATAACATTAAATATTATCATATAATCAAATAAAATATATATTATTAAACATTTAACAATATTGATTATTTAACTAATCGAAATAAGATTTACTATAAATTAAAGATTATTATTAACATAATGTTTCACCTAAACAATGATCAACACTTTTGATTCCAATTTTATATAAAATATTAAAATTAACAAATCCAAACATATCATTAGATCAACCACTAAATACAAAAAAAAAAACTAATATAAAAATAAAAACAACACAAACATACAAATTTACATAATTTCATTTTCCAATTATTACAATACAAATTAAAACTTTTCTCACCACCAAATAATAATTCACCGATGGACTCAGATATCAACAGCAGCAACAGCTTCCAATCCAAATATTCGATAATCGCAAATCTTCACACATCAAAAACAATTATAAATAATTAATATATTATTAAAACAATACAATAAAAACCTTTTATAAATAAAATTTGTCAAAATTTTTTTTTTAAATAATTTTGCAAAAAAGGGGCTACAATGGGCCGGGCCGGGCCGGCCCCAATGGGCCTACCCAGGGCCGTGCAATGGCCCAGCCCATGGGACACGGACGCAGGGGCCAGTGGCCCCTGCGCGAGTCTGGGCAGCGTAGGGGCCAGTGGCCCCTGCGCGAGGCTGGGCATCGCAGGGGCCAGTGGCCCCTGCGCGAGGCTGGGAAGCGCAGGGGCCAGCGGCTGGGCCGCGCAGGGGCGGCGGCCCCTGCTCGCGGTTGGGCCGCGCAAGGGCGGCGGCCCCTTGCCTGGGAAGGGCAGATCCGGCGGCTTGGCCTCCGGATCTGGCTTCTACAGCGCAGATCCGGTGGCTTGGGCGCCGAATCTGGCTTCTACAGCCTGCGGCCGAGAGAGAGAGAGAGAGAGAGAGAGAAAGAGAAAGAGGGAGAGAGATTACCGATCACCACTTCGCAGAACCACTGAGGAAGAGAGCGAGAGACAGAGTGAGAGTGAGAGTGAGAGTGAGAGAGAGCGAGAGCGAGAGACAGAGTGAGAGTGAGAGAGAGAGCGAGAGACAGGGTGAGAGAGAGCGAGAGACAGAGCGAGAGAGAGAGTGAGAGCGAGAGAGAGAGCGAGAGACAGAGTGTGAGAGAGCGAGAGACAGAGTGAGAGTGAGAGTGAGAGCGAGTGAGAGAGTGAGAGCGAGAGACAGAGAGAGAGCGAGTGAGAGCGAGAGACAGCGAAGTATAGATTTTAGGGACGATAAGAATTCGTCCCTATTCAGGGACGAAAAAAAAATTCGTCCCTGAATCAGGGACGAAAAAGAAATTCGTCCCTCAATTAGGGACGAATGTACAAATTTGTCGCAAATTTATGGATGAATAATTTTTTTGTCGCAAATTTAGGGACGAATGTTTATTTTGTTGCAAATTTTGAGACGAATTATAAATTCGTCGCAAATTTAGCGACGAATTTTAGGATTCGTTAGAAATTTAGCAACGAATTTATTATTTCGTCGCAAATTTGCAACGAATTTGACATCAAAAAATTTTCGTCACAAATTTGCGACAAAATTTGTAACGAAAATATTTTTTGTTGCGAAATTTGCGACGAATACTTTTTTGTTTCTAAATTCGTGGCTAATTAGCGACGAAATTTATTTTTATCGCTAAATTTGTGACAGATTTGCGACAAATATTTTTCGTTGCAAAATTTCATCGCTGAATTCTTGTTTTTTTGTAGTGATGAATACCTCAAAACATCAAAATCATCTCTCCTTAAATTCATTATCATGAAATCATGATCGCTTAATATTTGAATTAAATTTAAGAAATAAATGATAAAAATTTCCAATTTCTGTTTTCTTCTATCCCTTTCCAATGTCAGATCGAGATCAACCTCCACCAATCATCTATGAAAACAATATACATAGAAACAATCAAAATCAATATAATCTTTATCAAAATCAATATAATCTTATGTCCAATAATCAAAATGTCTTACCCTATAATAGGGTGTTAACAAAACTAGAAAGATTTTTCAATGGAGTTCTCAAGATCTCTCAATGAAGTTCCTAGGCAAACAGTCCTTCAAAACCAACACTTTACCATAGCGAAAATTTATTTATCTAAAAGTATCAATGGTTAGAACAAATGAGGTAATAACAAGGGTGACATATGAGGGAGTTCCTTACTCAAAGGCAAAAGCATGATAAAGATATCTGTTTAGCAAAGAAATAAAAGAACCAAGTGAGTCAAAGGCTACGAATCATTAATTTCCTTATAAGGGCAATCTTCTCACGATTTCACTGCCATCAATGTTTTAGAATTAAACTAATATTTAATCACCCATAATATTTTCAACCTGTTAAAGTATATCTACATTAATCATCTTAACTTAGCCATATGCGACCATAGTGGGGCATCTGCATAACTCTCCATCTATTTTTGAATCTATTATTCAATACCTCCTTTTCATATTCCTATATGACTGCCAACAAGAACTAAATTTTAGATCTTTATATGCCACAATGGCTCTTCTTTACCCTAATAGTTCCACAAGTTTCCTTATCCAACTTTCAGAGGTCCTTTGAATTTATGATGCACTTGATATCCTTTTTAGTCTCACCTACCAGGGCCCATATAAAGTTTTTATCAACTCTTACTTCTAGACACTATACATAGGAATGATAAAACAAAATCTTCTTATGAGTCGGTATCTTGGGATATTTATCTTTTGTCACAAAGAGTCAATGATCACGTGTTCTACACCTGATTTTGACTTACGTCATAAGACAAATGACTTGTAGCGTTTCACACTACCAAATATCAAATCACCAAGAAGGATGCTCAAATGGCACATTAAGAGATGTACATATGCTCTAATATCTGCTACAAGCTAAATACTCATGATTATATCTTCACGTAAATGTTATTTATTAATTCTGTCCGCTTCCTCATTAGCAAGAGATGAATACAGAAACTTATACTAGAATGCTGACATAAAGAAGTCAAACGCCCATATTAGACGGGAAATACTTTGGACCAAGTGGGCAGATATTTGCATTGGTCTGTTACAAACATATCATATCATCATGAGTCAATATAGGTACAATCATGTACTCTAGACATCGTTTTTACTTAAAGATCTCTTAAAATGAAAAGAACCTAACGCCTTATCATTTACATGTACTAAACCCCAATATGAGCTCTACAAATAAAAATTCTCATATGGTACTTGTGTTGATGGATCATAAAACCCTAGCATAACAACCATTATATTACACTACATCATTTCCCCTTGAAGTGACTTTTACACTACAACCTAATTAGGCATCAAGATATTAGTTCAAAGGAATTTCTACAAGGGTACTCATCATCTAGTAATCTCTCTATTACTCACAACCTATACTCCTCGCTCAACCCTAGATCTATCAAGATCTGACGGATCCAATTGACCCAATGCTTAGCTCGTCAGTTAGTTACTTCGTAACTAACGCTAATCTTTGAATCATATCTAATTTAAGTTCTTTCTTTGAAAGATTATGATTACTAGACGAGGTACTAGATTTGTACTTGAGACATCTAAAATACTCGAGGATTTTTCTTCGTCAGGTGTACCCTTCTAGCACTCTCTCAGCCAGCTATTATAGTTACGGTTCCACCCCCATCATCAGATGCATTTAGGCAGGTGTATGATAGTACACCTCCCATTTGATTCATATGCCACCCCTACTACCATCGATGGCAGCGCCGACACTTACGGTCGTGCCTGTTCCTACCTACAGGACCTACTCATGTGGTGTCGGATCCTCCACCAGTAGCCGTTCCTTTTATAGTGTCTGGTTTGAATAATACTACCTCCTCTACACTTAGGCGCATCTACGAGCTGACTCAGCTGGTTAAAGAAGCTCATCAGTCAGGTTATACAGACTTCTCTGGACTCGGTAATGCCACAACGGCTAAGCATTGGGTCAATCGGATCCGTCAGATCTTGATGTTGGACTCCTATAAAAGAGTCAACACCTGTCTCGAGCGATCCCTCTAGATCTGAACTTCGAGGAAGAATTGAGTCTCACCCATGTCCTTCACATCAAGACTCGACAATGTCCACGCCATCGTGGTCATCAGATACTCTCTGTTATTTCCAGTCAACAGAATGTCATTCATATAAGGATATGATCATAAAAGAATCAAAAGAATAAAAAATGTATACGCGATGATCCTCCTCGATCATCATGAAACCGAGAGATATCACCTCCTCGTGAAATTTCAAACGCCACTGCCTGGATTGATGATTAAGATTGTATATCAACTTCCGAAGTCGACAGACCATATCATTCAAATCTACAAGAATAAAGCCAGATGGTCGTTCTTTGTAGATCTTCTCATCCAAAACTCCCACTCAGGAGAACAGTCTCAACGTTCATCGTGGTCTCACTCCAGATCCATATCCGTCGGCCCTTTTCTTGATGTTGAGAACCCACATGTTCCCAACGGCCCAACTACCCTCAGGCAAATCAACTAGATCCCAGATCCCGTTGATTCTCATCCACTCCTTTTACCCATGGCCTTTAATCAATGGTCATCCACAAAACCCTCAAGAACCTCTAGGACAGCTAAAGGTTTCTCGTAATCCTCAAGAGTCATACTGAGAGCCTTTCCCTCAATCGGGAAGTGACGGTTAGGTACGCGTCCTCGACTACTCTTAAGAGGAGGGGAAACCTTTTTACCTCTAGATGGATCACTCCCACTAGAACCAAGATCCGTAATGGATTCTTAGGTCCTACCACTGGGATCAACTAAAACACTACGCTCATCCATCTGATAAAAGGTAATATCTCAATTGATTTCACCTCTCATAAGGAAATCATTTTCAAGAACTCGGCATCATGAGACTCAATTTTAGTGAGAGTGTCATCTGTATGCTCATTAGAACAACCCCTGGAGTGTTCTGAGTGTCTCATAAAGATACATCTCTTTTTTTGCAGGCCTAACTCACCGTGTAAATGCGAGAAACAGTGAACATACGCGACACAACCCCATAATCTCAAATGGCTAAGGTCAGGCTATCTCCCTGTCCAAAACCCATATGGAGTACTGACTGCGGATTTCAATAGAACACGATTAAAAACGTAGGCTGCAGCCAATAGCGCATCTCCCCAATGGAAAACGAGTAAATTAGCTTGCGCCATCATCGACCTTATCGTCTCAAACAAAGTCATTCCTCTCTCGTAGTTACTCTATTCCACTAAATAGCAAGGAATAGTCAGTTTCTCGTAATGCCCTTCTTGAAATAGAGCTCTTCAGACGAATACTCGTGCCCTCGATCGGTTCTGAGAGTCTTTACTCTCAAATTTAACTGATTCTCAATCTCGCTAATAACCTCCTAAGGCACCTCAATGCCTCAGACTTGCGCGAGATCAGATAGAAGTAACTAAAACGTAGGTAATTGTCTATGAACATAATAAAGTACCCAACACCATTCAGGTTCTCACGTTCAAAAGGCCACAAATGTTGGAGTGAACCGACTGCAATGGAGTCCTAGCCCTCATTGCATTGTCGAATGGTTTTCTTATAAGTTTGTCGTCTAGGCAAGACTGGTTAGCGGGTTCTACAAAACCACTCACTACTAACCGGTTCATCCTCTCTCACACTAGGAGGATATCAAGGAATACCATTAAAAGGAATCACTTCCAGTGCATATAGTCCCTCACGGACCAAAATAGAACCAATCAAAGAATTGTCGTAATAAATGGAAATTATAAAATTTTCAAATTAACAGAGCATATCCTAAGTTGAAATTAAGTTCCGTCAAACATTCGGAGCGTAAATGACGTACAGAGTTTAGCAACTTTGCAACTCCAACTTGCAAGTGTTACTCCCTCTAATGTCGACAAACGCTTCGTTTTTGTACATAAATCCTCCTACTTGAGGACTCACTGGACGGAACTTTATAAGCGCGCTCCTATCTCGAGCTACGTAGTCGGTTGCTCCTGTGTTTATAATCCATGAAGGAGAGAAAACAGAGAGTAACTCAAACTACGTAAAGAAGAAAGAGTTAATTTTCACTCGTCGCACTCACGAGCGAAATGACCAAGTCTACTACAAACGTAGCACTACACCTTGGTCGTGTCCAACTCCTTCTCGCTGCACATTATTATTATCAGTTTTCTCGGATATTTTCTTCTTACCTGAAACTCGAGTCCCACAGGAGTCCTTGCTCGACTCCACCGCATAAGCATGATCCGAGTATGGCCTACTCGCCTCTAGATGCTCCTACTCAAGCTCACTGTGCCTATTAACATTAATAAAAGTACGAATACTTTTATCGTATGCGAAATAGACTTTCATGATTTCTCATGAATCAGGTAAAGAACTGGATCGCATCCAACATTAGAAAACATATCCGGAACGGGCTCGGTCACATTCCCCAACTCGGCAACCATACTCGACATTTTTATCAAATGTTATATCATCGTATGATCAACCATTTTCTTATAAGTCATTACACTTATAAGCCAGTATCTTCATCTCAGGATCTATAAGAGCAGAACAATGCTCTTTATAGGGCAAGCCAAACCGATAAAGCCGTAAGATATTTCTTATAGACTACGATCACATCATCGTTCATGCTACTCAGGAGGATTGCCCTAACTCGGCCATCATTCCTCTTCCATGCACGTGATGTCCCCTAATCCTGTCTGTCTGATGTGTGGTACCCTCCCCGGAGTCCACCATCTCATGCCTCAGAATTTTAATTAGATCTTGCCCCTCAAGTATAAATTGAATCTACCGGTGAAAAATCACATAATTATCATCATTCAATTTTATTTCCCTTGCAAATATCTAATACGACAGTTTTAGAAACAGTCATAGAGATTTTAGAGACTTATCGATGCTTATTCTCACATTTTGTACATCCTATGAATCAACAAGATCCAAATAATTCGAATACATACCCCAAGACGAGCGTATGAATCAACAGACACCATACACCATAATTCGGGATAGCATCTCACTATTTAGACTAGGATTCAATGCATAAAAACCCATAAAAAATCACTTTTATGAATGTGGGACCCTCAAAAACTTGAAAAAATTTCAATTCCAGATGACCTGACGCACCGACAGCGGTCCCACGAGCCTGCACGCACTTGGGACAATCTCTGGCGTGTTCCAGACGCGTAGCGCGTCCGGCACGCCCCAGCACACGCGAGACCCGAGTGCGCAGGTCGGTTCCGGACCCGGGACACGGGTCAGAACCCGAAACCCGGTCCCGGAGCTGGTCTCGGGTTGATCGCGGGTCGGGGGGACACGTGTCCTGGTCGTAATCGACCTGGACGGCCCCGACAGATTCACGCGGCTTTCGCGCGCGTGAACCACACGCGCCTCATCCCTTTCGCTGTAGGCGCCTGCCTCGCACGTGTATCTCACATGCCTGGGAGTTGGGCTTCATCTTCTTCGCCCGACATCTCTGCAACTAATTTTTCCGACACGGTTTCCGGAAACCTCAAATTCCGGTATCAACAACATGCAATATATATATCAAAATGTAGATCTAGCAGAGACAAACACTGATCTACCAATTTTATACACTGATTTGACCTAAAACTCGTCAAATCTGGGGTTTTAGGGTTCGGTCACTATTCACGATCGAATGGTTTAACCGAAATTTTCTTAGCCTAAACGTACTCAAAAAATTACGAAAAAATTATTTTCGTATTCTAGGGATCATGGGTAACACAATGGTGTTCTCGGATTCACGAAACTCATCCGTAATCCGAATCCCAAATTTTTATACCCTATAAAATAAATCCAAAAATTATTTTTTAATAATCCAACGTATGTTCTGATATCAATGTTGGATTATTTTACTCAATTCACATGCAGCGGAAGCATACTCAATAATTTTCGAAAAAATAAAATTAAAGAACGGGTATAGAAATAAATATCTCAACGCGTAGAGTCCCAAAATTGATCGTACATACCTCGATCGGATCTCGCGATCGGGATGGTGATCACGATATTAATCGAACCACTACCGCAATACCACGACACCGTAACCCTCAGTCCGGTGATCATCGTGATGGGAAAAATTCCCTACGCAAAATTTTTCTTATGCCCTTATTTTTATTCTCTCTGAATATTTGTGCTTCTCTTGGCCACGTACAATGCTCTAAGAAAAAAAATGACTTCCTCAAAATAAAAGTCTTGTCACTTAAGAGAGAGAGAGAGAGAGAGTAGTTATCTTAGGGTGCTTAATGGTGTAATGGGAGTTATGGGAAGTTATCCCATAACTTCCTAAAATGCCCCATGATGGGCATAAAAAGTTAACACTATAACCCATTTTATTGCATGAAAATGATGATTTCGTGAAGCTAAATCTCAAGAAAGTTTGGATAGGTTCATCCCATAATATGTGAGTGGGAGATATTGAAAGCTAGAGAGCGGAGTCAGTGATTGTGGGCACCCATGACAGGTCAACCCGATCAAGACCCACTTCCTCTTCTACTACCCTGGATAAAAGCTTTCTACAGAAGCCTCATGCGCTTGCTCTTCTAGGTGCTAGTGAGAGGAGGCAAACACACGTGACATTGTGAGACAGAAACTGAGGGAGAGAGAGCACTTGAGCTTGAAAGAGAGCTTGCATGCCTTAGTTTTCAAAATGAAAAATAGTCTCTGTGTTCATCTAAGAAAGCTCTTTGGACGGAAATCGTCAAAAGCATTTAGGTTGTGGATAGAGTGTAGTTTTCGACTTGTGATTCTGCAACCGACCAGAATATGTGATTCAATCAATGAATAATCCGAATTCCGCTACATAATTTACGTCGGACAAGAGAGGTAATTAACTTTTAATGTTGGATTCCTTGTCTGATGGATGTGTTGTCTTCGTCCTTCAAAAAATGTGTGTACCCTTATTCCCTTCATATCAGGCGATGGATGTCGTCACTTTAAACTTCTAAATCGGCTTGAATCAATATTCCACGTATTTTTAATCTTCAATTTTTCAACATTTCCTTATCGGCATATCCTTTCTAAAGCTCTTATAGAATATCTTCCAAATTCTTCTTTTTCTGGCTAATTGTTATTTTTCAAAAGAAATCTCAACATGTTATTATTCATGTCATTTTGCTGATCATATTTATCTGTCACGTCAGTGATTTAACTGACACACCATGTTGACTGCGTAAAACGATCTTACAATAATATAACAAAATTCTTTATAGATTGCTTCATGATAGGGTGAATTTAGCTATTATTACAGGTTAAGTCCCAAGTTTAAAAAAATAAATAAATAAATAAATGAAAAATTAAAGAAAAAAATAAATGAGTTAGGGGTTCAAGTGCAGGAGTAAATCAAAAACTTTGGGGTTTAATTGCCCAGGGAACAAATCGGGAGAGGTGATTTTGCAATTTTGTAAATCATTTGGAAACCACACTCATCAATCAAATGCATCCCAACATTACAGTTTCAGATCAAAGAGGGGAAATACAAAATAATAAATTGAAGTAATGAAATATAAAATTTAAAAGGAAAAATTTGTCATTCGTTGCCGACAATTGAAGAGAGGGAGCTAATTATAACACGGACTTGTAATTTCCCTAATGATGTCACTGTTTAATTCAAAATATTCATATTAAATTAAATTAATTAAATTTTCTCCGGTCATTTCTGTCCCTCTTTATCTCTCTATTTTCGAAATTTTTAGAATCAATAATCAAAGCTTATATAATAATTATCAATTTAAGAGTATAAATGCCTGACAAAAATGTTCAATTTCTTTTTTTTTTTTTCACACTGACAGCAAGATAGAATCCAAAATTCAAAAGTTGGGTCACCAATAAGATTTCTGCCCTTGGATTTGGTTTCTTGAGAGAATTTATGTCAAAAAGGAAGAGGACAACTCTTTGGTTGGTAAGTCAAAAACAAGGATTATTCCAATATGGCCTGTTGCGAAGCTTATAATAAGGGCATTTGGTTTTGTCAAACATGGATCGCAGAAAGATGACCCTAAACATAAAGTCACCTTTTGAAGGCTAAGGACCAAGTCCGACCGCCCCCCTCCCCCCGCCCCGGGGGGAAGGGGGGATTCTATAATTCCACAGATCCCAGACATTAGATTGTGAAAACAAATATTCCACAAATCTCATATTTGAGAATAAAAAACACTATGTTAAGAAGGTAGCCCCGGTAGCCCCAGAAACAGACTACTGTAAATTCCGAATCGGATTAATTAAAATATAATTTTGGATACCGATGATAGACACCAAAAAAAAAAAAAAAAGATTATCAATTTTATTCCCTTTTAATGGAAATAATCGAAATGCCTGGTACTTTAAAAAAAGAAAAAAAATCCCTCTCAATATCTCAATCCATTTCAGATTTTTCATCCAAATGCCGACCGAAATATTATGGACGTGCTCTATTCATTCCATTGCAAAATATATAATTGTTTACAGATGCAACCTATTTATGTAGAGTTGTAGACTACTGAGTTTGGTTTGGAATGAGAAGTCTTTATTATCAAATACGATGCGGCCCGGTACAGGTGGCTTGCTGGAATCAGCCACAGAAAGTAGTTTGAAAATCTGTGGCATGAGACAAACCAACCTTGATCTAACATATCCTTTTGACTCAACCACTTCATGGAAATTTGCCTCCTCCTCGTGTGTGTGTGTGTGTGTGTGTGTGTGTGAGAGAGAGAGAGAGAGAGAGAGAGAGAGAGAGGGAGGGAGACTTGTTTGGGGTCTGGAGAATTTCTGAGAATTTAATATATATATATATATATATATATATATATATTAAAATTCATTTGATATCTTTTAAGAGAATTTCTGGTTTCTCTTAAAAACGGTATTCGAAATAGGCAAATTTGCAGGATGAAAGTCAAGAATCTCCTTTTCTTGATATGAAGAGTATGGGGAAGTGTGGATCTGTTTGTGGTGTTTTGTGTTGTAAAGTTGTAATATGGCATGACAATCATATGCAGTGGCGGGCGGAGCCACATGAACGAGAGTGTGGGCTATTGCCCCCCAAGACCAAAATAACTTATTATTTTATACATGGATTATTTTATACATAAATCCGTCAGTGCCCCTACCTACATTGCCCCACTGTTATGACATTTGCCCCATTACTCTGGCTGTCTTGACATTTGTCCTCATTACCCTTTGGGTCCTGCACCCGTCGGTGATCATATGGGATAAACATTTTCAAGTATATCAAACTCTGTGACTGTGGTTGTGTTGATGTTGACATCATGGGCTTGCTTGTCAAAATAGCCAATCCAATTGGTGGAAAAACAGAAAACAAATTGGAAAGTTGAGTTCATAGGAAAAGACCATCCTACAAAACTGCATTTTCACATTTCAGACAGGACGCGTAATAAGAGGGGAAAAAATCATAAACAGCTATATTTTAAGTAATAACTCTTACTTCTATAATATAGGCTTGATTGATAGGAGTTTTAGGATTTTGGTTATTCTGATATAGAGAGAGAATAAGATGAGAGAGGGAATAAAATTCAGATAATTTTCCAAGAGTCCAAAATAATTTCCCTCCCTCCGTCGTAGAGTAATATTTATCCCAAATTAATGGGAAAATTTGTTTATTAAATGTCATTAAAGGAGAGTAAAATATTAAGAAATAATTCTGATGTCAGAGCTATTTCCCAAATTATTAAGCTAACTTTCGTCTAAGACTAATTTAAGTTTGTTTAATGTTGGTTACCATGCTAGAGGTAATGGTTAGTTACCCGTGTCCTCAAGGGGACAGTCTAATAGTAACAGCTCCCCTCTTCCGACCCCACAATCTGAGATTTGTAACCACAAAAAAAAAGAAAAAGATTCCCCTGATCCAACTAGGTGGTTCCACAGAAGAAACATAGTATATTCTAAAACTAAGTTTGTTTAATTAGTTAAATATCATGAGAAATAATAATAATACAAATACCTAGTTGATCAAATAGTTAGATATTAATATCCAATAAATAAAATTTTAAATTTAAATTTTGTGTACGGAGGAAATAGATGTCAGGAGAGTTTTACCCTTAATGGTCAAATTCGATTCAAACTGAATTTAGTCGATTTCAAAATAGTTGTCATATACCGGTGACTTTTTTGAAAAATAATAATGAAGATGTAATTTAATAATTTAATAATTTAATAATTTCCCTCCCTCAGCTGTAGCCTCCGTCGTGCTCCACCACCCCTCCCTCTACCTCGCTGTCTCACTGTCGCCCCCTCTTTCCCTCGGTCTCACTCTCCATCTCTCTCTTTCTCTCTCTTGGTAGCTCTCCCACTCCTCCGCCGCTGCCGCCACTGCAACCGCCTTCAACCACCACCCAAGCCACCATCGTCCTATTCTCTCTCTATCCCCCTCACAGCTCTCTTCCTCCCGTAAGTTCTCTCTCTCTCTCTCTCTCTCTCTCTCTCTCTCTCCCCCCTGTGCGCGCGACTGCCGTGCGTGACAACACCCTCCTGCGCGTGCCAGCGCGCGACAGCCCCCACCTGCGCGCGCGCCAGCACGCGACAGCCCCCACCTGCACGCGCGCCCGCACACGACAGCCTTGAGCGCCCGTGCAGCGCGCATGCTAGCCCTTGCGCGTACGACAGCTCTTGCGCGCGCGGCGACAGTGCTCCTTCCCTGCTCGCACGCTCGCGCGCCTTCTGCCACTCTTGCAGAGCCCCAAATCAGCAGACTTCGAAACCCTAGGCCAGGTCTGTACTCATCTCCTACGCAGGTGATGACCAATTCCTAACCCTAGTTCTAGGGTTTTGAATTTTCTGAGTAATTAGGGTTAATTGCTAACATTTGCTCCGAATTTGAAATGTTACAGGTTTTAGACTGAACCGAAAGGCGAACAGAGACTAGATTTACGAGTTGAGAAAACCCTAGGTGAGGGATTTCTGACTGATTCAATTAATTGAATGCATTTAGGATAAATTTAGGGTAAATTAGAGTGAAAATGTATTTCATATGATAGGATGTATATTAGATTTGATTTATATGCGTTATCAGACATTATATGTAATTGTTTAGGTAAAATATACGAATTGGGCTGTTCCGGATGATAGAATCAGGCTGACTTGATTAGAATAGTTTCTTTTAAAGTTTAATTTGACGTATGCATGAAAATAGTTAGAAATTGGATCTAAGTTTTGGGATTGGTACAATCTTTTTCATTTTAAGTTGTCTTACATATAAGAAATCGAAATACAATATTCGTAATATGAAAATAGGTTTCAATACCTTTAAAATGAGATATGGTTTGAAGAAATCGGATGAAAATTGAAAAGTGTATGAATTTTCAAAGATTTTTCTAATTTATAGGAAATTTATGTATTTTAGACTTATTTTCGATTTTGAACAGTTTTAGGTTTGAATTTAGCTTGATTTTGATTTGGTTATTTACTTATAAATGGAATGAAATTGATGACATTGGAGTATATTTATAAATTGAAGAATTTAGGGCTTGTACGAATTTAAGAAAAATGATAAACCCTAAAAATAGTTAGAAATTTGATGATCAATAGTGATTATTTGATTAGGTTGATCTTTTGGAGACTCGAGGAGTCAATTTGGTTTGATTGTGGAAATAGGGAGTGATTACCCTCCCTAGAAAGTGAGTGGGACCCTAATCTCTTGCATGAAATAGTGAAACCTGATTTTATCGTGTTTTTAATAAAACATGCTTTTGATATGCATTGTCTCAATGTATGGAATTGAATTTCAAATCTGTTTTGTGATTATTGGAGTGTTGTAAACTTATGATTTCTATGACTATGCATCTATGGTTTGAAATGAATTAATATTATGTCATTATTTGAGAAATAGAATGTTTTCTATTCTACCATTGCATTGGTTTGTTGATTTGAAATGATTTTGATGAAATGATTTGAAATGTTTTGATGAACTATGTGGGTTGGATGCCCACTAGTTATGAGATGATATGATATGATTAAGTCCCGGTGAGGGACGGATGTTCTTGATATATTCCGTAGCTACGAAGGGCGTTTGTAAAGGCACGGGTTGCCCGGATATGCTTTGGCCAGAGGTATCCGCAAACGTCATGATTGTGATATGTATGGCCCGGTTGAACCATGTATTTGGGGAGGTCCGCTAGCATAGGCGGTTTAGCACCGGGAGTTGTTTGTACATGATTGTGATGTTCCATATGGGCCCAATTGAACCGAAAAGGGAGGTCCGTCAAATATCGACGGTCTAGCACTGGGAGTTGCTTGTACATACCAATGTCGGGGTAGAGAGCAACTTTTGAACATTTGCATAATAAAAAACCCTCGATGCGCCTGTCCTTGGTCATGGTTGACCTTTGTCAGGATTATTTTTTGCTTGCTCTAAAATGATACTTGATTTTTAAATGGATGCATATATGTAGGATATCGTGTGAATAATTAAATGAGTTCATTTTATTCGAAAATATCATGATTTACTGCGAAATTTGAATCATTGGTTACGAATGATATTATTTGACACTCCAATGTTCACCTACACTATTAGTACTTGAGATTAATCCCCTCACTCACTGGGTATCTTCTTTGATACTCACCCCTCTTATTTCCCTCCTCAGACAGGATTATTGTGCTAAAGCGACATTTCAAGCTCTAGAGGTTTTGGTGGATTCGGTATACTACGACGGTGAGAATTTAATTTAAGATGAAACTCGAAATCCTTATCTTATTTCGACCCTACGAAGTCTTGATATTGAGGTTCGTAGTTGGCCATGTATATATTATGGGATGACTATATAATTTTTGGACTTTTGTTTGCGAAACTCTCATATTTCACTTGCATTGAGGTATTTGTAAATATTTAAAATGTTAACTTGGGAAATTTGTTATACATTTGTATAAACTTAGGTCCGCTCAGTGTGGCGACTACTCATTGCTGTAGTTGGGCATGACAGTAGAGGTCTGTGACTAGGACTGTTAGTGTTTATATTAGCCTTGCGTTGTTCTGGATATCCGCTGTGAATAGATTGACAAGATTTGAATGTGGTGGATTGTTGTGAGGCTGGGATGGCTATTTATTTATTTGATAGGGTGGATGTCTATTATACAAGTTTATTTGTACATGAGAGACCTCCGATTTATGGGAAGGTTCTGTCCGATTTTCTGTAGAAATACAACCGGCATCTAGGGCAACGGGCGGCTATTCACGATCCCGGTTCGGGACATGACAATGGGCGAGTTAAAGATGGTAAATTGAGGCATCCTGCTGATACTAAGGCATGGAAGAAACTTGATGCATATGATCCATCATTTGCTTATGATTCTCGTAATGTTAGGTTGGGATTAGCTACTGATGGTTTCAATCCATTTGGGATAATGAGTGTTTCATATAGTGTGTGGCCAGTGATTTTAGTTCCTTATAATTTACCACCTTGGCTTTACATGAAGAAATCATCACTCATTTTATCAGTACTTGTTCCTGGTCCAGAATCTCCTGGGAATAACATTGATGTATGTTTGCGGCCTTTGGTGGAGGAGCTAAAAGAACTATGGAACATTGGAGTTTAGACATATGATGCATCCAAGAAACAAAATTTTCAATTGAGGGCTAGTATTTTGTGGACTATTAATGACTTTCCAGCATATGCATATACATCAGGATGGAATACCAAGGGAAGGTAGGCTTATCCTTCATGTAATAAGTTCACTTCATCACTTTATTTAAAGAAAGGAAGAAAGACATGTTATATGTGTCATAGGAAATTCTTACCAGCCGATCATAGATGGCGACATGATAAAAAAGGCTTTAATGGTAATGTAGAGTTAAGTGAGAAACCTCCACCATTATCTGGAAATGATGTTTTGGAGCAATTAGAAATATGGAAATATGAAAATGAGATCTCAGGAGGGATGAAAATCCCTAGGGAGAATTATCTTAGTAATTGGAAGAAAAAAAGTGTCTTCTTTGAATTGCCATATTGGAGTTCACTTTTGTTACGACACAATTTAGATGTGATGCATATTGAGAAAATTTTCTTGAAAGTGTGCTAGGAACATTATTCAACATTGAGGGAAAAACAAAAGACAACATAAATAGCCGATTTGATATGAAAGACTTAGGGATTAGGTCTGAACTTCATCCAATTCAGGTAGATGATAAAGTGATATTACCCGCTACATGTTATATGATGTCTTCAACTGAGAAGTTAAAGGTTTGTGAATTTTTGAAGGAATTGAAGGTGTCGGATGGTTATTCCTCGAATATCTCAAGATGTGTGAATGTTAAAGAGCGAAAGATAGTTTCTCTCAAAAGCCATGACTGTCATGTTTTGATGCAACAATTATTGCTGCTAACAGTCCAAAATTTGTTACCTAAAAATGTGTGTGAGGTCTTAATTGAATTGAGTCAGTTCTTTAAAGAGCTGTGTTCAAAGGTATTAGTTGTTAAAGAATTAGAACAACTTGAGCATCACATTGCTCTAACACTCTGTAAATTAGAAATAGTGTTTCCACCATCATTCTTTGATATTATGGTACATTTGGCTATTCATTTACCAAACGAAGCTAAGATTTGTGGGCCTGTGCAATTTTGGTGGATGTATTTCATAGAGAGGTTAGCAGTTCAAAATTATGATATTATGTAATTTAATTCACTTTATGTTATTAGATTTATGTTCAATTAATTATATTATACTTATACAGGTATTTACGTGAATTAAAATCATATGTGAGGAATAAAAGTTATCCCGAATATTCAATTACTGAAGGTTATCTTGCTGATGAGTGTTTGACTTTTTGCTCAAGATATCTTCATGGTGTTGAGAATCTTTTTAATAAAGTAGAAAGGAATTTTGTTGGAATAGATGAAGGCAAAAATTTATTGTCAATTTTTAAGCAACATGGTCATCCTACAATAAAGGGAGCATCACGTGAGCTTACTAAAGAAGAATGGAGGCAAGCTCATCTATGTATTGAAGAATTGTGATGAAATTTCTTCATTTATAGAGTAAGCTCAAAATAGTTTTATAAAGTGTAACTAAAAAATTAATTTGATGATTTAGTTTTAATATTGTCATTTTCATTGTCATTGTAGGAATCACAAACAACTCCTAAGTGAATGTTTGGACTTAAATGGGAGGAACTTGGACAATATGCATGACAAGGAATTTCCAAAATGGTTTGAGAAAAAAGTAATTAAACTAATCTTAATCTTAATGTTAGATTAGTTTAAATTATATTAAAACTAATTTGCTTTCAATATTTATATACAGGTAACTCAATTATACAAGCAACATAGCGAGCCAGTTAATAAAGAAATTCTTTCACTTGCTCATGGTCCTGAGATGATTTTGACATGTTATAAAGGTTATAATGTCAATGGTTATAGATTCCACACTAAGGATCGAGAGAGAGAACTAAAAACTCAAAATAGTGGGGTTCTTGTTATTGAAGTGGCAAATAGTTCTGCAGCTATAAGAGATAATTGTCCCATAGTTGATAATGTGGAATACTATGGTACATTATTAGAGATTATTGAGTTACATTATATTGGAGGAAATCATTTGGTTTTGTTTAGATATGATTGGAGAGACGTCCATGATAAAGGTAGAGGAATAAAAATTGATAATTATGGGTTTACTTGTGTAAATTGCACAAGGTCTTTAAGGACTAATGAGCCTTTTGTGCTTGCCACTCAAGCACAACAAGTTTTTTATGTGAAAGACATGTTAGATTCTAGTTGGTATGTGGTAAATAAAACCCAACCTAGAAACGTCTATGAGATGCCTTGTGTGAATGTTAGTGCTAATGATGATGAGCCATACCAACAAAATGAATTATGTATTGGTGGATCCTCAAGAGGACTTTCTGATGTTGGTGATGACATTAATTGGCAAAGGATTGATGTTGAAGATGAAGTAATAGAGAGTCCTCAAGAGGATTTTCAGAATTCTTTCATAAAAAAGTTTATGAAAGAAAGGAAAAGGGGGAGGAAAAGGAAGAAAATGAGAATGTTAAGTAAATTTTTAATTAATGATGATGTTGATGAAGATATAAGGTATGATGTAATTTATTCATTATTTTATTTTTTAACATAACACGTATTATAAAATATTTAAATTTATTGACTTGCTAATATCTTATTATTGAGTTATATATGCAGTTAATCTATATTTGAGATGGCTTCTCAGCAATCAAGTGGCAACAGCATTAGTGAAACAACACCCACACCACCTAGTAGTGCAGGTTCTTGATATTAATTATAATGTACTTAGACTTCGTCATTTTAGTATTTGTAATCTTTAACATATTTTTTTTTTTTTTGGGATTTAGGTTCAACTTCTGAAAGGAAAAGGACCAGAGGAAAAACAAGAAATCTTCGACTTTGTGGATTGACTCAGAAGCTGAAGTTAGAGTTCAATAGTCAAGATCAACCAACGGGCATGAATGCAAATAAGTTGACCAGTGAAATAGGTGTCATAGTTCGATCATCAGGTGATGCTCCAATTTCAAGTATCATATGGGACAACATTCCAGAAGAGAAAAGAGAAAAAAATGTATCAAAGAATAAAGGTAATTGGCTTCTTTTATTTTACTTTCAATTGAAATATTTTTATTAGTATAATCATATATTAATTTATAAATTTTCAGGACAAATTTGAGTTTGAAGAAAGTCCTTTGAAGAAACAACGAATCATGCAAAAATTTAACAAGAAATTCAATGATTACAAACATAAACTAAAAGTGGAGCACTATGACAATTTTGACATTGATGAAGAAAGACTTGCAAAAATACCAGAAAATATTGAAAAGGATGATTAGAAGATATTTTGTGCTTACATAGCTACCCCTGAGTATCAGGTATTATAACATATCAAATTTTATATATATTGAATATGATTTGTTCATTTATTTTTCAACTTATTTGAATAGGAAATGAGTGCAAGGAATAAGAGAAATCGAGCAAAACAAGTAGTTCAGCACACATCAAGCACTAGAAGCTATGCAGTAATTAGAGCAATAGAGGTATATGTGTAATTTTAAAGTTTAATTACAAGTGTTATTTTTCACTTTTTATTTTATTTTTGATTGAATGCATGTAGGCTGAGAAGGATCCAGAGCATCAAGAACCTTCTCAATGGAAAATGTTTCAAATAACTCATACAAAAAAAATGGAAGTATGGTTTCTGATGCTGCTCAAGAGATTGTGGTAAGTATTCAAATTCAAAAAGTAAATAGTTCACTTAAAGTTTCATATTTATTCTCTGAAAAATGTTTTTGCAAGATAAGTTTAATAGTTTATATTCTCAATCAAGTGACTCTTCAGAGCCAATCGAAGAAGATGAGATTTTTAGACAAGTTATAGGACCGAGAGACATGGTCGTGTACATGGATACGGTTTGGGTCCTACCCCAAGTTCTGTATATGGATCATCTTCAAAACGCAGTGAATAATTAAGTATGTTGGAAACAGTCAAAAAACAAAATGACATCATGCAATCATAGTTGGATGAGTTGAGAAAGGAGAATGAAGAGGAAAGAAGAAGGAATGAAGAGGAAAGATTGAAAAATGAAGAGGATAGAAGAAGAATGAGGATGAAAGAAGGAGGCATGAAGAGGAAATTAAAAAAATGGAAGAGAAATTTGAAGCATTGCGTGCCTTAGTAGAGAGTAGAACAAGGTCTTCTTGAGGTGAGTTAAACCGATACTAAAGCTAATTACAATTACATTTACTTGACTTAATGCTTTTTGTTAGGCTATGCTCT
This sequence comes from Dillenia turbinata, assembly GCA_037126225.1. NCBI lineage: Eukaryota > Viridiplantae > Streptophyta > Magnoliopsida > Dilleniales > Dilleniaceae > Dillenia > Dillenia turbinata. The sequence goes on from JBAMMX010000011.1 coordinate 17,070,383, forward strand.
GTTTTTATATCAAAACATTTATGATGTTAGAGACTGAAATGGTTATACTAATAGCTGGTTGCTATCTACAGAAGCAACACATTGCTTAATTGTGCATTTTCTGGGACATAAATTTAATGGAACATAAATCCTTATTCACTAGAGTGGGTTGGAAGTCTAGTGCCCCTATTCATGTGCTGCACATCATACATTTCAATTGGACCAAATGGAAGAGGAATATGTAAAATTTCTTGCATAGTGATAATACTAGTTTGCTGGTCAAAATGGCTTTCAAATAAATTTTGTATGATATATATTATATTTACATAGGCAAATTCATATTTCTCCTATTGAGTGTTTCAACTTTTCAAATTCTTGCCCAAATCAAGGATTTTATCATAACAAAGTGTAGATGGCAAGACTGATAATAGTAAGTTTGGTGTATTCAAAATCCTTTCTATCCTCTATTTTATGTTTTAACTTCTATATTTTTTGTGATAAATGTTGATCATCACCTAATCTATATGTAGTTAAAAATGCATTCAGTGCAGGAACAGTACTTGTTCCTACTTATATTATAACACATGTAACTGTTTATAAAAGGAAGCCTGCAATGGAAATTCATGTAAGCAGCCTCGTAGTTTTATAATTATTTTTCTTTGTTTTTTCTTTCCTCTTTCTTTTTTATTCAAAAATTATGTTTTGTAATTTTTTCTTTTTGTGTAGGTATTTTTAAAAATGTGGAATGAAGCAACTAAAAAAGGGTGGAAGTGCAATTTCAAGTCCTCTGTGCATATACATGACTAATCCAAGGTTCAAAAGGTCTGTGCAATAGAAAAATGACCCTTGACAATGAGAGGGCTCCTGAAAGCACCAAGTGATCCCCAATTACATCTCCATGATTGGTTTATGTACCTTCCAACACATTGATAGATTACCAGTTTTTTATGATGGAACATTTGATGGTCAAGGGCCTATTGCTTGGCCTTACCGAGAAAAGATTCAGGCTCTCACTATCCCTTTGAAGTCTGATTTTTGACATAGCTATTTTTTTTTTAATTGTTCATATAAACCCTACACATTCAAGTTATATTGAATCAACTTCTTGTATTTTTATGTCATGTTAATCAAATTATATTTTTATTTTTTTTCATATTATTAAATACTTTCTCAATTAAATTGTTGTTTTATATCTGTGTTGAATTGATAGTGCTTAGTTAAAGTTGGTCAAGAAATGTACAATCATTTTTGTCAATTACATTTGCCTTTAAGGATGATCAAATAGTTATTATTATAAACTCCTTTAAGCGGAGACTCCACATTTAATGGGGGCTATTATGTTGTCACTAAATGTAAATTTAGTGGAGGCCGTTTCGGTCCTCACTAGATGGCAAAACATTTAGTGGGGGCCATTACCGTTGCCATTAAATGTCCATATTTGGTGGCGGCCATTTGGGCCCCCACTAAATGTGGCCGCCATTTAGTGGCGGCCACTTGGGTCCCCACTAAATGTGGCCGTCACTATAACTTTTTTTAGTGACAAGGGAGCGGCGGTCACTAAAAGTCATATTTAGTGGCGGCCACTTTGCTGGCCGTCCTAATACTTTTAGTGGTGAAGTTTTTAGTGACGGTCGTTGATGACCACATGACCGCCACTATAAAGTTTTAGTGGTGGTCATCAACACATATAGTAACGACTCTGGCCCCCACTATAAGTGCTTTGTGCTGTAGTAAATGTAACACTCAAAATTATGGAGAAATCAAGGATCTTGAATCAAAATTGATTGAGGAATGTTGGCAAAGAAATGATGGACAAAATGGAAAGATGTAATCTAATCTGAATTGGATTCACTTACTAAATGCAAGATTTTGGACCTGTAATCCAAACACCCAAAGGTATAAAATCCGTCGAATATAAATAGGTTTTTATGCGAAAACAAAATGAGAAAAATGAAATTGTGTGATATAAAGCATGTCTTGTAGCATAAGGATTTTCACAAAGACCAAACCTTAACTATAATGAGACATATTCCCCTACAGTGAATGCAATTACATTACAATTCCTTTTGGCCTTAGTGGTATATAAAAAACTCGAGATACGTTTAATGGATGTGGTCACTGCTTACTTATATGGGACATTAAAAAATGATATTTATATGAAATCCCTAAAGATTTTAAATTGCCAAAAATATGTGATCCAAACAATCGAGAAATTTACTCTATTAGATTGTAAAGATCTTTGTATGGTTTAGAGTAGTCAGGGCAAATATAGTATAATCATTTAAGCGAATGTTTACTTAAAAACGATTATATTAATAACCCAATATATTCATGTGTTTTTATTAAGAAAACTGAAATATGATTTACAATCATTGCGGTATATGTTGATGATTTGAGTCTTATTAAAACTCTTAAAGAGATTTCTAAAGTTGTTGAATATTTAAAAAGAGAATTTGAGACCACAGATTTTGGAAAAACAAAATTTTGCCTAGGTTTACAAATTGAACATCTAAAAGATGGAACATTTATTCACAATCAAATTATACTATAAAAGTTTTGAAGCATTTCTACATGGATAAGGCACACCCATTAAGTACTCCAATGGTCGTTCGATCACTTGATATTAAAAAAGATCCTTTTAAACCACAAGAAAAAGATAAAGAAATTCTTGATCCTAAAATACCATATCTTAATGCAATTGGAGCACTTATGTATCTTGCTAATTGTACAAGACTTGATATATCATTTGTTGTGAATGTATTAGCAAGGTTTAGTTCTTCTCCAACATGTCAACATTGAAATGGAGCCAAGCATATTCTTCGATACCTCCAAGGAACAATTGATCTTGGATTGTTTTATTTTAATAATTCTAAACCACAATTTGATTAGATATGCGGATACTGAATTCTAATCTGATCCATATAAAGTACAATCTCATACTGGATATTTATTTACATATGGAGGTACTACTATTTCATGGCGATTTACAAAGCAATCTGTAGCCACCACCTCATCAAACCATTCTAAGATTAAATAAGTCAAGAATGTGTTTGGTTAAGATTGATGACTCAATAAATATTTAAAAATAGTGGGCTATCTTCAAATGATAATATTCCTACAGTATTATTTGAAGATAATGCTACCTGTATTACTCAAAATGAGAGGATATATCAAGGGAGATTGAACTAAACATATTTTACCAAAACTTTTCTTGACACGTGACCATGCAATAAGTTCGATCAAGTGAGAATTTAACAGATCCATTTACTAAGACACTATCGACAGTAACATTTGAAAGATTAATAAGAAAAATAGAAATGTATCAACTTAAAGATCTCAAGAGATATTTCCAACAGGGGGAGTAAATGCATATTGAATAGCATACTTTTTTTCTTTCACTAGGATTTTTTCCTACTAGATTTTTCCTACTAAGATTTTAACGAGACTTATTCTCTATGTAATTGACATTCAAAGGGAAGTATTATAAATTTAAAAAAATCTGGTGGATGTCCATTATGGGACATATATCCAAAACATATATTAACACATGCTGACACATGTTCGTACACATGTCTCCTCTATATCACACGTGACAACTTATAAGACACATGTCACATACAGTTCAACCTGTTGCTAACTCACCCAGTGCTCCTGCTACATGTCAACATATTGCAATCCCAAATGCTAACTCACCTGAAGCTCCTGCCATATGTTAACACATTACAACCCTAGGTGCCAACTCACCGGAAGCTCGTGCCATGTGTCAATACATCATACCTCTAGGTGCTAACTCATCACCCCCTTCAACATCTATAAATAGCACCCCTGAAACCTCATTTGTATATCCTTCTCTAAAAAAGGAAATGAAATCTTATTCTCTCAATCTCTCTGTGATATTCATATTTTTTCATTAAGTTAGATCTTTCTGTGCTATTTCTTCTTATAGTATTTCATAATAATCAAAGTATTAATACTAAATTTTCAAGAAATGCAAGTAATCAACATTTTTTTTTTCAAATCTAAACTCCATATTTCCTCAATGTGCTCCTAGTGTGAGAAACAAGAGGTGGCTGGTTAGCCCTTTTTCTCTCTAGAGTATATCTGCCCAAGTAAACCTGGCCATGTTTGGGCTAGCCCAATGTGTAAGGGCCATGCCTAGAACGTGGCCCTTACATGCCAAAGTGGTAACCAAATGTCCTAGCGTGCATGCATGGCATGATAGATCAGCACTTTTCTTTTTCATTTTTTAAAATTAAGAAATTCCTCTAAATATTTTAAATTTTTTTAAAAAATTATTATGTATTTGACGAAACTCATATTTCTGAATTATATGCCATCTTTTATTTTGAAACTCCTTTCTCAAACATAGACTTTCTTTGTCTCAACAATAATTTTTGAATCACACTTGGACATTAATCAAATACCCATCTCTAAGGAGGTAGAGCAAATGTATGATATGTTATTTACGAGATCGGATATATGCTTTCTCATCGACATAGTTAGTAGACATGAGTCAAATCTAGGATTAGTTCATTGGATAATAATTAAACGCATACTCAAGTATCTCAGAAGTACAATAAATCATGCATTATGCAACTAATCCAACGATCTCACTCCCAAATTTGGTTAATGTCCTTTGAGAAATCTTTCTCTTCTAGCACATACGAAATTTTATGACGCCAAATATCATATCTATCGCTATTCAATTTATCACTCTTATCAAAGTCTGCTATAATAGACCTTGATGCCATGGTTTGGGAGGTGATCATTAAATACTAATGATCATATAATATACACATAATTTTGTACTAAAAATTAACATTTGTGATGAAATAACATAAGATATAGATTAGAAAATTCACAAAATGCTCAATCATCATGTATGATCCAAATATTTAATCACCATAAATTTAATTCATAGTAACAAAGTTCAGTAAGTTTTATCTGAGAATTATTCAAATTCTACCAATCTAAAACCACTCACTCAAACACATAAACTATTTAAATCATGTGATATAAGAACACATCTTTTCACATGTATTCATGATCATATAAGCATGCATTTCTATCAGAATGTTCAAATCATAAATATAAGTAAACATTCTCGATTCATACTTAAAATATAAACTATGCATGTCATGCTCACAGATTTCTATAAAAACATGATCATGGTACATAATTTGATTATCTTTCATAGAAAATAATGTTAATGAAAATATCTCTCCTCAACGCATATATATACAAGATAATATATTGATTATTACTACTGAAGTCTACAGTAGAAGTAAATCTCTTTATGACACATGGACTAGAACTATTTATCCTAAATGATAATCATATTTTCATCTTGATTTCTATGTTTTTAACCCTTCATTTTAACTAATGTGATCCTCAAATAAGTGAATTTCTGATCACATTAATCTAAACTTCAGCATCTCTAAACTAATGGTCCAAATGACAAACTCCAAACGCTTTTTTTTATAATCTTCAAAAAATGTGACAAAGTATCTATAGGATCCATCCTATTGTCCATTATTGCATCTGATTTTGCAAAATGTTCTGGATTTACAAAACTCTAGCACTCTCCCGAGAATGCTAAGCGTGCGTCTGAACCTTACCATATTTTAAAAATGAGAATCAATATTAGATTGGACACGTAGCTAATCGTAATATAATAACAAAAATTCAAAACACCAATTTCAAAGAATGTGCTAAATTTCTAATTAATTTTATGTTGAAAAAACAAATTTTTCTTACACAAATAATTGAGCATAAAATCGAAAAGGTATAAACAATTTTCACTTGGATAACTAATAATAAGGAAATAATTTTCTAGATTCACAAAATTTTTCCAGAATTTTTCTAGGACTAAAAATAATTTTTTTAGAATTTTAAACAATTTATAAATTTAAAAATCAATAACAATTATTTTCCAACTCTCAAAAGCAAAATAAAAATTACAAAAAATTCACAAAATATAAGAAATATTTTAGTAAAATTTTTAACCGAAAATGACCCTTCCTATGCCTCCGCACACCGCCGAGTGTGGGCTGTCCTAGCACATAGCTTATACACACCCACACATGTCCAACACTACAAAAAAAAAAAAAAAAAAAAAAAAAAAAACATGGTTTTAGCGATGAAATTTAGCAACAAAAAAAAAATCATCGCTATTTTGTGATGAATTTAGTGACGAATACGCTTTTATTGCTATTTTGCAATGAAATTGGCAACGAAAATAAACTTGTGACAAAATTAGCAATGAATATTTTATTCGCGATTAAATGCATCGCTAATTAGCCAAAAAATATTTTCGACACAAAATTCGTGACTAATTAGCGATGAATAGAAACTTCATGGCTAAATTTTGCCACGAATCAAATACTCGTCACTAAATTTAGCGGTGAATGCTCTTTTCATCATTAAATTTAGCAATGAAAACGTATTCGTGACAAATTTTGTTGCTAATTAGTCACAAAAATCTTTCATGGTTAAAATCGTCACTAATTAACCATGAAAATATATTCATGGTAAAATTTAGTAACGGACTCCAATATTCGTGGTTAAAGTCATTGCTAATTATCCACAAAAAAATATTCATGGCTAAATTTATCACTGAGTATACTTAAAAAGTCGTGACTAATTTCGTAACTAAATTCTTTCTACACTAACCGTGTCTGTAACACCGACACTCATGTCGTAATACCGACACCTCGGTATATTCATATTTGCATTCTTTTCCATTCTAGATATGATATTACTCATGTTTGATATAGAAATTTCGCTAAAAAATTTTTTCAATAAAACCGTCCCCAAACAGATATGGGCTAAAATCGCCGAAAACTAAAAGTTTCTAAATTGGCCACTAAAGGTCAAGTAATGATGAGAATGACTTTAAAAGTGTATAAGGATCTCAAATATAGATAAATATTACTTTGTATCGCTAAATCAGGGATTTCCAGAAAAGTGCCTAAAAAACCCTAATCGGACGGTGATGAGCCTCGGCAAGACTAAATAACCACATTACGATACAAAATGGACTTAGATAGACTTAATATGAGGTAAGGGACCTAGTGTATAATTATGGAAAATTTTGGGGTCAAAATAGAATTTTCAAAGTTCAAGTGACTAGTTTGCAATTTACAATAACTTAGAATTAATCTACTATTTTTATTTTTCCTAAATCCCTAATTGGACAAGTGTAGAGAGAGGGAAGAATGTGATTGGTTCAAAGGTTGGACTAGTGTGAAAAAGTGTGAAAACAAGCTTATTGAAAAGTTTGACTTTGGAAATTTAAACCTTAGGTGGAGAGGTGCTTGTGTTAATTTGGACCAATGAGAGCTTTAAGGTCTTGAGGTGGGGCCCACATAAATAAATAAAGGTGTGATTTGTAGAGATTGAAATAGAAATGGTGGGTCCTACACATATTTAATAAAAATGTAATTTTAATAATAATAAATGTATTAACTAATTAAACAAATGAGTGGGAGAGGGAGAGAGAGAAAATGTGAGAGAGGGAGATGGAGAGGGAAAGAGAGAATAAGTTAGGTTATTTTAGAATAAGTTAGTGAAAATCAAGAGCTAGGATTAAATTTGGACATTGGATGGTTAAGATTAGATGTGAATAAAGTAGAATAGACTTGAAAACCCTAGACTCTTCCTTTATTCTTCAAAAATTCGTGGGAGGCCAAAGAGAGCAAAGAAAACCCTTCATTTTCTTCTTCTCCCTAGCCATAACCTATCCCTTGAAGAAACTTTTGATTTCTTCAAACAATCCTCTAATATTTTTACATAAATCAAACTCTCGTCATCCCTAGAACAACATATCCAAAAATTAGAAGAAGAGAAGAAGGTTTGCTTGGTGATCCAAGGATGGAAACCTAGAGATTCAAGTGAAGAGATCTATGGTTTCTTCAATTTTTTCCTCAACAACTTTAGGTAAGAGAGCTTCCTTTTTATCTTTTGTGTAACATATATTGATTTGGAGCCAAAAGGAAGTCTGTAACATGGTGACTCTCTATAGACCAAAAGTTGGATCAAAGAAGAAAATAGAGATCGTTGGAGGAGAACACTTGTTTGGAGCTTGAGACACCACAACTTGAGGTATAAAAATTCTGCACTTTGTTTGGACTTGAGGACATTTCATTTGATATGATAATGTGTTGATTTAAGTTTAGTTTAGGCGTAAAAATCAAGTAAATGAATGCTATAGTGTGTGCAGAAAAATTCAGCATGTGAAATGTTTGATTTAAGTCTTGAATAGTCACTAAATGAGGTGAGAAACCGTAGGGGAACATGTGCAGAAAAATTCAGAACTTTGGGTATGAAATTGGATAGGTTTTAATGTAATTTTGGGTGTTAAAATGTGAGATTTATGTATTTGTGTGTGTGCTGGATTTTGGCATTGAAGTATGAGGTGTATATATGTGTGTTAGTGAATGGAATGAAGAAAGAATGAGTGCAGAATTTTCTGCACTAATGGAAGCTAAAAAGGAAGTCATTTTCATGTGAAATATTTAGTGAAATGTAAGGAAAATGGAATACGAAAGTGTGCAGAATTTTGTAGTGTATTGTTGACTATATGTATGTGAAATTGAGGTCATGAGTGTGAGGAATTATGTGTATATGTATGCTGAATTTTGGATAAAGGTTAGTAAGTATGTGTATGTAAAATGTCTTGACCGAATCAATGGGAGAGAACAAGAGAGTGCATGCTGTCCGGGAGAGATTGGGAATGAATCTAGTAAGCAAAATGGAGGCTTATATGTGTATGTAATGAGGTATAAAAGTGTATGCATGTATAGTGATATTGGTGAATTAAAGTGATGTGGAAATGGGTAATTGTAAAGATTGTGCAAAAGCATGTGTTTGTACTTATATGATAAATGATGGTGTTATATTGGTGTATTGAAGAGGAGAATTTGATAAAGAATTTTGAATAAGAGTGTGTGTGTGAATCTTGACCTATAATGTATAATGTGTAATTGAATGATGATTTTAATAGTTGATAGTGGCACTTTGTTAGTTGAGTTGGGTATCTTTGATAATGTGCGGTTGAAGTTAAAGTTTGGATGGTTGAAAGGGCATTAGTGTATATATATATATGGAGTCTAGTAAAAATGTTCTAGGCTTCAATCTTATATAAAGTAGTTAAAATTAAATGTAACATTTAATTTTTCAATACTATAACACTTATATGTGTTAAATATATTATTATTTATTATTGTAGTGATATATTGCTAGATCGTTTGAGGGAAAACTCTTTCTGTTGTTGTGGAGCATTTTAGGGAGTGACGTGCCCTCCCGTATACGGTGAGTGGGACTGTAGACACTGTGTTTTCAATTGAACAAAATCCCTATTTTACAGTTTTCAAAATGACATATTTTGTGAAATGTGTGTAAGCATTGGTTTTGACCTATGATTTTTAAATGCTCTCTTTTGTGATTACTGGAGTGTCTAAATGATTTAGTTAAATGTTATGCATCCATGATTTGTATTAAAAATATATCGTGCCACTCTTTGGAATTGTGATATATTTATATACTATCATTGCATTGACATTTTAATTAAAAGGATTTGATGAAATACATTGGCACGCTGTTTTGAAATGATTTGATGATTTATATGTGGGCTGGATGCCTACTTGAGATGGAATTGACGGATATGATGATGTGATGATATTATTGATGGATTCCGTAGCTACGAAGGACATTTGTAGAGACGCCCCTTGTGCGTTCGGATACATTTCGGCCGGAGATATCCGCAAATGTCATGGTTGTGATGTGTATAGTTACGCTCGGATGAACCAAATTTGGGGAGGACGTGTGTTACACCACAATCTAGCTCCGAGTGAGGTACTATACTTGGTTGGTTGGGTATACGTATAGACACGGGCTAACCGGTTGAACCAAATGTGGGGAGAACATGTGTTACACCACTGTCTAGCACTTGATGAGACCTATAGCCAACGTTGGGGAAGAGAGCTAATGTTTTCTATACTTGCATATGAAAAACCCCCAACGTGCCCTTCATTGGTCGTGGTAGACCACTGCAGGGAATGTCTTATTAGCAAGCTCTATATGATTTTGGATATTGTAAATGGATGCATATTTTGATACCATGATGTGTGTGATGTGAACATTTGATTTCCGGATATGACATGTTTGGTTTTGATATTATATTGGTTTTGAAATGTATTTTGACACTCCATACTCACACTTAGATTGAGAACATATTGTCGATCCCCTCACTCACTGAGTATTTCCCCATAATACTTATCCCTCACTTTCCCCCTGATTTTCAGTTATAGACTTGGCAGAGAGAGACGTGTCGAGTGAGTCGACATATTTGACTTTTGTTAGAGACCTCGGACTCGGGTATGGTATCGTCCATTCTTCCGCAGTGTTGTATTTGGTGATGTTGGATGATGTATATGTTCATTTTGAGGTCTATAGAATGACCAATGTATATTTTAATGGGATGACTGTATTATGTTATGTAACGTAACTTGACACTCTCAGTTGTTTTGCTTAATTATGCATTGAGGCACTGTGTTGGGATTTTTACATACTTTTACTTGGGAAATCATGTTTTTGAGAAAACAGGTTTTATACAGGTATTGATGTTAGTCTGAGTTGTCTCGATATGCATGTCGAGAGGTGGCAGCATACCGGATAACGGACGGTTGTTCATGGCCTCGGATCGAGGATCGGGGCGTGACAGTGTCTCTCTTTTTGACCCTTTTTGAATAACTGAATCTAATTAAATATATAATGAATATTACAATTCTTACCAAATTGACAATTTTTTATAATAAATAATTCAACTAATCTCTAACAAACAATTTTCCATTAACCATTGTCGTCGAGTTCACCCTTCATGTTCTTCGTCTTTTCCGCCCGTCCGCTTCTCTTATCAATAGTTCAATCACCTTTGAAAGTTTAGTCGTTCATCTTCTATCATCATCATCATCAACAAGGAAGACAATAGATTGGACCTCTACACAAGGTTTCAAAGCGATCAAACAATAGATCAAACATCCACATCCAGTGATTCATATTCTCTGGCAAGTAGATCTGACAGTAGTTTCCAAGGATAGCGGTAGTGAAACGGACTACTACTAAGTGGCGATCATCCGTTTACAGACTCTTCTAAGGCTTCATAAGAAATAAAATAAAAAATAAAAAGAACAATAAAATAATAATAAAATAATAAAATAAAATATAAAATATAAAATGCTAATTTCAAAAACAATAAAATAAAATAAAATAATAAAATAAAATATAAAATATAAAATGCTGATTTCAAAAATAAAATATAAAATGTTAATTTCAAAAATGTAAAATAATTTAGCAACGGATTCTAAAATTCGTCACTAATTTAATTACAGAAGTATAAATCCGTCACTAAATTTGACGACGGATTTTATAATCCGTCGCTAAATTAATGACAAATTCTAAAATCCTTCACGAACTTAGTGACGAAAATCTAAATTCGTCGCTAAATTAACAACAGATTTCCTTTGTCAAATAACAATTCCTTGCCCTAATTTCTTATCTCTAAAACTGTTGCTAAGTTAGCTACGAATTCTAAAATCCATCATGAATTAGTGATGGAAATCTGAATCCGTCACTAAATTAGCAATGGATTTCCTTTTCATCACTAAGTGTTTTTAGATAACAATCCCTAACCCTAATTTCATATCTCTCCCTTCTTGACTCCTTTCCCCTTTAGCCGATCACTGCATCAATCACCTAGCCCCTGCCTTCAACCTTTAGCCACTACCCCGTTCTCTCTCTTCTTCAAGTTTTGTTAATCAAAGTTTTTGTTTTCTGGGCAAAAATGAGAGATCTGATTTTGGGTTTCGATATTCTTTTGATTCGAGCGATCTTAGATTTGATTTAGGGTTTTGATATCTTAGATATGATATTGAAACCCTACCCTTTTCTCTCTCTTCATAATCGACAAAACCATCGTCATTATATTCTTTAAGTTTTTTGTTCACACAGGTTTCGATATTCATTTGATTGAAACAACGACAGATCTGATTTAGGGTTCCAAAATACCGCAAGTGGGTTTTGATTTGAACGATTTGGGTTTTTCATTTTAAACTCAATTCTTGATCATTTCTTTTTCAATCTCTTCTCACTCTCATTGTGATTTTTGGATCATTGTCGAGGATTTTTTTTCTTAGAGAAATTGTTATTGAGTTTCACTAATCATCGTAGCTCTTCTTTGTAGATAAAACCAAAATGGTTGGATAAATGAAAACAATCCGGGTGTTATCAACCCGACACAATTTCAAGGTACAAGAACTCTCTCTATTTCTCTCTCTCTCTCTCTCTCTCTCTCTCGATTATTAGTCGAAGTGGATATTTTTTTATTAAAAACACCAATTTCACTTCATGTGTTAAAACTTGGATTGATTGAGGATTTGTTTGTGGGCAATAGTTTGTTCAGTATGCATTGTTCAGTTTGCCAAAGAAGCTTTGTTGATGCATAGCAAAAGTTGTAACCAATATGGTAATATTTGAATAAGGTATACAAAGCATTGGCAAGGAAAGTGATGGGACATAGCCCAAAGACCCATTATGGTAACACTTAATCTTTTAAACCCACAGTCCAACAAGCATTTCGTATTCGGACGTGTCAATCAGTAGGGATCTATCTCCCTGAAGGGCGAACATGGCCTAACAACTTGAATTATCTCTATTAGTAGAAACCTAATCAATCCACAGTCCTTGAAGGCATTCGGTAAACTCAAAATGACATTTCCTATTCGGTAGACCATCAAGGGATTGACCGTTTACCTTCACCGGCCAAGAAGTAATATTTAGGTATATCTCCTTGACAAGGAAGAGAATCTTTTAAAATCTAATCGATAAAGGAAGAAGTCTCTCGGTATTGCTAAACTTCTTAAGCGGTGAAGATTGAGAATCTTCCAAGAATATTTGACTACGAAGATCTAATATTTTAAGGCATTCTCGAAAGTGAACTAGAGCTGTAACACCCTGAAAACACACGTCCCTTAGGTCGTGAACCTATAAAGACATATGGCATGCCAAAGATCAGGTACGCTCTCTGAGACCATACACTCGACACACAAAACACAGGCTCTCATTCTCAGCCCTCTCTCTCTTGCTCAGTCTATTTCATTTCTATCGAAAATCACTATTTCTGACTTGAGTATCGAAGTTTCCTCCGTCGAAGGGTGCTCCGACGGTTTTTTACAAGTTTCAAGTCATCCTTCGGAGTACCTATTTAAGTTAAATAAAGCCGACATCTGTGGAGTCAAAACTCATTTCCAACAGATTGGCATCGTCTGTGGGAAACAAATTAGAGCAACCTCAATAAGTACCCTAATGTGTCCAGCCATCATGCCACCAAAAAGAAGGACCAGAACTATCTCGAAAGCTACATCCACTATGGACGGACATACCGCCACCCCAACTGACGCTGCGCTGCCAGTGGTATCCCCTTACCCTGTCAACAATCCTGTCACTTATTCATAACTCCCTCACGAGCAGGGCCCACAACCTGTGCCTCAGGAGTGCCCAGTCACACCTCCTGCCCCAACATCTCTGAAAAGAGCCAATTGCCCCCAACTAGAAAGGTTAGAATCCATAATACAAAATATAAGCAAACAGTTAGAAGGACTCAACCGTGGCATTAGAGCAAAGGGACAATCTCCATCAAGAGGATCAAGTACGCTCTCGACGACTTGCTCCCTATTTGAACTATAAACCCTTGGTTAATTCTCGTTATGATCCTGACCACTTGAAAAAATAGGTCGACCAACTCATTGCTGATGAGCTCAAACAAGCCAACACAAGAAGAGATGAAGCCCCCCTCGATCCATCCGGTATGTCACCTTTTAATCCGAATATCTCTTCCGAACTGGTATCCCATGATATACTTCTACCTCCGATGGAGAAGTACAATGGCACATCTGATCCCCGCGATCATGCGACCCAGTTTATAATAGTAATGATCTCAAGAGACATGATAGATGTTGTTATATGCAAACACTTCCCCACTACCCTCAAATGCAATGCACTAACGTGGTTCAATTCACTTCCGTCACTTAGCATCAAAAGTTTCTCTCAACTCTCATAACAGTTTGAAACCCATTTTATAATCAGCAGAGGAGTCCAGAGAAAGTCTATATCTTTACTATCACTTTGACAAAGAGACGATGAGCCCTTGAGGGACTTTTTTGATAAATTCAAAACTGAGATGATAAAGGTCCTAGTACTGGATCATTCCATTGCATTGGTCACTTTGCTTACAGGGCTACACCCCTTGGGTATGAAAATGTCCATCACCAAGAACACCCTTCTGCCATCCAAGAATTCTATGCCTGCGCTGAGAAATACATAGTGGTCGAAGATGCCAAAGCATTCGACGGACAAAAAAATAGGTTGTCCCGAAAAGAACGAAATCGATCACCCCAATAATCATCACTGAAGAAAAACCATCAGGGTCCTCTACTCCAGTGAATGTTTAACACCTACACTCCTCTGAATGAGACTCCTAGCCGAGTCTTACTCCAGATTAGAAACAAGCCATACATCAGATGGCCTCCTTGAGCCATGGAGGACACCTCTAAAAAAGACAAAACTAAGTACTATCACTTTCATAGAGATTATGATCATACGATCGATGACTATAGGAAGCTCAAAGATGAGCTACAATTTTTAGTCCGAGGTAGAAAGTTAAAAAGGTTTATTAGTATGGAAGGGAGGAATATACCCTCTCCGAATCGACATGCCCCATTACAGGAAAACGAACTAAACGAACAACCGATTTCACGACCACCTCACAACCGAACGGATGGAGTGATCCTCCAAATCTATGATGAACGAGCTCTCCATGAGCCTTATGTAACAGCCAATGTCTTTCTTACTTATGATACGGACCCTCTAATTTACTCATGGAAGGATGTAGCTAAATGCATGATTGCACCCATTTTCTATTTAGCGGAGACACCTCTCCTTGCTCTGCAAGAAATACTAATGACTCATGTTAATAGACAGCCTAAAGGCAAGAGAGCAGTCATCGATTTCACTGATGAAGACTTGGTAGGCGTTGATCCCAATCATCACAAACTCTCGTCATTACCACCAAAATCAGCTAATATAGACAGATCTTCATTGACCAAGGAGTAGGGTATAACCTCCTCTATTGGGATGCCTTCAATAAATGGGTTTCGATCCAACGCACCTCCAAACTCATGCAGGTCCAATCAAAGGTCTCTCTGACGAATGGATATACTCTGAAGATGTCATCTTACTTCTGGTCACTTTCAGTTCACCGTCGAAACATGCGATGGCTACTAATGCGTTCAATGTAGTCAAGCTTCCTTTGCTTTATAACGCCATCTTAGGCAAGCCAGGCTTGAATGCCATGGAAGCTCTGACCAGTTCCAAGTACATAAAGGTCAAGTTTAGAACTCCCTTCAGTATCGGAATGTTGTCATGCGATTTGGAACCTCCCGCATCTATCCTCAAGTGATTGTGATCCTTTCACGACCACAAGGTACGCTTCAGTTGTTTTACGTTAAGTCATTATATTATTACAATAGCATTTTACATTCAGTGACTAGTACCCATGGCATCCTATTGTTTGCACTCTATCATTTGACTCTTATCGTCTGATTCCTAACGAACGAAGTGTGTTGTCAATAAGGGACTTGGGTCCCAAAAGGGCAGGCACAACCCATCCTATCGTCCAATTCCTAATGAACAAAGTGTGTCATCAATAAGGGACTTAACTCCCAGAAGGGCAGGCACGGCCCATCCTATCATCTGATTCCTAACAAATAAAGTGTGTTGTCAATAAGGGACTTGACTCCCAGAAGGACAGGCACGGCCCATCCTATCGTCAGATTTCTAACAAACAAAACGAATCATCAATAAAGGACTTGACTCCCAGAAGGCCAGGCACGACCCATCCTATCATCCGAATCCTAACGAATAAAGCATGTTGTTTATGAGGGACCTGGCTCCCAGAATGGCAGATACGGCCTATCCTATCGTTTGATTCCTGGTATAAAGTACTTGGCTCCTAGAAGGGCAGACACGGCCCATCCTATCATTTGATTCCTAGCATAAAGGACTTGACTCCTAAAAGGGTAGCCATGGCCTGTTTTCCCGATTATATCCTAACAAGTACGGTCTATATAAGGAACAAAGCTCCCAGTTGGGAAAGTATATCTGGGCCTATCGATTGATTTCCTAGCAAAGACAACGTATTCCCAGACGAGCAGGTTAAAGTCTACCTTCATTATTCGAATAATTAGAGGAATATCCCCCAGTGTTAACACATATAAGATGCAATAGAACGAAAGGATTTTCATTACGATAGGCAACCATACAAAAAGCTCTTTAGGCCAATAAAAGTCATACAAAATCAAAGTGAATGAGGGGAAGAGCCAGAACCTCCCTAGAAGGAGACCCCACAATAGTTTGAACTGCAACCGATTTAGTAGGAACATCAACCAGATCAATAGGGACTAAACTTTGGTCTGCGACCTCCTGATCAAAAGCCTCCTCATCCGTGGGCAAAGCCCAATCTAAGTTCGATCAACGGATTATCTTTTTAGCACACTTCAGTCTCCCAGTTAGCCTACGATGAAAGCACTTAAAGACCTCGATTTTTCTGGCAAAAGACTTCCGACCCCTGTCATCTTCCGTTCAGCAGCTCGAACTATCTCCTTGGGCTTATGAACTATCTCCTCGGCTTCGAGCCTCTCACAACATCTCCAAGATGAGTCTAAATCGATATACAAATAACTAATCTCTTCATCCTTCTTGGCCAGCAACACGCTAGAAGACTTTACCGCTTCTACATCTTTCTCCCTTTATTCTAAGGCATCTTGCAATGCCAAGATTTGGTTGTCAAACTGATTGATATGTCTTTCCAATTGCTCCCTTCATTGCCTCTGAAACTTTATCAAGCCCATTGTCTACAAAAAGGGAATTAAATCTATTGAAAGCAAGGTAGGTAGTTAAAATGAACCAAATTCAAAAGTATAACGATACCGTTAAGCTAAGTGACTGAAGGGCCTTGTCGACCTATCACAGAGACATCCTATTTAACTCTAGACCCAAACAATAGAAATCAAATCGAGCTCCTATCTGACTCGCCTCGACCGTGTCAGCATAACTGTATAAATTTTCTCCTGTACAGAGAGCAATCGTTCTCCTCTCTAGTAAACCCTTTTTACCATCAAAGAACTGAAGAGAAAGAGAAGGAGTGGCCCCATCCACTGTCTTGCATGAAGGCTGCAGAGACTTCTTAGACGTCTCCTCCACAATAGTAGAAGGAACATCTAGCTCCCTCGACAGTCCCCCCTCCGCTATAGGCATACGAACACCTTTGAGTCCCTCCACCTTAGGTACACCCCCTACCAAGATGTCTACATTAGCCTCACTAGCTAATGGGGATGCATTATTGTCCAAAGATGGACTATCGGTCCCTTTTGATCTGATAGTCATTGGTTCAAAATGCCACGACATAGTGGGAGACATGCGCCTCCTGACTTCTCCAATTTCCTCCCTTCCCATGGAAGACTCAGACAATTGGACTTTCCTTCTCTTTGATGAAGGGGACGTAGCTTTTGATGATTGGGATCCAAGTGACCTATCGGTCTCCCTAGAAGGCCTCTTAACATTCAGCCTTACCTGCCTATTGGTCGAGACCTCCCTCAAAACGGTGTCTCCTAGAAAAGATGAAATATTAACTAACTCTATCTCACTCCTTTCAACTAGAAGAGACATATCAATTTTTCTCTTCTCTCCGATTAGCAGACCCGCCAGAGCCAACATTTGGTCATCCACAATAGAATCTACCCAGATATTCCTTCGAGTGGAAGAACAGTAGTTGACAACCAAATGCATAAATCGAGCATGACGGAAAGGAGTCAAAGGCTTCGACCTAAATAAAGGTTTCTCATCGGCGCTTGGCAATACGGGCATGAGCTCTCTATTCGAGAATTCTATGAAGAAATACTTGTACATCCAACTGTTGTTGATTAATTCCTTATAATAAAATCCCAAATTGGATTTGTGCTGAGTTCGTAGTCTGTACCAACCGTGGGTGGAACCTTTACTCCCGCACCTCCTTAATAAAAAAATAACCTTTAAAATCTCAAAATCAAAATGAAGACAACAAAACCCTAATAGAGAAATCACAGCGACAACCAAATGCCAAGCACTAGGGAGAAGCAACATGAGAAATATGTTTCAACGGAGCAGTACCTCCCCAATCGGGTTAGTATAAGGGATTTTTAGGCCATACTTCACAACTTGCTTATACATTGGAACACAGCATCCAAATGCCCTATTGGCCTTATTCTCGTCTGTGGCCAACACTAGAGTATAATCATCTCCTAGTGATATATCAGTCTGAAGTTCTAGAAGTTCTTCTTTGCTCATCATACTCCTAATATTGTCGATCCCCAGATGAGTTTGAGAAGAACCCTTGGCCATTTTTTCAAAAGAAACATTCTTTAGAAAAGGTTTAATCTCAAGAAAATAGAACCATCAAAAGGCAAGCGCAGAAGTGCCTAACCCAAGCAAGCGCCTAACTTTATAAAAGCATACCGGAGATAATTCACGGAGCCCAAATTGGCACACGCCACATTAAAAGTTTTATGCCTTTTCGATGACCACTACTCATGGTACCCTTTCTACGAAACAAAACCATGAGTCAGGAGCAAATAATGAGACATAATCCAAAGGCTTGTTATGCTAACACTTAGTCTTTTAAGCCCACAGTCCAACAAGCATTTCACATTCGAATGTGTCAATCAGTAGGGATCTATCTCCCCGAAGGGTGGACACGGCCCAACACCTTGAATGATCTCCATCGACAGTGACCTAATTGGTTCGCAGTCCTTAAAGGCATTTGGTAAGCTCAAAATGACATTTCCTCTTTAGCAAACCATCAAGGGATTGATCATTTACCCTCACCGGCCTAGAAGAAATACTTAGGCATATCTCCTTGATAGGGAAAAAAATCTTTTAAAATCTAATCGATAAGGAAAGAAATCTCCCAACATTACTAAACTTTTCTAAGCAGTGAAGATTGAGAATCTCTCAAAAATATTTAACTACAGAGGCCCGAGATTTTAAGATATTCTCGAAAGGAAACTAGGGTTGTAACACTCTAAAAACACACGTCTCTTAGGTCATGAACCTATAAAGACATGGCATGTCAAAAATCAAGTATGCTCTCTGAGACCATACACCTAAAACACAAGACACAGGACTCTCATTCTCAACCCTCACTCTCTCTTGCTCAGTCCGTTTCATTCCTGTTGAAAACCGTTCTTTCTGACTTGAGTGTCAAACTCTTCCCTGCCAGAGCACCCTCCTACGGTCTTTTGTAGGTTTCAACTCATCTTTTGGAGCACCCGTTCGAGTTGAAAAGAGCTGGTATCTATGGAGCCAAAACCCACCTCCAACAAAAAGTATATGCTATACTTAATTGTACATTATTAGATACAAGTTGGGGTTCTGAATACATTGTAAAGGATGAGAAGGCCCCTTATATAGATGCAGTATATCATGGAAATAGTGCATAGTTTATTACTTACAACCTTTAGTTAATAATTGGCCCTAATTATATGGTTTCGGCATACCTTATCCAACCAAAAAAATTACATTTTTCCAGAATATTTAGCAGTTTGAGTTATGCACATTAATTATCCAGCCCTTCGACCTTCGTAAGATTACTGGTAATTAGGAATGAGTAAATTGATCACATTGCTCCATTTTTAGTTAAACACTTGATATAGTCTTTTGTGAAGACATTTTTATTTCTCTAAGCAGTGTCAGAACATTAATGGGATATAATTCTTTGTTGCCCCTTCTCTAGAATTTGCATTTCCTTTTTGTATCCATTTATTCAATTGAGCATGTGTATGTCCAATTATTCTTTAATGATTCAGATACTTTCATGTTAATTGCCAACTTCAATGGGTTTCCAATAGAGGTGGTAATGGTCCTAGCAAAAACGAAGTGTTAAGAGTAATGGGATTCTTTGATTGGCATCCTTTAGTAAATCTGCATGGGATGTTTCTCCATGACATCCTGTATATTTTTGTTGGACTTCTCGGGATTTCATTATTCATTTGCTAGACATGAAGAGAAAACAGGCTATGATTTAATGTATCTTATGAGAACAAACTATGGAAAAGGTTCAGTAGCTACAGTATAAATTACCCTTTTAGAATAAAATTATATTACTTAACGAGCTATGAGGACTCCTAAATTTTCATTAGAAGAATTAAACTAACTAGACCAATCGGTACTAATAAGATAATAATCTTGCATTCAGTATTTTCTCTGTTTGAGGCTATTCATAGGTTACTTCCCTGGTATTTGCACCCCTATGCTTGCTTTTAGATGCATACGCATTATTTATTTTTTCTAACAGCATGTCTCTTCTATCCATGCACTATGTAGATAGCATCCATAGATTCAAATATGAGCTAGTAAGTGGTATATGGGCATTAAGTAAGACATTTGGCCATGTCTGTGATTGTTATGGTCTGATATGGGTTCTATAAAGGAAAAAAAATTATGGTGAGATACGGGGTTTTTGACATTTAGTAATGATGGTGGTACAACTATGAATGCTAAAACATTTTGTTCTGACATTGTTGCGAAACCATCATGATCCTGTTGCAACATGAAGATCTTGCCTTTATGCAAGAGGAAATTTCTATTATGGGACAGATTTGCACCTAATCTGATTATGTTCACTACCATGTTTTAAATCTAGGCTATAATCGTTACAAGTTATCATAGTTTGCTTTTTTTTTAATTTATAACTACAATTTTGTAAATCAATCAAGTGGTATTTGGTTCATGCTTTGATGAGTCTGGGACTATGGTAGATCTAGTCAGACTATCTTAATATAGAGCTTGCCATTTGTTGATTCCATTCAATTCTAAGACACAAGCCTTATGTTACACTGATAAAATCATTTAATTTGAGATCTATCAAACATTGTTTTGATTAAGAGTGAAGATCAGTTCAATAGTACAATTACCAAGGTTCAACGTATGATTCTAGTTTGTCCTTTTTTCCTTGTTCATGTTGTCTTTAATTAAAAAACTTGCTAGAGAACTATCCAACGCATAATACTTGCATCCAAATATAGGTGAATCCCTACCAGCAATCTTCTACTTCACTGCAGTATGGTATGGACCCTATGAGTTCTTAATTTCTTGATTTCATCATTAGGGCTTATACCATATACTGCATTTATATACATAGACACAGACATGATATGTTTCCTTTACATTTCATAATTGATATAAGCATGTTTGATTTTAATATGGCCTTTTAATCTTTGTAGGCAAGTTTATATCTCCTACCATCATTGAGTTGAGCAAGAAATATCCTTACATGACCACATACAAGATTGACATTGACCAGGTTTGGAAGAGGATTGTGCCGAGTGTGCCTGTTTGTTTGTTCAACTCTTCTGTGCATTGGCTAATTTTCTTCTAAAAGATTTGTCTATTGTATTCTCTTGGTATAAGGCCAGGAGAATTGATTTTGAACCTCATCAAAGCATTTCAAAATATGAAACTGTCAAATATTTGTCCTCAATCATATTATCTATTTTGTTATTTAGTTTTCCGTTTTGTTAATTGGTCTGCTTGGCTTAAGTGATATTTGATGTTGGTGATAGAGCATTTCTTCTCCAGTCTCTGAGGCTACTGGAAACCTAAAGTCTCCTTCAATATCACTAGAAAGGATACAATATTTTTTTTAAATCTTTTTTATTTATAAGGCCTAAACCAACTAAGAATCTCAAAGCCTCTCTTGAGACCATTTGAGCCAAAGCCCTTTTTGTCATTATAGTCCTCTCTTTGAGGTCTCCATAAAAGAGCCCATATAAGTTTCCAGCAAGGCCTTGCTGTCTCAAGTGCCTTTCAAACTTCTTTGGCTTAAACCACACCTAGTCCAGTAGTCTCCAGGTCTACTTTAGTATAACAAAAGCACAAATTTGTATTTCTCTGGCTTTAAATCATATTAGCTTTCCCATTCTAATTCTTTGCCTTCTTTTTGTAGATCATTCGAGTCAACTAGTTAGAGTGTTGGAGAAAATATGTTGTAGTACAAAAGTTTAAACATGGTAAGCCCCTTGATACACTTCCTTATGTATTATTAAAATATGCAATTGTTGTTTTTCACATTTGTCTAACATTTATACTAGTCAGTATAAACGTGGAGGGCATACGCAAGTTTCACAAGGAAGATCAGGCACTTCCCCTTCCCCTTCACCGTCCCCTTCCCCCTCTCCTTCTGAATTTCCTTTTGCTCCATTTTCTTTAGTTGCACCTTCAATGCAACAGTCAAACGTTGAGGGGGACGTAGGTGTAGAAAATACGCGAAACATCATATCCACATGCGGAGATTCGTAAGTACTTAATTTTAAAATTTTATTTAATATGATTGTTTTATTTATATAGCATATAGTTCTTTTAACTATCATATTTATTTACCATTGCTCATTTGTAATTTGATTGTAGATTCTCAGATTAAGTATTTATTGTACGCGTAATAAATAAAATAGTCAATAACCATTGGGGAGGGACATGGATGAATTACACTAGCACTTCAAATGAAACAAAAGAGTTATAGTGGAGAGAGTTTAAGGTAAGTTTTGTTTATCAATTGATATGTCAAACTAAGTTCATATCTCAATAAAGTTAATTGGCTTTTTATTTATTGCAGTGGAGGTTCAGTTCGGATGAGTCGGAAGAGAATGAAATAAGAAGAATCTTTAAGAAGTAAGTTGGTGATCACATCCGAAATGTGTTGCATAAAGCCAAAACAAGTCGAATAAAGCCTAATTGTGTCACCGAGGAAAATTGGATCAGAATGTTGATCATTTGGGAGTCTGAGGAGAGCAAATAAAACAATAAGCAGAACAAGAGGAACAGAGCTTGTGATTCTGGGCAAGCATCTGCCACTTATGCAGGGGTCAATCAATAGCCATGAGTATAGAAAAAGACTGGTAACTATTTTAAAAACTAACATTTTTATTTAATTTAATTACTTTTCTTTTACTATTTCATTATTAGAAACTACGGATTTTTTTTATAGACTAAAGAATGGGGAACTGACCATCATATATGAACACTTTTGAGTG
Organism: Dillenia turbinata; assembly: GCA_037126225.1. NCBI lineage: Eukaryota > Viridiplantae > Streptophyta > Magnoliopsida > Dilleniales > Dilleniaceae > Dillenia > Dillenia turbinata. Next base: position 17,093,539 of record JBAMMX010000011.1, read on the forward strand.
CACATTCTAAAAGAAGAACAAGACCTGGAGTGGGGAGAGAGCAAAAGCAATGTCAGTATGTAATTGAACTAGTTTGAAAATTAGAATTGAAATTCCACATTAACTTTCTTTTCTTTTTCAAATATGCTTTCTTTTATATAAAAAAATTATATAGAATTTGTTTGATATACTTATCACATTAACTTTCTTCTCACATGTTATCTCAAAGACTTGATGAATCTTGCATAGTGTATGAATCTTGTATAGTGTATGCATGGTGTTGATGAATCATGCATAAGTTTGTATGCATGGTGTTGATTGAGTGCACTTATGCATAAGTTTTTATGTTTTTTATTTTTTATGATATGTTCTATAAATAGTTTGGGGATTTAGTGATATTTTCTTGAGATGTTGCTTATCATTTAAGGATTGAGATATATTTCTATATTTCTCTTACTATGGTGATGGTGGTATGTGTAGATGATGGGGTAGTTGTTAGGTTTGCTTAGTGTTGTAGTGGCAATTGTTTGGTTTAAACACATTCTAGATGAATTCTTATGGTAGTTGTCGAGTTTGCTTAGTGTTGTAGTGGCAGTTGTTGGGTTTGGTTAGTGTTATAGTGGAAAAATAAGTTGATATGTGCAAGGATGACTTATGCCAATTAAAATTTTTCTATTTGCTGGAGACTTGGTGTATATGTCCCAATGTGAAAGATTTGGGGCCTACACGGCCTTTCACTTTACATGTGAAAGGTGTCTTGTCATGCACTTTTTTTGTTGGAATGTTTGGTGTTTAATGATGATATTTTTATAGGGCTTGAGTTTTGTATGCGTTAAACCTTGATGTGAGTAATATGATCTATTATACAGTTCGATTTAGTGCAAAATCACTTGTTTTTCCTTTGTAGTTAGATTTGGTGTTTAATAATGATGTTTTTATAGGGTTTGAGTTTTGTTTGACATTTTGTTAACATTCTTGTTTAGTTGTAATGATAATGTTACTGGTTTTAAATATATTCTATTTTACTACATTATTTGGATATATTTTGTTGTCTTTTTATAGTATTATTATTTTGATGAACTTGTAATTACTCATTCTTATTGCTTTTTTGTACTTTCCTTTTAATTTCCATCATGATAATGTGGGAGAAATATAATGAACTTCTACTAACTCATTCAAGTAGTGCTGAAGATGGTGCCTCATCTAAGCTATCCATTGATAGTATGGCTTTGTAATTAGAGGTGTCTGGTGGGGTAAAAAAAGGAAGAACACATGGGATGGGATCGTTGAGCAGGATGTACACAACTGGCCCATCTTCCTTCACCATAACTACTTCAAGGACACAAATGCAACTAAATGAAGAAGTTCTTAACCTCAAAGAGCAACTTACAATGAAAGACGAAGAAATTAAAGAAATCAAATAATCGCTTAAGACAACACAACGACTTATCTTGCAGCACCTCAAATTGGATGCGAGTCAGTTTCTTCCCTCACAAAATCAGGTTCCCCCTTCTATACCTCTTAGTGATGACCCCGATGATGATGAGCAGGACAATGTTCGATGGATGTTATTATTATTCATACCATATGTTTATTGATGGATGTTTGATGATAATGAGCAGGACGATGATTGATGAATATTTGTTGGATATTGGATGTTATTATTAGTAAGCAGGATGATGATCAATGGATGTTTGTTGGATATTTGATGTTATTATTAGTACTTCTTGGATGTTAGATGTTGGATACTGGACGTTATTGATGTTTGTTTGATTTTGTTCCTATTACATTTTGTTAGACGCACAAAAATTTATGAATAATATCAAGTTTATTGATTTCGAAAAGATATTTAGAATATGATTATTATGTTGATTGGATTTGAATATTTTTAACTTTATTGGATGGATATTCATGGCTATATTTGATGTTTATATTGGTTGGATAAGGCATTTCTTTTTGAATAGGGAAAATTTTGAAAAATAACAAAATTTTTTTGTTAAATTTTCAAATCAGTTGCTAAATTCGTCATCAAATCACATTGTTTTCGTGGCTAAATTCCATAATTCATCGCTAAATTCATCACAAAAGTTTAGCCATAGATTATTGTGCTGAACTTAGCGATGAAAAATAAAATTCGTTGCTAATTTTAGCAACAGATTGATAGATTTGTCATTAAGATTGGTAACAGATACAAAGATCCATCGCTAAATTTAACGACAGATACAGAGATCTGTAGGTAACTTTAGTGACAGATAATTGGCTTCGTCACTAAAATTAATGATAGATACACAGATCCGTGATTAAAATTACCGACGGATTCTATATTCCATCACTAAAGTTAGCAACATATCTTATCATCCGTCGCTAAAGTTAGTGATGGATCCAACTATCCGGCACTAATTTTAACCATTGGTCCAGGTTCCATCGCTAATTTTAGTTATGGATTCAAGTATCCGTTGCTACTTTTAGCGAAGAAAAATTGGATCCGTTACTAATTTTAGTGACAGATAATCAGATCCGTCGCTAATTTAGTTATGAATTTAGTGACGAAATATTTTGATCGCTAATTTGTCACGAATTGCTGAATTTCGTCGATAAATTTTTACGACACGTTATTAGCGATGAAAAATTTTTAGTCACTAAATTTTACTACACGCGCTGCCTTCCCGATGTCTTCTAGCCACCAAATTTTGGCTACCCTTCATTTTTAATAACTACGAATTCAATAATGGTCTTGGTTCTCATATCAGACATCTATAGCTTATGGTGAGACTCATGGTTACTGTTCATCTTCTTCGGAATTTGAGAAAAATTCGAAAATCCTACCCTAACTTCAAATGTGCAGTAACTATTTTTCGTATTCTTTATATAGTTGGAATACATTTTTTATGAGAAATCCAACCATACAGAAATCATATCAGAAACATATTATTCTAAAAAATATGAGTATATTAAATTTCGATTAGAGTTTTGAATATTTTTCAAAATATCAAACATATGAGCATAATATTATACACAGTTAATCCTGATGATATAGGTATAATACTGTCAAAATATGAGGGTATTACATCAACCATAACAAAAATCATCATTAACAAGCCAAAAAATTATGGTTTGGTTGTTTTCAAAAATGGCATTTTTCATACATGTTCATATCATTTTCCATAATAAAAAAAAAGGACAACAATCTATACACATTCTGATGCCAATGTTGGAATTTAAACCTGAATCTTGCACTTTCATAGATAAAATGCAATGAGAATTCCCAAGATTTTTTAAAAATTGAATCACTAATCTTTTTTAATGTGTTGACCCAAAAATTATCATAAATCGAGCAGTTTTTAATTTTCACAATTTAAATACTTTAAATATGATATCATCTTGTAAAATGATAACACTTATACCTCACGTTTCAAGCCCTCAAATCGTGAATGATATTTTTGTTTTACCAACCTCAATTACATTATTCCTCACATCATTTTCTAAAACAACACAATAGTGTTTGAAATTCAAAAGACCAAAGGGGGGAGTAGAGAGTTAGTTTTCCGGTAAAACTGCTCCCCCATCTCTATCTCTCTTATCATTTTTGAATTTCAAAAATAAGTTGGGTAGGGTCAAGTCTTCATGGACCACCCGATACCCATTTGCCAATACATACAAATTCCAAATACCAAATACGTGAATTCAAAACATACATAAACTTTTAAAAAAAAAATCATAATCATTATTTTCCATGTTATTTCCTCTTGATAAACTCACAAGATACAATCTTGATAAACATAAAAATTTAGATACAAATAACATCATTCATACACATTCTTTTTAGAAATTTTAGAGAGTATCAACAAATTAAACTTTTTAAGAGGCAATCTTGATTCACCCAATATTATTTTCATCACCCGATAAATAAAAGGGGGTAAGAGAAATTTTTTACCAGAATTAATTGGTTGCAATTCAGCCCAACTCACCGAGACAGCAACAACAAACTCAAATTTTCTTCCTCTCGGACGGCTGTCATCCAAAAAGAGAATAGACCTAAAAAAACAGCCACCGTTGCCCCACGGGGGAACACTACCAATAATCGTCTCCCACCCTCTTTTACAGCTATAGCAGGAGAGACCAAAAAAGCCTAATTTTTTCTTTTCCTTCTAAGTTCATTTTGGGCCAACCACAATGGGCCCCTTTTTGGGCTCTCCAAATATGGAGAGAAACCCAACAATCTGTTCTCCAATGAACAATGCCACTTGGCATTAGGGATAATGATATCCCAAACTGACAACCTGGTTATCACTAAAACGAGAGGTTGAGTATTATGGTATGGGGTTTGCTGGTTTGAAGCCACCAAGTGATTGTTTGTATTTACTATGTGGTTCTTTTTGCGCCCTTCCATCGGTAAGATGTTTTTGCAAGCTCTCGCCAGAATCTGATATTCGGTTTAATAAAATAAAGTGTTAGGTCTCGAATCTTAAATTTAAAACTTAAAAATTAAAAAAAAAAAATACACCGGAAGGATCACCCCCAAATTAAAACCCCATAAATATTCGAGTTAAATTAATTAAAATAAAAATTCTGGATATCAATAATAAAAACCTAATTTAAAAAAAAAAAAAAAAAAGGAACTCTTGCCGCAATCTAAAATGAAAATGTGTGTCCCAATTCCCTTTATATCCGGGAGTGGATGTCGGGTAGAAAATTCTGCTACTCAACTATGGGTGGATTAGTTTGAACAGAATCGAAAAAGGAAAATTTCTCATTCCCAGCCGACAATTGAAGAGAGGGAACTAATTATGTATAGCACGGACTAATGAAGTCCTCCCCCGAAGACACGGTTTAATTCAAAATATTTATATTAAATTAAATTAATTGAATTTTTCCTGTCATTTCTCTCCATCTTTCTCTCTCTCTATTTTTGAAAGTTTTAGAATAAATAATCAAAGCTTATATAATAATTATTGTACAATGATCAAATTTAAGAGTATAAATGCCTGACAAAAATATTAAATATTTTTTTCATACTGACAGCCTTTGATACATGAAAACTTCTTAATATTAGTGTTTTTTCATTTACAAAATGTTTCCTATTTTCAAAACATTTTTAAAACATTTCAACACGTTAAATTAATTAATATTGAAATAAAAATTCTTATATTTTCTATGTTTACATATTTTTTCATATTTCATGAATTATTTATTTATCTAACTATAATTTTTATTTTTATATTATTTATCTTATAATTAATAATTATATATTTGATCATTTCAGATTTTTATTATAAAATATGACTATTTTATTATTTTTATTAAATAATTAATATTTATATAAAAATTTTTATATTTTTTATATTTATACATTTATCCATATTTTTATTTTTTATATTCTTACAAAGTGTCATTTTCTGATATCGTTTCATATTATTTTTGTTTTTTCATTTCTATTTTTGTGTAACATAGCTGAGAGGAAGAAAGGATCCCAATCCAAAACTTGGGTCACCAATAAGATTTCTGCCGTTGGATTTGGTTTCTTGAGAGAATGAATTTATGTCAAAAAGGAAGAGGACCAGTCTTTGGTTGGTCAGTCAAAAATAAGGATTATTCCAATATGGTCTGTTGCATAGCTTAGAATTGCTGCATTTGGTTTTGTCAAACATTGATTGCGAAAAAGGTGAACTTAAACAAAAAGTCACTTTTTCAAGCCTTCTTTCTTTTCGCTCCGCGGGGGGGCCGCGGGGCCCCGGGGGGGGGGGGGTGGGAATCACTAACTCCACAAGTCCCATATTAGAGTGTGAAAAGAAATCAAGGCAACAACATCTTCTATGCCAAGTTGAATTGCACAACGGAATGAATTGGCAGCCGAGAAAGTCAAGTCTAAAATCTGCAGAAGGGCAATTTCCTTTTCATGAAAATTGTTGTCATTAACACAACTAACACAACGTGATTTATAAGTCAAAAAGACACGGGACTACTATAAATTATTACTTGGAAGCATCTTTTTTTTAATAGAGTTATAAAAATCATAAAAATACACGTATTTATAAATATTCATACATTAGATATTGAAAAAAATACTTAAATAAAAGTTCTTTATTATTCAGATATTAGAACATTTGAAAACATGTTTAATGAGCTGCTCTTCACAAATAAGATTATCAATTTTATTCCCTTTTAATGGAAATAATCGAAATGTCTGGAACTTTAAAAAAAGAAAAAAAAAGTTCCCTCTCAATATTGGTCGGGTTGTCGAAGCCCTCAAATTAATACTGATTTCCCCCAATGCAACAAACTGTAGCAATAGTGGTTACCAAGTCGAATCCCAAGGGAACTAATTAACTTAATCTCCTAGTTGATGTTTAAAAAAAAATAAAATTGGGGGGTTTTCAAATAAATTGCTAAAATAAAAATTACTGAATAAAAATTAATAACTTAAAAATAAGAAACAAATCAACAATGCAAATTCTAAAATTTAAGGAAGAGAATCAATTCACAAAACTCCGATCCAAGGGTTCATATATTCGATTGTCTCATTGATCATTGGTTAAAATATTATTCTTGCGATTCAAGCATTTAACCTTAGATCTATTAGGATAGCCGTAATAAATCTTGTGTTTTCCTAATTTAATCGACCAAACCCAGCATCTAATCGAAACTTATCATTAACCGACTGGGCACGATAGCGTTCCATATCAATATAATAATAGCATTACGTTCTGTGAAAACAGTTAAACCAAAATATAAATAATTGGGATAGCCTCAATTACTCAATTTTGTTCCATTGATTCCCTAGGTCAATTGAATACCGGTAAAAGACCCATAAACAAAATAACCTAGTTACTACTTGTACCATTCGTTCATGACAATTACGGATCACTGAATTCTTGGATAGCAATGGAAAAACTAATATTGAATTAAATTGTCAGATTAACCAATATTAGGTTTCCCTAAAATTAAATCAAGAATCAACGAATACTTGAATAAAAGCAAGAAATTAAATTTAGAACATAACCTCACAATGAAGAACAATCGATTAAAATTCCCCTTGAATCAGAAATAAAAATTAGCCACACATGGTGGTGAGTATCATCACAAGAGAAATAAGAAAAAAAATGTACTAATGAAAAAAAAAATAAAACTAATGGGAGAGTGAACAACCAGCCATCCTTGTGGTTTTGAAGAACATGCCTCCTGTGTGAGCAAAAAAATTGACCAACAGCAGTCCTGTGTGTTGAAGTAAGAGGAGGAGGCAGCCGGGTGACCTTGTAGAATTTTGGAAAGAATATATATTGACTTGTTGCCCCTTTTTGCCCTACTTCTAATTTAACTAGGACTCTCCAAAATTTAGGAGATTATAAAAGTTCACTCCTACTAAAAAAAGATTTTACTAAAAATAAAAATACTACTAAAATGTTGAATTAAAATTCAATCTCCTCTTCTTCAAAGCCCAATAAAGTGTCTTGACCCAATTAACTTCAAAATTGCTTCATTAAGCCCAATGTGCTCCAAATCTTCAAATCCAATCTCCTAAAATGAAAATTCAATAAAACCAATTATTAGAGCACTAGTCAATGCAAAATTAATACATAATAATAACAATAAAATCAATAATTTTGCACATTATCAAATATCTCAATCCATTTCAGATTTTTCATCCAAATGCCGACAGAAATATTATGGATGTGTTCTATTCATTCCATTGCAAAATATATAGTTGTTTACAGATGCAACCTATTTATGTAGAGTTTTAGACTACTGAGTTTTGTTTGGAATGAGAAGTCTTTATTATCAAATAGAGGTGGCTTGGTGGAATCAGCCTGTGTATGACAGAAACTTTGGAAATCTGTGGCTTGAGACAAACCAACCTTGTTCTAATATATCCTTTTGACTCAACCACTTCATGGAAATTTGCCTCCTCCACATGTGTGGGTGAAAGCGAGCGAGCGAGCGAGAGAGAGAGAGAGAGAGAGACTTGTTTAGGGTCTGGAGATGGGCTTTGTTCGTTTTGAGTACTTGGACACAGAAAAGTAATTTTTTTTTTAAAGTAAAAGAGAAAAAAAAATTAAAATAGAATAACTAAAGTGCTGATATATATACACACACACTAAATTTCATTTGATATCTTTTATGGGAATTTCTGGTTTCCCTAAAAAATGGTATAGCATGAAAGTCAAGGATCCCCTTTTGTTGATATGAAGAGTATGTGGAAGTGTGGATTTGTTTGTGGTGTTTTGCGTTGTAAAGTTATAATATGGCATGACAATCATACGGGATAAACATTTTCAAGCATATCAAACTTTGTGATTGTGTTGATGTTGACATCATGGGTTTCCTTGTCAAATTAGCCAATCCAATTTGTGGAAAAACAGAAAACAAATTGGAAAGTTGAGTTTATGTTTTTCCTTTTCAAAGAAAAAAAATTATAAACAGCTATATTTTAAGTAATAACTATTACTTTTATAGTGTAGCCTTGATTGATTGGAGTTTTGGGATTTTTGTTAATCTGATATAGAGAGAGAATATATGATGAGAGAGGGAACAAAATTCAGATAATTTTCCAAGGGGTCCAAAATAATTTCCTTCTCTCCCTCTTAGAGAGTAATATCTATACCCACAAAAAAATTAGTGGGAAAATTTTGTTTATTAATATCATTAAAGGAGAGTATAATATTAAGAAATAATTTTGATTTTTTTTTTTTTTGATTATAAGAAATAATTTTAATGTCAGAGCTATTTCCCAGATTATTAAGCTAACTTTCATCTGCGATTAATTTAAGGTCGTTTAATGTTGGTTACCCTGTTAGAGGTAATGGTTGGTTAGATTCCCGGAAGTGATCCGGCTAGGTTGTTCCATGGAAGAACACAGTACATTCTAAAACTAAGTTTGTTTAATTAGTTAAATATCATGAATAATAATAATAATAATAATAATAATAATAATAATAATAATAATAATAATAATAATAATAATAATAATAATAATAATACAAACACATAGTTCATTTAATAGTTATACATTGATACCCCTTTAAATAAAATTTTAAATTCAAATTTTGTGTATAAAAATATAGACATTAAAAGAGTTTTGTGCTTAAAATATCTAATATAATTTGAATCGAATTTAATTAAATTCAAAATGATTATCACGAGAGGGAGGACGCGACTGGATCGCTTCGCCCCTTTTCTCTCTGGGGTATACCTGGCCCAGGTAGACCCGGCCTTGTTCGGCCTGGCCCAACGTGTAAGGGCCATGCCTAGCATGTGGCCCTTATGCGCCAAAGTGGCATGCCAAATGTCCTGGCGTGCATGAAATGATCGATTTGTAATTTTCTTTTTCATTTTTTAAATAAAGAAACTAAATATTTTTAATTTTTTAAAAATTATTATGCATTTTAGAAAACTCATATTGCTAAATTTATATGCCAACTTTTATTTCGAAACTCCTTTTCAAACATAGACTTTCTCACTCTCAACAATAATTTTTCGAATTACACTCGGACATAATTTATATACCCAAGTCCCTGAGGAGGTAGAGCAAATGAAGGCAACCTATGTTTCGATTGTGGAAAGTCTCATGTATGATATGTTATATACGAAATCGGATATATGCTTTGTCATTGGCATAGTTAGTAAACATGAGTCAAATCTGCGATTAACTCATTGGATGACAATTAAACGCACACTCAAGTATCTCCAGAGAACAAGAGATCGTATGTTATGCGACTAATCCAAGGATCTCTCACTCCCGTGGGATACACAGACTCAAAAGTTCACTTTTGTATGTTTAAATTGGGACTTGCTTCTTCTCTCAAGGTCACATCTCTTTTCAAATGAGCTGGGTTATGCGAAGTGATGGAATTGCCCTCTTTTCCCTCATCGCCGTGTAAAAAGTTCACTTTTGTATGTTTAAATTGGGACTTGCTTCTTCTCCCAAGGTAACATCTCTTTTCAACTGAGCTGGTCGTGCGGAGTGATGGAATTTCCCTCTTTTCCCTCATCACCATGACCATGCCCAAGTTCAAAATACTATATCTATCCAATTAATTGTGACATATAGCATCCCTCAATAAATAAGAATATATGCTAACATCGTATTCTTAAGGGTACAAAAAGTTAATAATATGCCTGCAAATAGGCGGCCAGCTGAGTTCAATCTGATGACCAAGGAAATATAACTGAAACCCAATTTAAACCCCAGGGTACATGTAAGCACTCAAAACACCCCAACTAAATATTGGTTCAGAACTCTTCAAACAGAAGCTCAACCTGGAGGAAGAAAATGTCACTTTATCACTAGGCAAAGGCATGCATGCAAGGTCCCAAGTGACAATAGCCCCCTCTCTCGATAATATAATCCGGGATTTGATTTCTGTTATATAAAAAAGATAAATAAATAAATAAGACATGCATGCAAGCTCAACAAACATGTGCCAGGCGTTCATAGGAAAATTATTATGTGAAACGAATTATAAATATACCATTATAATAAATGTTTTTTTCTTAGTTCAATTTAGGGTATCTTATTTTTTATTTTTAAACTTTGAATATGAGAATTATTTAAAATATTTAAAATAGGTCATTTGTACGTTCTCTCTCAATTGTATTAAAATAAAAAAGAAAAAATTGGAGTTTAATAACCACTCAATCACACAGCTGCCAGCTGCTTACATGCAAGAGAAAATACGAGAAGGGGTGCGTGAACTTTGTATGGTTTCTATAAATCTAATATTTTATTAATTTCTACTAAAAATATTTTTAATCAAAATAAAAGAGTTTTACACTAGGAATCAAAGGTTTTCTATAAGTACATTTGTGGAATTTCCTTTCTCAAATCAAAAGAAGCATTGTTTTGTTTTTGTTTTTTGTTTGTTGACAATTCAAAAATCAAAATCTACCCTCCATCTTTTCTTTCACATAATTCCAAATTTCAAGGATCCAAATTGTCAAACAATGTAGGACCTACCCTACATCTTATTCAATCACCATTCATTCCCCCCACACCATTCTCATCTGAAAGTGAACTTTTTTACAAAATTATGGGTACTTTATTCACATTGCCCAACCCCCACATTTCCCCATTATTAAATTAGCCAGAGAATGTGACAAGAAAGGCAAATTTGAATAATAATTACTAACTAGATTCAAGGGTGAGTTGCCATTTGAGAAATTTTTTTGTGTTTTAAAATTTATTTTTACTATTTAAAATGTATAAATATGATAATTGTTTTATATTTATTAATAGAAAAAATTAATACTTTGATTAAAATTATTCATTTATTTTGTCTTGAAAAATTATAACTTATTGTTAAAATACTTTTAAATTTTTAGGTACATGTTTGAAAAATACTTGCTGAAATTTTTATTAATATATTTATTTGCAATATTTTTCATAATTAAAGATAAAGATCCGCTATTCAATTTGATTTAAGGACTCAAATCCCATCACGTGAGGGCCTTCAGTTGGCTGACCTAGCAATGATGCTTATATGATGTTGCAGCAGGAATGTTTGACCCAGGCTTTGGGCTCAATTAGATTTAGTTAAAACTTATGTGAAAAAATGTTAAAAAAATTAATTATTATTTGGAAAAAAAATAATTATTTAAATAAAAATAAATTAAATTAAATTAGAATGTGTACGTTCCCTGGGTATTAATCAAGCAAGGTGTTCTCTCCGTCTCTCTGGGTGAGTAAAACCTTGACTATGCCCATCCGGGGGCAAATCAATGAATGGTACAATTATTAAAACACAAACCTTACCTAATTCAAATCCTTCAGAAGTAAAAAGTCAACAATGGTGGGGTTCCAGCTTTTCAATCATTCCTTGGTGAGAATTAAGATCATGTCATATTCCCACATTTTTCTTTTTGGCGTTTTCCTTTCCTTTTCTCTTTCCGTTTTCTTCGTGCGTGTTTTTAAAGTTAAAAATAATAAAAAAAATAATATCTCTCCTAATTTTATTAATATTTAAAATTATATTTTAATTAATTTAATTAAAATATTTATCATGTCTATTTTAGAGACAACTCTATTAACTTAATTTTTTTTATTTTTAAATTTTAAAATTAAAATTTAATTAAAAAATCTAATATCATTATTTATTAAAACAATAACTCTATATTGATTCTCTCTCTACACCTCAGTCTGACGTCCTTCTTTGATCATTTAGCAAAATCAATGGCGAAAAATAAGACGGTAATGGTATGGTGTCAATAAAGAATGAAGTAAAATTATGCTGAACAAATGAAACCAATCAATTGAGGTGGTGTTTGGGAAGAGACTTCTTCTTCCTCTCTTATATTTGTATCTGACCTAATATCGGATGTCAATTAGAAAATGTTGCACATGCCTGATACCCATAAATAGTATTGCCAAAATTAGGCTGTAGCAGGAAAAAGTAGTACTAGTATTTTATTTTAGTCCAAAAAAAGTCTTTTTTTTTTTTCATTGATGGAAGTGGGTGATGGTTTCTCAGATACCAACTCTTTATTAACTTGAACAGTAATCACCGATGGTGGATACACCTGCAAGAACTACCGGAGAGTGCTCCGACGGAGAAATTTCAGCGCTCAAGTCAGTAAATAGCGGTTTTCGTTTGAAAAAAACAGAGTGAGAGTTGAGGGAAAGTGATTCCCTGTGATCAATGTGTCTCCTGTGTTAGGCCTAGAGAGCGTACCTGATGTCGAGGGTTTTGAAATCTCTTATACCTGTGAGAGTTGTGCGCCGCTGAGGGACTTCCGCCCTACATTCCTTATCGAACTAATCCGGAAATCTCGAAAGTCAATATTACGAATTGATCACGATCCTTTTATATCATGAGACTTTCCTCTTCGGGAGGAATGTTTTCTTTATATGAAAGATCTCGGAATTACTGTTACGAAATAAGAATCTGAAATCGAGGAAAGTTCTGACCTTCCTCTTTAATCAACAGGGGTTCTACCCATCGTTTGGTTGCTTGACCGATAAAAGGTCTTCAATACTTATCTGATTATCAGACTAACATATGTTTAACTGATCGAGGTGACTGTCTCCGCTTGATGAGTCACGATCGGTTAATCGGGGCGGTTAAAACCCTATCATTCGGTAGACTCGGACGACTAAGACCTTTCAGTAAACCGATCGGGGCGACTACGGTCTTTCGGTAGATTGTTGTTGCGGTCGTTAGATATTGATCGGCAGACCCCCTTTTTCGTGGACCCTTTGGGAATTGACTCTTTTGGATTGGGTCTTGGAATACGTCCCATCATTTGCTCCTGACTCATGGTTTTCTTGGAAAGATGCGCCATAAGTCATGATTTTAAATCGGAGGTTCGAGGATCCTTTAATATGGCCACTGTCGCTTCGGTCTTAGTAAACCATTTATCACACATCTCATAAGAACTTTTCTCGTCACTGCTTTCTCCATCTCTTCCACCTTTTTCTCTCACTCTCCCTGCCAAAGAGTCTTTATCGGTGACAAAGATGTCTGCTCCTCAGGCTTTTTCAAGCATTGGTGATATTACGAACACCATGTCAGCACAAGAGCTCCAAGAAATACAAACTGAGATGCTGTTGGGGGATGATTACTCTCTGTTGTCTGCGACAGAGGTTGATAGGGTTAATAGAAAATCAAAGAACTGTGTGCCGATGTATCTCCAATCGGTCAAGTACGGTTTGAAAGTTCCATATATGGGTTCTTTTTCTAAGGTTCTGCGTCAGTGAAACATATTCCCGACGCTCCTGATTCCCAGTGTCTGGCGGTTAGTGGTCGCGATAGCTTCTTTATTAGGGTTTTGTTGTTTTCATTTCGATTTTGACATTTTGTCCTCAATTTTTATTCTGATGAGGTGTGGGAGTAACGGGCCGACCAAGGAGTGGTACAAACTACAAACCCGGCCCGAATCCTGTTGGAGGTTTTTCTACAATGAGTCCATCGATAAGAACTGGATGCAAAAGTTCTTTTTTGTCGAGTTCTTGGACAGGGATCGCATGCCCTGGCTTCCCAAGGCTGATGAGGTGTCCAATGTAGGGCTGAAACCTCCGACTGTTTAGAAGCATGGTTGTTTTATTCGGTCGGTTAGCAGCTATTGCAAGTCCACCGGTCGGAGCATATGGGTCGAGTCCTTACTGGACGACCAGATGTTATCCCTGGCTGGTTTACTGCTTGGGGAAAAGAGAAAAGTTGATCAGCCCCTTCTGTTGGGGAGAGCGAAGATCGAGCTAGTCGATTCTTTGAGTCATCTTGACGACGTCTTGTTGGAAAGTGTCACTGTTGACAAGTTGACTCGTCATAGTGTTAAAAGATCTCTTCAGGAGGATCCCGGGGCGTCTGAGGCCCTACATAAGTCTTCTTCAGGGGCGACTGGGATCTTTCGCGGGTCGCCATCTTCTTCGGCGAGACGGAGGGGGACTTCCTTGCTTCCATCTGCACTGGGGGCTTCTTCTAAGTACCGGAGCCAACTGCTGCAACACTGATAGAAGGAGGTGGAGATCTTCCTTTACTTGATGCTGGAGCGAGAGAAGACGCTTCTCGGGCTGCAAGGGACGGAATGGCGGGACCTTCTTTCGTTGTTCCGGTCTGGCCTTTGCGCAAGGGGAAACGTAAAGTTCCTAAGGGAGCGTCATCTTCATCCTCTATCCCTGTTCGGTCCTTCGATGGAAAGAAAGGCTCAAAAAAGCGTGAAACAGTCGCCGTTTGTGCTGAAGACATGCGGTATAACTATATAGATCTGACAGAAGCGGAACGCATTGCTGGGCAATTTGACTTTTATCACTGTGAGCTTGACATTCATAGGATGTCTTACGAACGGGTCGGCGGAGCCCTTGAATCCTTAGACTTGATGGTAATATTCTCATCGCGTCTCTCGAATTCTTCTCCCTCTTTTATCGTTTGTTAATTTGCTTTTCCTTGCAGACCATGGCCCTTGCTCGATTTCAAGGGCAGCAGGGAAGGCAGGTAATAAGTCACTTAGAGGGACGGCTCTCTGAGTTGACCCGTCCGCGGGAATCAGTCTCCCTTTGGGGAGGAGAGTTTTTGGCCACTGAAAACATACCCAGTGCCTTATTCAGTCAGAAGGAAGAGGAGTTGAAATCCCTTCGATCGGAATTCGTCCAGTGCCAAGGGCAGTGCGAGAGACTGAAGTCGGAAGCTCTGGTGCACAAGAAGTTGGCTCAGTTTCGTGAGGAGTCCCTTCGAGCAGCGGAATGTAAGATAGCAGACTTGAAGAGTCTCGCGCAAGGGAAGCTATCATTCAGAAGGATTCCCACCATCGATTAGCCGAGAGATTAGAGTGTGCCGAAGAGATAATCCGTAGTATGAGTCTAAGTGAGACTCTGCCTTTAGTCGAATAAGAGATCAATACTCCAAATCCGACTGTATAACTTCTGTTCAGGATTTTGTACTAAGTGGCCTCTGTTCGTTTAATAAGAAATTCTTGTATTTTTTTCCAATAGGAGTCATCTTCTTTGCTTCTCACTACATTGTCTTAGTAGAATTAAGGGGACTCAGATCTTTCGCCTGACTTGGAACCCTCACACGGGATGATTATGCCTGCTGGTGTGAAAGGTAGCATCATTCGTCAGTGAGGTACATGATTAGCACGGGTCGAACGGTTGAGACCTTTTGTATGATAGGGAACCTTCAAATAGTTGGGCTGCGTCCGTCCATCTATCGAGCGATAGATCCTGGGCGATTGAGGCCTTCCAAATGAAGGGAATTGGGCTACTAAGACCCTCTGAACGATAGAAATTGGGCGACTGAGGCCCTCTAAATGATAGAAACTGGGCGCGAACGATCAAGCAGATGCCAGACCATTAAGTCAAATGACTGAGAGGATACCAGACTAACAGGTCGAATGATCGAGAGAGAATACCAGACCAACAGGTTGAACGATCGAAAAATTGGGAGACCAACAAGTTAAACTATAAATTAGGGTGTCATAGACCCGTTCGGGGAACTCCGTCTCTTATTAATGACTCGCACGAATGATAGGAACTGAGCGACTAAGACCCTCCGAACGATATGAAATACTTAAGTTGTGAGCCGCGTCCACCTGTCTGGGAAGTTACATCCCCTATTGACGACGCGTATGAACGATAGGAACTGGGCGACTGAGATCCTCCGAACGATATGAAATACTTAAGTTATGGGTCGCGTCCACCCGTCCGGATAGTTACATCCCCTATTGACGACGCATACGAACGATAAGAACTAGGCAACTGAGACCCTCCGAACGATATGAAATATTTAAGTTGTGGGCCGCATCCACCCATCCGAAGAGTTATATCCCCTATTGATGACGC
This sequence comes from Dillenia turbinata, assembly GCA_037126225.1. Classification (NCBI taxonomy): domain Eukaryota; kingdom Viridiplantae; phylum Streptophyta; class Magnoliopsida; order Dilleniales; family Dilleniaceae; genus Dillenia; species Dillenia turbinata. The sequence continues at coordinate 17,109,785 of JBAMMX010000011.1, forward strand.
ATACGAATGATAGGAACTGAACAACTGAGACCCTCCAAACGATATGAAATAGTTAAGTTGTGGGCAGCGTCCACCCGTCCGGGGAGTTACATCCCCTATTGACGACGCGTACGAACGATAGGAGTTGGGCGACTGAGGCCCTCCGAACGATAGGATCGGGACATGGAGATATAAGAGATCTGTTGATGAGTGATTTAAAAAACGTGGGGAAATACCCTTGCAATTTAGAAAAATACCAGCAATAAAATCCGATGACATTTAGGAGCGGAAGTAGAAGGCTTCGACTCACATGTTAGAGTCCCAATCCCTGACAATTTTCTGAACTTGATCTTCATATGCTTGGTGTTAGGCAAAACCTCCAAAGTGTTTAGACCTGGTCTGCCCAAGATGGCGTTGTAGAGCGAAAGGAGGTTTACCACATTAAACACGACGGGAGCCGTCGCATGATTAGGAGGTGTTCCAAGGGTGATCGGGAGAGAGATAATACCATCGGGATATATCCATTCACCCGAGAGCCCTTTAACCGGGCCCGCGTGGGGCTGAAGGTCGGCAGGAGTAAATCCCATTCGTCCGAAGCATCCCAATATAGGAGATTACAACAGGCTCCTTGATCAATGAAGATCCTTCGAATGTCAAATTGTCCAATTTTGGCAGTTATCACAAGGGGATCGTGCCGGTTCAGGTCGATTCCAATGAGATCTTCGTCGGTGAAACCAATGACAGGCATTTTTTCACTTTGTCGTTTGTTGGCGCTCGCTACTAGGATCTCTTGTTATACAGGAGGAATTGCCTTCGGGAAATAGAAAATTGGTGTGATTAGGTACCTGGCCTCATTTTCTGTTGGTCCATCGTGGACCTGAAGAATCACTCGATCCCTTCGGTCGGTCGAAGGCTGAGCAGCTTGGCGTTCTTCCTCTTGGTTACGTTGCGGCAGTTCACGCCGATGATCGGCAAGAGGACCTCTTTCCCTTCCTGCGACGAACTCCCATAGTTTTCCTTCACGTACTAGGAACTCCAATTCGTCTTTCAGTTTCTTGCAATCATCGATTGTGTGACCGTAGTCACGATGAAAGTGATAGTATTTCGTTCTGTCCTTACTAGAATCATCATCGGTTGATCGCGGGGGCCATCGAACGTATGGCTTATCTCTGATAAGGGCTAAGACCCGACCAAGGGTCTCACTCAACGGGATGTAGTTGTTGTATCTCCTTGGAGGAGGGGATTTCGCCCAGTTTCTTTGAGGTGGAGATCTCCAGGGTGATTGGTTCCGTTCTTTTCGGGCAGTCCGATCTCTTCTATGATCGGATGTTTCGGCATTCTCGACAGCAATGTACTTTTCAGCTCGAGCATAAAATTCTTAGATGGTAGCATGGGGTTTCTTTGTGATGGACACTCTTATATTGGAGGGCCGCAAGCCTGTTAATAGCGCGGCCAATGCGATCGAATGATTCAAAGAAGGGACTCTCATCATTTCCTCTTTGAACATTTCCAGGAAGTTTCTTAGGAATTCCTCTTTATCTTGATGCAGCGATAGCAAGGCGGTAGACTTCCTCTTGACTCCCTTGCTTATCACAAAGTGTGATTTGAACTATTCACGTAACTGAGAGAAGATCTTTATATTCATAGGTGAGAGAGAGTTGAACCAAGTGAGTACATTTCCCGATAGAGTAGTGAGAAAATACTTACACATGGCTACATCGGGCATGTCCCTGAATATTATTACGGTTATAAAATGGGCCACATGATCCCGGGGGTCCGTTGTCCCATTGTATCTCTCCATGGGAAGCATGAGTACGTTGCGAGGCATGGGCTCTAAGGAGATCTTGGAGTCAAGCGGCGAAGCGTAAGAATAAGAGGGGATTTGGTCTCTATGAGGGTTAGCCCGCTTTAGTTCGTCGGCTATTAGTTGTTCAACCTACTTTCGAAGATCATCTGGGACTAGTTTGGAGTTTTCGGATGCTTCCCCACGTAGGGGCAATGGTCGTTGTTGGGGACGTCTAGATCCCCCAACAGATGATTGGACTTCAGATCTAAGGGCGCGACTAAGGTATTCTAGTTCTCTACTCACATCCTGAAGTTTTGATTCTCGCATTTCCATCTGGGGGCGATTAACTCGCTCTGGAATGGGGTCGGCCATGGGTTGAACAGGAAGCGCGGGTTGTAAAACCCATTCTTAATGAGGTGATCTCATGAGAGCTGCCGGATCGTGGGTGGCTGGATCAGGCATTGCAAGGGGAGCGGCTTCAGAAAGCGTGGCAATTCACCCTTCCACAAGAGGGACAGCTCTTGAGGACGCTCTCTAGTTCTTGGAGGCATCCCACGAACGACGCCAATCTGATGGAGGTGAGTGATGGCTCCTCAGATATTGGCTCCTTGTTGACTCGAATAGTAATCACTGATGGTGGATACACCTGTAAGAACCGTCGGAGAGTGCTCCGACGGGGAGACTCCGACGCTCAAGTCAGTAAAGAGCGGTTTTCGTTTGAAAGAAACAGACTGAGAGTTGAGAGAAAATAGTTCCCTGTGATCAATGTGCCCCATGTGTTAGGCCTAGAAAGCGTACCTGATGTCGAGGGTTTTGAGATCTCTTATACCTATAAGAGTTGTGCGCCGCTGGGGGACTTCCACTCTACTTTCCTTATCAAACTGATTCGGGAATCTCGGAAGCCAATATTACGAATTGATCACGATCCTCTTATATCGGGAGATATTCCTCTTCGAGATGGTTGCTTTCTTTATATGAAAGATCTCAGAATTATTGTTACGAAATAAGAAGTTGGAATCGAGGAAATTCTGACCTTCCTCTTTAATCAACAGAGGTTCTACCCATCGTTTGGTTGTTCGACCGATAAAAGGTCTTCAAGACTTATCCAGTTATAAAGCTGACATTTGTTTAACTGATCGAGGTGACTGTCTCCGCTTAATGAGTCACGATCGGTTAATCGGGGCGGCTGAGACCCTATCATTCGATAAACTCGGGCGACTAAAGCCTTTCAGTAGACCGATCGGGATGACTACAATCCTTCGGTATATTGTTGTTACGGTCGTTAGATATTAAATGACAGACTCCCTTTTTTATGGATCCTTTGAAAATTGATTCTTTTGGACTGAGTTTTAAAATACGTTTCATCACTTATTATAGAGCGATTTGAATTCCGATTCTAAAATTTATCTATATTTTATTTATCTTTCAATTATGTTGTAATTTATTTTAAAAAAAAAAAAATGAATGATGACGAGGACATCATTCCGATGCCAATCCGTCGGACAAAGTTGGTTGGTTGATTGATTTCTTGTGCGGTATATGACAATGAGTCCTATTTAATGAAAAATTTTTATCACCCGAAACATTTTTTAAGAAATTATTTTAGTATTAGGATTTTTTATTTTTAGGAATTATTTGCTTAGTATGTTGTTCGATTCTAATAGGACCATCCCACAAGGAAGGGGTCATTTTAATTAATTCAATTGATTTTCAGACTTTTGTGTTTTTCTCTAAATTTTTGAATAGAAACTTATTTATTCTTATTGTGCAATCGAGTGCTACTCCTATATCACGCTTACTCAGATTTTGTGTTTCAAAGTGTCATGTGACCCGATGATAGCCAGCGGCGGTTCTCATGATGAAGATCAAAGAGTTGAGATCTCTCAATCGCGAGATCAAGTTATGGGGTTGATTATTTCAGAAGAAAACCTATCAAATGTAAAGTATTTTTACCTTTCAAGAATTGTTGTTTAGGAAATATTTTAATTTTGATGCCACATTTTGTTTTTCAAAATTATTGGCATATTGATTTTCTAATTCTAATAGAAATATATTATCCTTCGCCTTACACTACAAGAAAAATGGGTATTAACGACAGAAATATCTATCATTGATACTCAAATTTTCATCGCTAAAAGTATTAGCGACGGAAAATTCACGACAGAAAATTCTATCGCTAAAAGTCATCTCGCTAATTTAGATACAAAATTTTCTGTCGCTAAGAAAATCTGTTACTAATTAGCGATGAATTAGCAACGAAAAAATTTTCGTTGCTAATAATCCGTTACTAATCCATCTGTAATTTAATTTTTTATTTTTTTTAATTATTCCTAATTACTGACGAATTAACGATGAAAATATTTACGTCATTAATCCATCACTGAAGTGAATAAGAGCAAACTCAAATGTCCGAACCTAGACACACACCCCGTCACCCAACCCGCCTGCGCCCCGACCCGCTTTCCCGCGCCTCAGTCTTTAATTTGCTGAAAATGTGCTCCCACCCCGGTTCGAATCTAAGTGTGAGAGAGGAAACTTAAGTGTCTTAACCACTATACCACAATTACATTGTGTTATTAGTTTATTTTTTTTATACTTTTATACTTTATTTGTAACTCTCAATATTAAAAATACAATACCCTAATTTAATAAAAATATAAAATTTTATTTAATAAAAACATTAAATTATATTTAATAAAAAAATAAAATTATATTTAATAAAAATACAAAATTATATTTAAAAAAAACAAAAAATTATATTTAATAAAAAATAAAATTATGTTTAATAAAAATATAACATTATATTTAATAAAAAATAAAATTATATTTAATAAAAATAAAAAATTATATTTAATAAAACACAAAATTTTATTTACTAAAAATATAAAATTATATTTAATAAAAACAAAAAATTATATTTAATAAAAATACAAAATTATATTTAATAAAAACACAAAATTATATTTAATAAAAATACAAAATTATATTTAATAAAAACACAAAATTATATTTAATAAAGAAATAAAATTATATTTAATAAAAATACAAAATTATATTTAATAAAAAAATAAAATTTTATTTAATAAAAATACAAAATTATATTTGATAAAAACAAAAAATTATATTTAATAAAAACACAAAATTATATTTAATAAAAACACAAAATTATATTTAATAAAAACACAAAATTATATTTAATAAAAATACAAAATTATATTTAATAAAAACATAAAATTATATTTAATAAAAATACAAAATTATATTTAATAAAAACACAAAATTGTATTTAATAAAAATACAAAATTATATTTAATAAAAATACAAAATTATATTTAATAAAAATAAAAAAATTATATTTAATAAAAACATAAAATTATATTCAATAAAAATATAAAATTATATTTAATAAAAAAATTATATTTAATAAAAAGTCTCAATTATATTTAATAAAAATATAAAATTATATTTAATAAAAACAAAAAAAAATTTAAGTTTAGCGACGGATTAGCGACGAAAATTTTCTGTCACTAATTTGTTCGAAAAAGTATTAACAACGGATTTAGTGACGGAAAAATTAGCGAAAGATTTTTTCGATTTTTCCGTCACTAAATCCGTCGCTGATTTTTTCGTCGTTAATCCGTCACAAATCTGTCGCTAATAGCAAAAGATTTTTATCCATCGATAATTTTTGTCACTGAAAACCCATTTTCTGGTAGTATTATATATAAGGAGTTTCTCTTTATTATAAAATGTTTCATTCTTTATTTATTCAATAGATTTTTAGACGTGTTTATCTCTAAATTTTTGAATTGAAAGTTATTTAGGTAATGTCTTTCCTTGTCTTTGTTTAGGGTAATTTTATGTTCTTTTATAATTTAACCATCGTTTTTAACTCTCTTCAAATTTAAATGATATAAATTATCTGCTTTAAAAGTAAACAAATTAATTTTCTCTCTTTAAAAAAACCAAATTTTTTTTATTATCTCTCTCTAAAGACTTTGTTTTTATTTTTTTTTCTCTCTCTCTCTTCTATAAGAATAAATTTTGGTATTTTCCTCTTTAAAACTAATCTAATTAATTTTTCCCGCAAAAAGAATTAAATTATTTAAAAATTTATCTCTCTTAACACACTATTTTTAAATTTCTCTCTCTAATTTTTTTTAAAAAAAATTCTCTCCATAAAATTAAACAAGTTAATTTTTTCTGTTTAAAAATTAATATAGTTCATATTTCGTATGAATTAAGTTTACGTAGTTTGATCAACTCGTACGATAAGACTTGTTTGGTCAAAATAGGTTGGTATCAAATGTTATTTTACTATCTTTAAAAAAAATATTCTTTTATTTTCATAAATATTTTTTAATATTTAAATAATTGATAGTTTTTGATTTGTCATTTAATCAGTATTATTTTTATAAAATAACATAATAAAATAATCAGAAATTAGTGAATGAACAATGAGCAAACCCCATTAATACGGCTCGGTGAAACCTAAATGACTTTGGACTATTTTACTCAACCTAACATCGGGGGTGTTTTATACTTCGGCATTTTTTTTTTTCCCTTCAAAAGTCACTTCAACATTTTGTTTCGAAAGTCTTAAGACTTCTAGACTTTTGTTTACCAAGGCTCACTTTGGACGCAAGTTCCTACCTATTTCTTCTTAACAGGGACAGCAACCACTTTTATATTCATTTATAGAAATTTTTGTGATTTTATATTTTTTAATTAAAAATATCCCAAACAGCATAATAAAATACAATATAATATGAGACACAGAGAGAATAAAATGATTTTTTATTTTATAGTTGATTGTCGGTATTTGAAAGCCGATTAGGATTTAATTATAGGATTAACTCTTTCGATATATATTTTTTCATTCTTAATATTTAAATATAAAATTTTAATTAAAATATTTTGATATTTTATTATTACATTCATAGATTATGAATAAAAAATAATTTTAAATGTAGAAAGGTGCCTCTAAAAAACAACTCAAATAATATAATCTCTTTAATTTTTTTCAATCCGATTCTTTTAATTATATTTTGTTGTTTTAAAAGAAAAAAGATGGGTGCGAGGGGTTTCATAAATTTTAAATTTGTGTCCGCTGTATTTGCGACGCAGTGTCACGTGGTGTACCTCATTCTCATTCCTGCCCTATCATCAACCACAAACTCCTCTCTCTATCGGATGTAGGGAGAAGCAGGGAGACGAGAGAGAGAGAGATATATAGAGAGAGAAAGAAGTGTCAATCAGTCAAAAAAGGGGCGCCAACATGGATTGCGATCAAGGAGGATTGGGGATTCGATTTGGGTCACACCCTTGTCGATTGGAATAAATAAATAAATCATAGTAATAATAATATTATTAATAATAACAATACTCTCTCTCTCTCTACGCTGCGCAGTCTGCACACGCCAAAAATACCGCCGTCCTCGTAGCCTTTTTATTCCCAAACCCACACCTCTTTTTTGGTTTTGTAATTATATCAAATTGTTCCCATTTGCCGTACCAATTCCAAAAGCACTCTCAGTTTCTTTCCTTCTTTCTACAGGTCATTCATGTACTCCTGCCCTATCCCTCTCCACATATTTTCCTACACATCATTTTCTAAATATATTTTCAATTCATTTGTTAAATAAATATATTTAAATTTTAATAATTTTAATTTTTTAAATTTATTTTATAATAATAAAAATAATTTTTTATTATATAACTCTAACATCTGAGTCTCTTAATAAAAAAAAAATTATAAAGAAGCCAACGCCCAATTTTGCTTTCTTCTGTCGTTGCTGCAAGTGCTGGGTGCTTGCCAAATTGCATGATTCCATTCTGCAGGAATTTCCATCATTCCTTTCTGACATACTCCTTTATGACTCTCTCTCTCTCTCTCTCTCTCTCTCTCTCTCTTCCTCCCTCCCTCTCTCTCTCTCTCCATGCGTTCTGTCCCCTGTGACCTTCATTTTCCTTTTAGGTTATTGTATACTATTTTGGCATACTCACGACATAAATTCAATTTTAAAAATTTTGAATTTTGTCGATTAAATACACAAACACACGACAAAAATAATGAATAATTTTTGAGAATTTAAATGATTCAAGATTTCAAATAAATACCTTCACATATGTCACCTCTAAAAAATCAAAAAAACCGAATAACGAATCCTTTGAATAATTACATAATTCAAATAGTGATCATGAAATTAATTGAATCATCACTGTTAATTTATGACACCTCAATCTATAATTTAGTGTGTCAAAATAATAAAAAAATTTTCTTACATAAAAATTTCTCATTCCCTAGATCTGTTGTCACTTAGACAATTTCTTCAACCTTTTTCTCTCAACAATGTACATGAGTGATTATGCCTCGTTAATCAAAAACTCAAATTCAAATTCAATGAGAAATGTACCGTATAAAAGGGAGAGATTAATGAGAGATCATGGGTAGTTAAGAAATCATGGAGTTTATCCCATTATTTCAATTTTGATTTTGTTAGAATATAAGACAGGTCTATCCATAAGGATACACCCACTCCATTCTTTTTATTTTTTAAAATTTAAATAAAAGGGGGAGGGGTGGTTAATTAGGAAACCACCCCTTCTCCATGAAAAGCTCCCCGCTCTCTCTCTCTCTCATGGTGGTGTTAATGATAGAAAAAAGCAAGTTCTTCAGTCGTTTGAGAAAAGGGTGACAGGAAGAACCAAAAATGGAAATGGCACATTGCTATTTTTCTTGTGAATGAACAAACCCAAGTGAGAGATATTAAAAAAAATAGAAAAATGTTAAAAGACTTGATGTTGGTGATTATTTTACACCAAAGTGATATTTGGATTGTGGAACATAGAAAATAATCCGATTTACGTGACATCTTTGTCATTCTAAAATATCTATATGTTAATAAGATAAGTGATTCTAACCTAAAATTTCAATCTAAAAAATTTTCCCATAAAATTTTTTTTATTGATTTGTACAAAAATCATTATATTTAAATTAATTTTTTTTTACTTGAGATAAAGAGTCCCTCATTGACATATTTATCAACATCTCTCACTTACACATAAGGACATTTTATATCTGTCATAAGATCATAATTCATGCGATCTACCACATCACCCTACTGAACTTACATACATGATTGAGTGTCGTGTGACTAACGAATATACTTGTAAACAAATACTTCTCAATACAATTGTTAGGATAATTGAGTAGCCATCGTTAGTACAAAAAGGAACTCGTCGTACCCCAAACTTAACGCAATTACATCTATCGAGCCATTTTTCTCATCAAAAGTGATACTCAATCATTACTCGACTGTATATCCACTATTATACTTATATCGCAATATGGACAAATATAATAGGTTAACCGGTGAATACAACACAATGATATAATGTCGATTGATCATCCTTTTCCTAAATTCGAATCTATTAGCCTCAATTTAGCTGCTTTCTTAGATCTGCCCCTTAGATCTCATTTTATCTTTCGGGTCATAGGTAAACAAACTAAAAAAACAAACATTGAACCAAAACTTTTAGAAATAGTCGAAAGTAATAAGAATTCAAGAGATCCTACCCAATGGATTCAGGTCTCACACAGTGGAAACGGGGATCAAGATTAGATTTTTGTCTCATGTAATATAGCTCCCACTATCTCTAGTCGTCTCATCACACGCGGTATGAAACACGTGCCACAGTATTATTTACTCATCTCTTAAAAAACCATTTGTCAGATTTCTCTAATACTGTGCAAGTATGGGATCCAGTCTACACATAAGATTTTATCCAGAGATCTCAAAGAGAATACCTTAGAGACAATATCACAAATCGCAAGTGATATTTGAGATCTCAAATCTGGCTACTTACAAGCAATATAGATGTGGGTATATCTATATCGGTCATATCGCATATAATCTCATCCTGAATACATATCAGGTCGACTTATGTTTTAACAGGGTCACTCTTAAAAGCTCTTCCAACTAGAAACCATCTCATCCTCGCTCACTCAGAATTGAAGGTGGTCACTCGTGTGAGAGAGTCGACTACACTTGTCTGACATATTTTTTATCTCAACATATCACAAAATATATAACAATTGAACGAGTGCAGTCAATAAGTGACTAAATAATACACATATGTCATATACATATAAAATAATAAGTATCATCAATACATAATGAAAAATACCAAAATACAGGTAAACCCAATGATTCAATATATCATACAAAGGAATCTCTCACAATGGGTTTGGTGAATGTATCAGCCACTATACTGTGTAGAAGTGTACTTAATTATCACTTTACCTTTTCTCCGTGATATCTCTCATAAAGTGGTATCAAATATCAATGTGTTTGATCCTACTATGATACTTAGGGTCTCGAGTGTGGTCAATAGCTACCAGATTTTCATAATAAATCATACTAACTTCCCACTATCTACAATAACCCCTAAATCATTGAAAAATCTCTGGAGCCAAACACTCTCATGAATTACCACCGAGCGTGCCACAAGGTCAGCCTCTATTGTAGATAGAGATATACAGGTTTGCTTCTTGTTACTTCACAAAATAGCAAAAATCTGATGTCGATTTGTGTTCATTCAAATCGTCACCCTAGTCAACGTCTGAATATCTAACTACACGTAAATCATCTCTTCCATAACACAAGAAGAGGTTCGTAATTCTATTGGTATATCACATAATCCTTTTAACTATTATCCAGTGATCTCTTCTAGGATTTGATTGATATCTAATCATCAGACTGACTGCTAAACAAATTATGGTGATGTACACAATATTGTGTACATCAAATTACCCACTACACTGGTACAAAGGATTATACTCATCTCCTTTATCCTTTCCTGAGTCTTAAAGCACATATCAACACTTAGGTTTTAACCTTTAGCGATAAGAATATTTATAGAATTGCAATCATTCTTTGCAAAGTGCTTGAGAACTCCCTTAATGTAGGACTCCTGTGAAAAAGCCAACATTCCTCTCGATGGATCCCTCTGAATCTTAACTCCAAGAAGAACTGAGTTTCACTCATATCCTTCATATCAAGACTCGATAATGACCACATCATCATGGTCATTAGATACTCTCTATTATTCCCAATCAATAGAATGTTATTCACACACAAGGACATGATTATAAAAGAGTCAGAAGAACATGTAAGGTACACGCTATGATCCTCCTCGATCATCACGAAACCGTAAGATATTACCTCCTCGTGAATTCTCAAGTGTCACTATTTGGATTGATGATTAAGGTCGTATATCAACTTTCGAAGTCGATAGACCTTATCATCCTGATCTATAGGAATAAAGCTAGATGACTGCTCTATGTAGATCTCCTAATCCAAACTTCCACTCAGGAAGAAAGTCTCAATGTTCATATGGCATAACTCTAGATCCATGTTCACGATAATCGTTAAAAGTAAATGGATCGAGAGGTTCCTTAATTTGAGTATAACCTTTGATTACCAAACAGACTTTATACATCTCCACCGATCCATCGACCTTTCTCTTTATTTTGAGGACTCATTGTTCTCAATGACCTTTCTACTCTCAGGTAAATTAACTAGATTCTAGACCCAGTTGATTCTCATTGAATCCATCTCTTCATCCATAGCCTTTAACCAATGGTTTGTTGTAGAACCCGCGAGAGCCTTCTGGACTATTTTGGGTTTTTTATCATCCTCAGGAGTCATAATGAAAGACTCACCCTCAATCAAGAAATGACGTTTAAATACGTGTCCACGAATGCTCCTACGAGGAGGAGGGAACCTCTTTACCTCTAGATGAATAGCTCCCACTAGAACCAAGATCCGTATCGAGTTCTTGAATCCCGCCACTGGGCTCAGCTAAGCTACTAGGCTCATCCATCTAATAGAAGATCAAGTCCCGATCGATTTTACATAGTATCGTCTGTATGCTCACCTAAAATACATTCCCCTTGGAGTGTTCTTAGTATCTCATTAAAGATACATTCCTTTTCTCGCGGGCTTAACTTGCTATGTGGATGTGAGAAATCGTGAACTACGTAGCACAACCCTATAACCTCAAGTGGCTAAGATCAGACTGTCTCCCTGTCGAAAGTTTATATGGGGTACTGACTGCAGATTTTGATGAAACACGATTGAGGACATAGGCTGTAATCAATAATACATCTCCACTATAAGAGATGAGTAAATTAGTCTGCGTTATCATTGACCTCACCATCTCAAACAAAATCCTATTCCTCCTTACGGCTACTCCATTCTGCTAAGTAGTAGTAGAAATAGTTAATTGTCTCGTGATACCTTTCTTGAAACAGAGTTCTTTAGACAAATACTCACACTCTCGATTGGTTTTGAGAATCTCCATTTTCAAGTCTAACTGATTCTCAACTTGGCTAATAAATCTCTTGAAATATTCTTATGTCTCAGACTTGTACGAGATCAGATAGACATAAGCAAAACGTGTGTAATCGGCTATGAACATAGTAGAGTACACAACTCCATTCCAGATTCTCACGTACATAGACCATAGCCATTGGAATAGATCAATTGCAATGGAGTCTTAGCTCTCATTGACTTGTCAAATGATTTTCTTGTAGTTTTACTGGATAGGCAAAATTCACACACATACAACTCTACCCAGATTAGCGAACCCAACGAACCACTTACTGCTAACTAGTGCATCCCCTATCACTCTAGAAGAATAACAAGAAACACCATTAAGAAGAATCACATCTAGTACATATATTCTATCGTGGACTAAATCAGAACAAATCAAAAAACTTGTCGTAACGAATAGAAACTATAAAATTTCCAAATTACAAAGCATATCCTATGCTGAGATCAAATTCCGTTGAATATCCGAAGTGTAAAGAACTTATAGAGTCTAATTACTTTGCAACTCTAACTTGTAAGTGTCACTCTCTCTGACGACAACAAATGCTCCGTTCTCTACATAAATCCTCCTACCTGAGGACTCACTCGGCGAAACTCAAAATATGCGCTCTTATCTCGAGCTATGTGGTCGAAGGCTCCTAAGTTTACAATCCACGATAGAGAGAAAATAATGAGCATTTCAAACTACGTAAAGAAGAAAGAAATAGCTTCCGCTTATCATACTTACGAGCGAAATGACCAAATTTTTTATATATGTAGCACTACATCTTAGTCTTATCCAACCCTTATTTTTATGCTTTAATACTTTGTTGTCGGATTTCTCAGATGGTTTCTTATTACCTGAACCTCGAGTTTTTTTCTTACACTTACACTATTTATGTTTGGTGCCAGATGAGTCCTTGTTTGACTCCACCGTATAAGCATGACCCGACTTTGGTCTACTTATCTCTAGACTCTCCTACTCGAGCTCTAGGTACCTATTCAGATCAGCGAATACTCTTGTCATGTGTGAAATAGGTTTTTATGGTCTCCCACAAATCAAGTAAAGACTGGATCACATCTAGTTCTTAAAAAATACATTCAAAATAGCCTCGATCGTATTCTCCAACTCGACGGTCATACTCGACATTTACATCAAATGTTGCATCAAATGATCAGCCATTTTCTCATAAATTATAAATTTATAAGTCAACATTCTCACCTTAAGAATTATAAGAGCACCACAATACTCTTTTTAAGGCGATCCAAACCGACATAACCATAGAATATTACTCATCGACTGGGATCACATAATCATACATGTTTCTCAGGAGGGTTGTTCTAACTTGGTCATCTTTCATCTTTTATGCACGAAACGCCTCCTGATCTCATCTCTCCTGAGCTGTGGTACCCCCCGGAGTCCACCATATCATACCTCAGAATCTCGGATAGATTTTGCATATCGAGAACAAACTGAATTTAACAGTGTAAAATCTCATAGTCATCACGGTTCAGTTTATTCCATTTGCAAAGATCCAATACAACAATCTTTGAAACAGTTTTAGAGATAATAGTGACTTGTGATACTTATTTTCACAATTTTGTACACTTTTCGAATCAACAAATCCAAAATGATTCAAATATAGACCCCAAAGCAAGCGTATGAGTCAATGGACACTATACACCACAACTCAGGATTGTATCTTACCATTCAGATTTAAATTCGACATACAAAAACCATAAAAAGTCACATTAAATGACATTGGACCCTAAAAAAAATGAAAAATTTCATTTTCAACCAAGCCTACGCACCGTTGGAGGGTCCATGCATCGCCACACGCCGCCATGAGCCGATGGCATGTTGCCATGCGCCTACACGTATAGCCTGCACACTGGCACACACGCCAGACGCGAGGGGTGTGGCCCACATGTGCCTACACTGGCAGACGTCACGCTCCTCAGTGCACGTGCATGCTAGAGGCCCACGAGTCTGGGCCAATTCTTCTTCGTCTGAATCTTTGCAACCTGGTCCTCTCGACCCGGCTGCCAGAAATCACTTTTACGGACTGTTTTCGACGTAGATTTTGATCTAAAAGTTTAATTCAACTTCCAAACATATCCTTAACACGATTTATTGGAAAATTTACACCTTAATCATGACGAATTGAATTTCCAAATCTTGGCCCTTGTTGCCATTTTGAAACTCATTTTTCGGCAACACAATATCACAATTATTATATGCAAATTGTAGATCTGAACAAGATAAACATTTTTGGGACATTTTCATAGATCAAATCGTTTTATATCTCGACGTATCTAAGATCTAAGGGCCTGGAGGTCACTGTTCATAGTCGGATATTCGATCAATAGTTTTAAGACCTAAACATACTCTGAAAATTAAATAAAAATCATTTTCATGATCTACAAATTTTGGGTAACACTGTTGTATAATCGGATTCACGAAACTCATTTGTGATCCGAATATTAAATTTTAGACTCCATGTATTTTATACCCGAAAATTTCAAAAATTATTTTTAATAATTCTAACTACATTCTGATACCAATATTAGATTTATTAAATGCACAAATATACAACGGAAGCAATTAATAATTTTTAGACATTTAAATGGATCAAGATTTCGGGCAAATACCTCATCGTATAATACCTTCAAAAAATCAATGGAACCGAACGATAAATCTCTCGAACAATTGCACGGTCCGGATGGTGATCACAAGATTAATCGAACCACTATCGCAAATTCACGACACTTCTATCCATAGTCTGATATGTCAAAGTGATGTCGAGGAGATAATTGTCGAGGAGAAAATTAAAAGTTAAATCAGAATAACAACTAATTTTTAATTTTTTTTCATAGATAAAACTATTTAAATTTTGAAATATCTCTAATTAAAATTCCAAAAAATTGATGGTAAAATTTTGAATTAATCTACTAATGAAATAACCAATCTAAAAAGTTATTAAACATATTATTGAATTTTTTTGGTTCAATGATGGTCGGGACAGTATTGATTTTAATTCATATAAACATCTTTGCAGAGTTTTTAAAATATTGATGATCGAAGAGCTAATATTCACATAATTCATAGAAGTGTTAGATTTTATTTATGTATAAATTAATATATCTTTCTTGAGAATACCGAATAGTAATACATGAATAATAAGAAAACAATATTCACAAAATCATATTGTCTTTTCGCTACCAAAATGACATAATTAATTGTTTTATTTTAAAATATAAAATATTATAACAAATACTAGCATTGGTGTTATAATGTTTAAGGGAAAATGATCATTATTATTAAAATAAATCGAGAGAGTTTTTTATTAAATAAAATATTTTCCCTTCTACATTATTTTAACATTAAAATATTATTTTTTAACTAAAATATTCTGATTTGTAATATATAATTTTAACATTAGCTAAAAGCAAAGACGGGCCGCCACATTAATTAATTTTAAAAATTTTAAAGCTAAATATTGTTATATAAAAATTATGACATCTATATTCTCAAATCATAATCTTGCCATTGTGAAATTCTTTGTGAAAAATTATGACACATGAATGTAATAATAATAATAATAATAATAATAATAATAATAATAATAATAATAATAATAATAATATACATTTTATACGTAAATCTCTCTAACAAGTACCCTAGGAATAGGATAGGGGGATGTAGGGGTAAGTACCTGATAGTTAGTAGTCATAATTTTAATACTTTAATTAATGATGATAATTTTTTTTATTTATGTTTAAATCTTAATTAAAAAAATACTCTACACAAATTATATCATTTTTTTATCATATTAAAATTTAAAATTTAAATTATTAAATTAAGAATAGTGGTTATAATCACCAGTGTCCTTGTAACACACAAACCATATCTTCTCCTATCATATAACATGATAGCATGACACGTTTGCAAGTTGACGAATGTACTACTGTCTCCTTTACCAC
Source organism: Dillenia turbinata (assembly GCA_037126225.1). Lineage (NCBI taxonomy): Eukaryota > Viridiplantae > Streptophyta > Magnoliopsida > Dilleniales > Dilleniaceae > Dillenia > Dillenia turbinata. Next base: position 17,125,910 of record JBAMMX010000011.1, read on the forward strand.
GTACTCTGCGTTTGACCGTACTAGGCTGGACTCTCTCTCTCACTGCGTCTTCTTTAATTTTACCTTTCCAATTTTTATTTTATTTATGAATGAAAGGCTTCTCATTTCAACTCCGGGAATTAATAATTTACTTTTATTATTTATATATAAAGTAATATTTTTAGTTAAATAAAAAATTCTCAATAAAAGTAGAGAAATTTGCATACAAAAAATGGTTGTTTTATATAATTATTATATCAACCTCCCAAAAACCGTGTTCCATCCATCCTTATATTAACTTTTGTTTGTTGTTTTGAGTGCATGAACCTAATTAAGCTAATTTGGGAATTTACTAGAACTCTGAATAGAAACCCATCCATCGGATGGTTTTGAGAAGGTCCCAACTTTTCACTAATTTCATACACATACTTGAATTTTAAAAGTAAATAATCAAATACTCCCAAGTCTAATGAAACCCAATTTGAATTTTAAAACAACTAATTTTGGAATTATGCCCTCTCTTAAAAGCCAATCAATAACGACAGATATAAAATAGATGTTTTTCAAAAATCAAAGAAAAAGATGATAAAACCATAAATTATACAGAGATACTAAAAGTTTTGAAACAGTGTCAATTATAGGTGAAATTATAAATATATCCTTCGCCAAAATCACCGGAGTTCCCTTATTAGAAAACCTTTTCCTCTTGGTCAACCCTCTCTTTTCTTGTTCTCTTTTTTATCTTGATCAAATAATTAATCATTCTCTCTTCATTATTATTATTATTATTTCTCTCGATCAATTCTCATCTTTGTTTCACTGTTTTCTCCACGTTCCCTTCTTCATTTCTTTTCAAACTCCTATGTGAATTTTTTTCACAAATGATAACTTTGCTAATTCGAACGAGATAATTATTCATTTATTGGTCTTGATTAATAAGATCTGTAAAATACAGCTGGAGAATATTTCGATGGAGAAAACTCCGACGTTCAAGTCAAAGAACAATTTTCAAAAAAAGAAACAAATTCAAAAAAGTTTTATTATGCCTTTGTGTGTTATGTATAAATTCAGAGAGTTTACCTGCCCTCTTAGCTTAATGATGCATATATAGTTTCTGAGTATGAGTTTCAAATGCTTTCAGAGCATTGAAACCATAGTTTCCTTATGGAAATATCCTGAAATTACGGAGATCATAGTGAGAGATTCCCAAAATTTGAAATACTGTTATTCAGATCCTCAAAAAGTCCTTTCTTTATTAATAGTAGTCAAAGGTTTTCTTCCTGATTATGGGAGGGGTCTGGTCAATGTATACCAAGAGGGTGAGCCATACCTACCCGTTTGAGAGATAAATCTCATATTGACAATACACTTTGGTTTGTTATATCCATTGGGTTATGGATTCGAAGGGCCTCAAGTCTCACGATAATGAGCCTTTGGGTCATACCTCATCACTTGCCCCTGACTTCTGGTGTCACTTCGTAGGAAGGGTTTCAGGAGTAATATAAGTGGATAAGAATTTAAAAAGACATTAGTGCATAGCATTAAACGCATCACGTACCGCTTCGATCTCCACTAATCGTCTCTAATACACTTTATAAGATGTGACATCTAATTGGTTCGTGCGCTATCAAGTCTTCTTTTCGATGGTTTCAATTTTCATATAGAGAGGCAGTCCACAAGTCAGTCCTTTTAAAACTTGCAAGCAATACTCAAAGAGAAGAAATCAAACTGAAGATGGCTAAAGGTTCATCGTTGTCGGCTCACCCGGGCATCAATGATATTAGGAGCACCATGATGGCGAAGGAACTACATGATGTCCAGAACAACATGTTGTTAGGGGACAACTACGTCCTTTGGTCAGCCATTGATGAAGATAGGGCTAATAGGGTGATTAGGGACCGTGTTCCATTATATAACCAATGTGTCTAGTATGCTTAAAGGTACTATATATAGGTGATATTGCTCAAGTTTTCATTTTTTCGACGATGTTGATTCCGACGCCTAATACCTGGTGATTACCATGATGTCATTGATGAGTTTTTACTACCTCCACACCGACCTCGTGATTTTGTTATATGTGTTCTCCCTTAAGAGATGTGGCCATGGGGGTTCTATGAAAGGGTGGTTCTACCTACAAACGAGGCCAGAGTCAGGCTGGAAATTTTTTTACAAGGAAACCATTGATAAATGCTGGATATACAAGTACTTCTTTATGGAGTTCTTGAATAAGGACTTGATGCCCACATTGTTAGGAGCCAATGAGGAACCATTACCGGGGTTAAAAGACTCCACAACCTTTTTGCCATTCACGGTTCATCAGTTCTGTTGGTGATTATTGTGATGCCAAAAAGAGGCATCACAATAAGAGAAAGATGCCAAAAAGAGGCATCTAGGTTGAGGTGCTCTTGGACAATGAGATGCTGTCGGTAGCTAGTTTGTTGGACAATGACATCAGGCTGACTAGATGGGTCAGAGGTGTCATGATTGTAGGATGCTTTGTCATAGAGGGAGAGGGAGATCGAAGAGGAGAGGGCGTCCACGGCCGCTTTGAACGGTCGAAGCGAGGAGATGGAATGGCTAAAAGCCGAGTGGGATGAAATGTTTCAACAATGTGAGGTGGTCTCCAAGAGGTGTGAAAAGTTGGAGGCAAAGGTTAGAGTGTGAGAGGTTCATCTACAAACCACGTAAAAGTTGCCCGAGATGGGCGACCGAGCCCTGAAGGCTGCTGAGCAAAAAATAGTGGACTAGGGGAGACCATCATAAGGGCTATCGACCGGCGTACGCATGCTCAACATAGGTAGCGTGAAGACCTTCAATGTGCCAAGGAGATTATCGACCGTGCGGTACTTTCAGGGGCTATGCCCCCAGATATGGAGAGGGCTAGTCCTGAAGTGCCCAACTACGAACTTGTCATTGTTCCCGAGGGCAAGGTTCCTTTAGAAGCTGTGGACGTGAATGCTGTAGTCAATGCGCTTCAAGCCAATTTAGAGCCCCAGACTCTTCCTTTTTCTGCCCCTCTTTGACTATAGTCTATGTTCTCTTTTGACTTAGTTTTTTTCTTTTGTACATTTTTGGCATGAGAGGATTAATGAAAAAGTTCGGTCATTATATCATGAGCAAGCATTTAGCATTTCATGTTTATAGTGCATTTCATCACATATAGCGAATATAATACTATCGGAGAGATACATCCCTAGTTGACAATTCGCTTGTTTGAGAGAGAGTAGGTTATCCCTACCCAATGAAGAGATATATCCCTTGTCGTTAGCGCGTTTGTTTGATAGAGTGGACCGTGCCTACCCCATATGGAGATATATCTCTTATTGTCAGCACATTCATTTAATAGAATGGGCCTTACTTACTAATCGGGAAGATACATCCCTTGTTGTCAGTATGTTCGTTCGATAGAGTAGACCATAACTACCCATCATAGAAATACATCCCTTGTTGTTAGTATATTCGTTTGATAGAGTGGGTCATACCTACCAATCGGGAAGATACATACTTTGTTGTCGGTACGTTCGTTCGATGGAGTGACCCATACTTACCCATTAGGGAAATATATCTCTTGTTATTGTTACGTTAATTCGACTAAGTGTATTCGGTGACACGTGCTCGATGTGATCGGTTCATTATGAGAGATTAATAAAGCAAGTTGTTATGAGTGAAATAGTCATAGTGTAATTAATAGAACAAGTAGTAAGGCTAGGTACTGTAAGATATACAGCTAATAGTTCTATGAAAGTAATCATAATAGAGAGAGGTTCGGAATTACTTGAGAGGGTTTGTCGGGAATTTCGGATCGCAAGACATCGTTCCAATATCTATGGAGGTCCTCAACTTGACTTTCATATGTTTCGTGCTCGGCTATGCCTCCAAGGTGTTTAAGCTAAGCTGACCCAGGATGACATTATAAAGCATGGGCAACTTGACCATGTTGAACATTGTTGTAACTATTACATGATCTGGCAGAGTCCCGAGAGTGACGGGTAGTGAAATAGTGCCTTCAATGTATATCTATTCACTCTAGAGTTCTTTGATTGGTCCGGCGTGAGCCTGTAGGTGTGTTTGAGTGAAACCCATCCATTGGAAAGCATTCCAATAGGGAAGATTATAGTTGGCCCCCTGATCCATGAAAATTCACCTCACTTCATACTATCCGATCTTTGCAATGATAGCAAGAGAATCGTATCGATCTAGATCGACTCTTATCATATCGTTATCATTAAAACCGATTATTAGTCTTTTCTTCTTGGGCTACTTCTCGGCATGCGTGGCGAGAACTTCTTTGGATGTAGAGCCTGATGGCTCGGTCTTATGAAAAATTGGGGCCATTGTCTACCCAATCTCATTCCACTACATATATCCTCAGTCATGTAACACCACCAAGATGTGAGCCAGAAGATAAGGGTATGAGGGATCATACTCTTTTTGTATGTGGAGAATTACTCCGTCTGATTGATTGCGGGAGTCTTCTAGAGTCAGTTGTCCTTGCTCACTCTCTTACCTTGCGGTGTGCGAGCCTTGAAGGGAGAGAGGCCTTCCCTTTTTGCACTTATAAACCTTTGGAGTCAACCGCTTCGAATGAGAAACTTGAGTTCATCTTTAAGTTTTTTACATTCGTCTGTCAGATGGCCGTAATTTTGGTGGAAATGGTACTATCATGTCTTGTCCTTTTTCGATTCGTCTTCTATGGAGCGAGGGGCAATCTGACGTAAGACTTGTTCTGGATTTGGAGTAGAACTTGGCTCATTGTCTCGTTAAGAGGAGTGTAACTAGTGAACCTTTATTGTTGAGGAGGTTCTTGTCGAGCTCTCTTAGATGAGGGTTGTCGAGGTGATCAGCTGCGTTCATTCCAGCTAGTCGATTTCATTGTTTATAGAACACTTTAGCATCTTCTGTGGTGATGTACTTTTTAGTATGAGCGTAAAACTCTTGGATTGTGGATGAGGGGTTCTTCGCAATGGATATTTTCATCCCCGACAATTGCAACCCTGTAAGTAATGTCGCTAATGTGATGAAGTGGTCTAGATCTAAAACCTTCATCATCTCCGTTTTGAATTTATCGAGAAAATCTCTTAGTGACTCGTCATCCCTCTATTGCAATGAGAGAAGGGATGTGGACTTCCTCTTGACCCCCTATTGATCATGAAATGCATCTTGATCTACTATCTAAGTTAAGAGAAACTCTTAAAACTGAATGGGAGAAGTGAATTAAACCATATCAGCGCATTGCCCTTCAAGGTCGTAGGAAAGTTTTTGCACATGGTTGTGTCTGACATGTCTATTGAGACCATTACAGTCATGAAGTGACCCATATGGTCTCGGGGGTTGGTAATGTCGTCATACCTCTCAATAGGAGGGAGAAGCACGTCACGAGGTATCGGTTATGTGGAAACCTTGGAGTCAAATGGCGAGAGACTGGTAACATGTTAAGCAAGTTCATCTCTTCTCGCATTGGCACATCTGAGCTCATCTGTCACAAGTTTCTCGATTTATTTCCTCAGATCGTCAGGGTTATGTTGGGAGTCAATGATGGTTCTTGGTGCACTCTGGGCTCAAGCCTTCGATAGTACATGTGACCCTATTCGTGTGAAGAGGATTGTGCTTCTAATCTGAGGACATGGCTGAACCTCTAACTATTTGCTCATGTCTTGCAACTTGGATTCGAGTCTCACCATCTGAGGTCGAGTGGCCCCTTCTGGAGAGGCCAAAGCATGTGGTGTAATCGGTTGATTCCATTGAATGACCGGTGGTTGAGTTTCAGGCTGGTTGACAGTAGTAAAAATCTTAGCTAGATTGTCCAACATTGCTGGTCGTATAGTGTCTATTAGGGTGGTGGTGTGTCCTTTTATCATGCTTGTGGCTTTGGATGTTGTTCTAGTCATTCTCTTGGGAGGCATGATCTTTGGCGGGATGGATTGCAAAACAAGCCCCTTTTTAATCTGTTTCCACGGACGATGTCAATTTATTGGAGTGGATTTGTCTTTACAGTTGATGGCTCTGCCGACTCGAATGAGATGACTGTCCGTCTATCTGTCTTGATTAATAAAACCTATAAAAAATCATCAGAGGGCGATCCGACGGGAGAGATTCCGACACTCAAGTTAGAGATTGATTTTTGAAAAGGGAAACAGACTGAAAGAGAGATCTGCTATGTCTTTGGGTGTTATATGTAATTTCAAAGAGCGTACCTGACTTGTCGGCTTAATGATGCATATATAGTTTCCGAGTATGAGTTTCATATGCCTTCGGAGTATTAAAAATCTAGTTTTCTTATGAAAGTGTCTTAAGATTACATGGGTTATAGTGAGAGATTTTGAAAATTTTGAAATACTGTTATTTAGGTTCTCAAAGATTCTTTTCTTTATTGACAATAGTCAATTGTTTCCTTCTCGATTATAGGAAGTTGTCCCTATGATTAAAGGGAAAGTAAATATTGCCTTTAGTAATGACACTGAGTACTGAAGAGATTCGAGAACTGATTAGTCAGTTACTGGGAGGGATCTGGTCATTAGGTACCGAGAGGGTGGATCATGCCTACCCATTTAAGAGATAAATCACATACTAATAACACTCTTTGATACGTTATGTCCATTAGACTATGAATTCATAGGGCCTTAAGTCTCAAGATAACGGATCTTTGGGTCATACCTCATTATCTACCACTTTCTCTCTCTCTTCTCCATTGTTATTCCTCTTTATCTGCATTGACCCTCTCTTTCTCTTTCTCCCTTCTCTATTATTGAACAATTTTCTCTCTCTTACGTTGTCTCTCTCTTCTCCCTCATTGATTGATTCTCTCTATCAGCCTCTTCTCTATCAAATCTTCTCTCTTATGCTTCCATCTTCTATTACAACAAAGAAAAAAAAAATGAGAGAGAGACAAGAAAGAGAAAAAGAATGTCAAAGGAAAATGAATAATAAATCTAATAAAATATATATTTAAAATATGTTTTCCTTAATGAGCAATTGTCTAAAATAAGTCGACCAATTCCCTTCATATTATATTTTCTTTTTTTTAGTTTTCTATATCCCATGTTCCACGGGTCAAGCTGGGGTGCGGACAGATGAGCTCGGATATGAATGATTGTTACGGAGTCCAATCTTATTATGCACTTCAAATAAATCTAAAATAAAAATTTAATGGAAATCATAAAATTTGAGAAATGAAAATTAATTTTTTCATAAATAAATCTAGATTTATTATTACATCAATTAAAAATTTTTATGCAATGTCGAAGCAGACCCAGCATACAAGTCGTCGATTCCAGCTTTGCAAGGCACTTCCCTCGAGAAGAGGAAATGAAAGGAGGGGGCAGAGCGCAGGGGCAGACAAGCATGATGATACTTTTTCTTGCAAACAGAAAATCTGGATATTCAGAAACACAAGGAACAAATGTACCTGCGAGCTGTTGCAATATAGTAAATGCCTTTTGTCTCTACGAGACTTGACCAAACAATTCCCACTCATTACTTTCTTTAAAGTTTTCCCTCTTCTGCAGTATCGAATTCTCATCACTTTATGGTAAAAAGGGGGAGGGGGATCCACTGTAAGAAAAATTTTAACATAGTTCTCTTCACTTTTTACCCCCTCGTATATTGACGTGTAGTGCATCTTTTTTCTTTTTTATTTTTTTTAATAAAATAATTTTATCCGATAATTATATTAAATTCAACTACTGTTTTATACCAGCAAAATTTCTATTTTAATTTTATGTATAACTTGATCAAACTATCGTACCAAGTGTGATACAAACAAAATTATCTATAAAAACAAGATGATCTTTTAAAATGGATAAATTTAGAGTAAAATATAAGAAAAATAATTTAGGTAGTTAATCCATATTTTTAATGACTGGATACTGATTTTTTTTAAGTAAAATCTCAAATTTAAAAATTGTGTATCAAGAAAACAAACATGAGAAGAGTTTTACTCTCTTAAGAGCTAATCCATCTCAAATCAGATTTAGTCGAATTTAAAATAATTATTAATACCATCGTTTATTAAAAAAGAAAAGATATTTGGCAGAATTTGAATCCACATTTCATGGAATTGTTAATACTTAATTAGTTTCTTATTCATTAGAACAATTTTAAACTCATTTAAGTGCAATATATTCTTTATAAAAAAAAGGTATTTGGCAGAATCTTGTGTTTGAAGAAAACTCATTTAATAGTTTCTCTTTTTCTTTTTTCTTTTCCAATATAATGTTGTGTTTGTTCATTTTTTTAACCCAAAAAAGCGACATTGTATGCCAAAAAAGGTTGAAAAAAATCAAAATTGAAAAGTTTTTACCTTACTAATAAATTTTAAAATTTGAAATTTGATGAAGAAAAAAAAAACTAGGAAAATGATGAAAAGAGATGGCGAAATTGAGAGGTTAAAAAAATTTGACTGAGGGAGAGAGAGAGAGAGAATTGCAGTTGAGTTTTCCTTTGAACACAATCAGAAAATAAAAGGGCGGGACCGGGGGTTTGCTTGATTTTGCAAATAGAATGGAGACGGTGGGTTGGATACATATATATATATATATATATATTTTAAAGTTGAGATTACGATCAGTTAAAATTAAATTAAAATTTTAATATAAAAAGTTACTAATAAAAGGATAATTTCAAACGAGTTAACTGACGGTTCCAATTTTAATATAAAAAATTATTAAAAAAATTATGTTAAAATTAAAATTCAACTAGTGATTTGACCATTCCCATGTTAGAACTAAATCAAAATCATTTTCAAAATTTCACACTGATTTAATAAGGTTTGATTCGGATTTTATTTTATTTTTTAATTTCAAAGTAGAATTTTGAGCATTCTAATTAAAAATATAATTTTATAGTGATTATTTAAGGAACAATTTAGCTTTTTTTAATTAAATTGGAAAAATGATAAGAATTTAGAAATATGCACGTGATTCATTTTTAATAGTATTATATATCATTTCTCAACATTTATTATTAAATTAATACTTATATATATAAGTTTAAAAAATAGATATATAGATACATTTTGATCGATTCATAAAATTAGAATTAAAAATTATTTAATTAAATTATTACATAAATAATTAATCTATTTAATTAAAAATTTATTTATTGTATATAATATTAATTTAAGGAAAACGATAGTTGTGGCGTTGAAAGAGCCAACTGGTAGGTTTAGTTGGGACTTGAGAGGACGAAATTTTCCAATAGTCGGCACCGTCTCTCCCAATGCATATGCATGTGGAGACGTGTAGTGTAATTCTCAAGTCTCCCCAACAGAGACGTGACTGATAGAGTTCAAGGTAACATCTTTTCTCTCTTCTCCAGCCGTCCGATTCCACTTGAATTTTGCGCCCTGATTTTCAATTGGATGGTGTAGATTCTTGATGATTTTGATGCGCTGCATTCTATTACTGTATAATCTTAGCCTTTTCTTCTCTGGCTTCTTCTTCCTTGCCTCTATGGTTGACTTTTTGGACTCGAAAGGCAAAGATAAGATGGTTTAGGATTGCTGGGCATTTTTAGAAAAAGTCAAAATTGAATTTAATTGATGTTAAATAAAATGTTTTCAATATAAAATATTATTACCATATTTTTTTATAACATGACAATACAAACCCTATAGTCCAGGCTCTGACAAAATAAAATATAGTAAATAAAAATATAGATAAATATATAAATATAAAAAATAAAAATTTTATATAAATATTTATTATTTTATTTATAAAAGAATAGTCACCTTTTATAATAAAAATTTAAAATGATTAAATATGTAATTATTAATTATAAGATAAATAATATAAAAATAAAAATTATAATTAAATAAATATAAATATAAAAAATATAATAATTTTTATATAAATATTAATTAATAAGAAAATGAAAAAACGTCAATATTAGAAAATTTCCATATATCATAAGTAAATATTACTCAATTCAACTCCCAAATGATAAAAATTACATATTTCAAAAAATATCTAGACAAATAAACAAGAAAATGCAAAACCCAGGAAATAAATATTTTTCTCTTGTAAAATCTGGGAAAATTTAATTTTCAATAAATATACCAATCCAAGAACTAAAATTGAGAGATTTATGCTTAGAGAAAGTGTCACTTATATGTAAACTCAATCATTGAAATGTGGCAAGGTTTTTTATATATAAAATATGCAAAATTTCGAAATATATATTTTATTTTTTAATTTTAAAATAAAAAAAAAAGATTGGGGTAAAAATGAAATGTTCTCTTTGTTTCTATTTTTACTTTCAAGACATTCTCTTTTTTATTTTCTATTATTTCTTTAACACCATCGATTAATAACTATTAACAAAGAAAATAAGTTTCGCTAGTGATTCAAAATATGTCAGCATTTTGTTTTAAAATATTTTCAAATGTTGAAATTTTATTTTATCTTTTGTGAAAAAGGCAAAGGGCCAAAATAGGGATTTAAATATCAAATTTAATTAAAAAGATATCCCCTTATAAAAAATAATAAAAAAATTTTTGATATAAATTATCGATATCTAATAATTATATCGGATCTCACTAAATCCAGTTTGAATCAAATTGAATTCTTTAATAATAAAACTCTCTCGTTGCCTTTTTCTTATACAAAAGCAAAATTTAAAATTTTAATTAAGCAACATCAATATCTATTAGACCATTAAGGCATTAGTATTATTAGAAAAAAATTTTTTTTTTCTCTGTCGTCAATAACTTTTATATTGCATATTTCACTCTAAAATTTATCATTGTAAGTTCTTTTTTTCTCAATTTATTTTTCATTAAATTAAGTTTATTATTATTTTTTTATAAGTATTGCGTGTTTGTACCCCTGCATTACACAAGGAAAAAAAAGGCGGAAATATGATTTTGCAACATATTTTCCGCTACAATAGCAAAATTCAATTTGGTAGATGAAAGTATGGCCATCAAACCCCCAAAAAAATTGCATTAAAAAATTTTATATTGAGAAAAATCCTAGCTATATAATTAAAATTATAAATTATAAATAATTTTAATTTCATAATTATTTTCAAATGTTTTACCGAAACAACTGTGTTGTATTAGTACCCCATAATGCTATATTAACTTATTTTTAAATTATTTTTGATTAAAAGATCAGGCCATGCAATGAAAATCCTTTAACATAAAATAATTTTAAAATAATTTTTTTTGTATTTACAACATTACCACTTTCTAACAAACCGCGAGCTTATTAGAAATTCGTACGAAAATCTAGATTTTGTGGAGAGGTACGTTTTGTTTGGTAATAATGATTCGTGGGAGGGTAGAATGGTAATTGAAGTAAATGAGTGCCCCAAGTGGTACGACAAATGTTGCCCGTGTCCAAATCGCTGTCCTTTACTTTGCTGCACCAAAATGATTTTTTTTTTTTTTTAAAACCAAAATCTAAAGGAAAAAGAAATTGTTATATATTATATTAAATTATTTTTCCATTTCATGGGGAGAGAACAGAAGATACACTATAATATAGTAGGGAGCGATGATGACGACGTTGGCGTATTACGAAGAATGGGGAACAGTAGAGAGAGAGAGAGAGAGAGAGAGAGAGAGAGAGTCAAAGGCAAAGAAGAGCAGTAAAGTAGTTCTTATATGTAATGATTTCGGGGAGATCAGAAGCTCGTGATGAGAATTTTTCCTTTGCAGGAGGCTTATTCCTCTTCTCTTCTATTTCAAACTCCCCCACATACACAATTTCTGTCTACCCCTCGAGAGATCTCCCTCTCTCCCCCCGCAGACCTAAATCCTTCTTTTAAAGCCAGCCCAGAGGGATATATTGATATACGGAGTGATAAAGCAAGCGGTGTTTGGAGGGCACAAACTCAAAACAACAGAGAAGCTTTTTTTAAAAAGTGGAAACTGTTTCTTTTTTTTCATTTAGGAGGGAATTTTTGCACTGAGAGAGAGAGAGAGAGATTGTTGGTTTCGTTAGAAAGATAGGAAAGTGGGAAAGAGGAAGAAGGGAAGAGGGAGCGAAAAGAATGGGAAGTTGCGGAAGAAATGGAGCGGTTAGACAATACATAAGATCAAAAGTTCCTCGTCTGAGATGGACTCCTGATCTTCATAACTGTTTTGTTAATGCTATTGAAAGACTTGGTGGACAGCACAGTATGTTTTCTCTCCCTCCCTCCCTCTCTCTCTCTCTCTCTCTCTCTCTCTCGATTGATATGTTAATATTATTCATACTCTATTTATTATTCATCTGTCTGCAGAGGCAACACCAAAGCTTGTTCTTCAGTTAATGGATGTTAGAGGTCTCACAATTTCACATGTCAAAAGCCATCTCCAGGTTCTTTCTCTCTCTCCTTGGCATGTACAATACAGACATACATTTCCCTAGTTATTTTTGCAGATTTAGTGACATGGGTTGTATTTGTTTCCTTGAGAGCAGATGTATAGGAGCATGAGAAGTGATCTGATCAGACAAGGTATATAATATGATTTTCCCCAATCCAAACAAAACATGCATATTTATGTCCCTTAAAAAAAAAGAAAGTCTTGCTCACTCACTAACTCCCTTCTAGACACTTACCTATCTTGTTTTCCTCTATTGGTATTTCTTCAAGTCCAGTGACAAAGGTTTTTGAAATCCTATGTTTTGGCAACTTAGGTGGGTTGATTTGCTTTTGCTTCATTTATTGTCTCTCTCCTTATTTTGCTAAAAAGATTGACGACATAATAACATTCAGTCTCCACATAAATCTTCTAATACTGGCATTTCGCGATGATGATGAATCCCACGCAATCCTCCTCTCCCTCATTTTAAATGCTCTCTTTTTTTGGTGACAACATTTTAAATGCTCTCTCTCTCTCTCTCTCTCCGTTTGCTGTTTCTCAGTTCAGTAACATTTTGTTTTTTTTTTTTGCCGGGTTTGGTTATTTTCTTTTTGTAAATTAAAAACAGATGGGATCAATTCAACACAAGGAGGAAAACATTCATTAGAAGATCATGAGGGGTGTGTTGATGAAGAATCAGATTCAAAGTTCGCTTGCAACTCTCACACATTAAAAAGGTAAATAACTGTGAAATGCCCTCTTAGCTTTTATTTTTAATGTAATTATTTTATTTTGTCTTTGAATCAGGGTTGCAAATCTCAATGAGATTGAAAAGTAAGTTATGAACAGTAAAAGCAACAAGCAGAAGAAACAAAAAGAGGATATAGTGTAGGCAGGCATTGCATTGTCTTATCATGAGATGGGATTGATTTTTTTTTTTTTCTTTTGGGTTTTCTTTTTCTGAGAATTTTTAATTAATTCTTTTTGGTCTGTTGGTTGGATATTAGAGCAAGAATCGAGACGAGCAGTTCAATCTCTGAGAAGCTGCAACGCAGGCAAAGAATATGTGAGACTGTCACAAATCCGTACGCTTTTGATGATTATCTGCAGAAAAGGGATGGAATAAAAAAGGATGAGGTTGAGGAGCAACACCTTAATACTATATGTGAAACTAAAGCTCATCCAAACACGCCTTTGCCACACGATCATATTTACAACCTCAATCCTTTCGGATTTGCAGTCCAAGAAGAATCTGATTTCTTTGTGGTACAATAACTCCTCTCTCTCTCTCTCTCTCTCTCTCCCCCTCCCCCTCTCCTCTTTTTCTTAAATGATGAAAAATGGGGTTGAGTGCAATTTTGGGTATTCTTTATTTTCAACTTTTAACTAATGTCTTTTTGGCTGTCTTTGCCAATATTCCTACATAGTCTTCCCATGACTTCTGAAAAGCTAGGAGTATTCATGTTTTTTCTCAGCCTGCAATCATTTCTTTTTAGATTATTTTTTTGGGCTGAGGTTTCTTTCTTTAATTATTTGCCGTACAATGTACCTAATTTATATATATACATATATTATATTCCATCTTCAATAATCAATGTTAAACGTGATATTGTTAGGGCTCTGAGGAACAAACATGTAAGTTTCTGCATTATTGGTGAAATACTCAAGGATAAAATTGTGGGCATATTTTTAGTATGGTATCATTCCAAGATATATTAAAACCTATAATAAATGCTTTTAGGGTTCTCTCTCTCTCTCTCTCTGTCTCTCTCTCCCCCTCACAAATGCTAGGGCTATATTCGGCATCAATCGCCGAGATACATATGGTGGTCAGCATTGGATTGCCATGGCCACGTAGTTACTCGGGCAAGGGTCAACAAGGCCTACATCTTATTGACACCTTAAAAAGGGGAAAGAAAAAAAAAGTGTTTTTGTGATAAGGTTAGCGAGTGGTGAGGTACAGAGGTCTATTCATATATATTATGATAAAATTACAAGTGGACCCCCAGCCTATTTTGCTATAGGGTGGAATTTGGGACTCCCTTCAATGCCACACAGAAAATAGACTTGCAGACTCTATAGAGTACAGTTTCTTCGTTGGGCCAAATACAAATAGTGATCCCTCTTGTGCAGCATAATAGTACGGCCACCCCCCTTGTGATTTTCTTGTCTTCACTTTCCTGTTTCAAAATTTAAAACCCACACCTGGTGTTGACTGGATTGGATGCATTACAAATTCTAAGATTTTGTTTACCAAATGTTCCCAATATGGGTTTTGATATAAGTTGATGGTGTTTAGGTTGGAATCTGTGAAGTTAAATATAGTTAAATGCACCAAATTATCAAATTTAACTCAACATATTGTATTCCTCAAATGACTAATATTATAATTGCAGTACACCATGTGGGGTTTTCTTACTGTATGGGTATTGGTAACCATAGTGTATTTCCCCATCTTGCCCCATAAGAAATAATGAATGTTAGAGAATGATGTAATGGTTACAAACTGTGAATATGATGACATAAAATCTTCATATTATATTTAATGATTTCAATATTTGGCTTTTATTTAGGTTATTCATAAAATAACATCATTCATCATCTCTTGAAGGATGAAACTATTAGGATAAGAGTAGGAAATGGAATGTGTACAAATGCGGATTAGGGAGGGAGTAGTTTTTATGTGTTTCCAGTGTAAGCCAATCTGGTCAACCAGCCTGAAACACATTTCTAGGCCCATCATCCTTACTGGAATAATGAAGCTCGTCACTGTTTAAGGTTTATTCATTGACATTTTTCTTTCGAGAAAAAGAAAAATGATTTTGTTTATATGATTTTAATAAGGATTTTATGATAATAAAATGCAGGCTGGCAAAGGGAAGGACTCAAAGCTTATATCGTCGTCATCATCGACAAAGACATGCCAAATGGGGTATGGGAGAAGTGGAGATGAGGAAAAAGATGTACAAATTGATGGTTGTGGGCTCTCATTATCTCTCTCATTGCATCACAATCCTTCAATCCAGAGAAGCAACAATGCTTATTCTTCAACAAGTGAAATTAGTGAGACATTCTCATCATATTCTAGGTCTAACTTCAGCAAAGACTGCACTGCTACTTCTACTTATTCCCAAGACCATACCCTTAATTTGGATCTATCCCTCTCTCTTTTAGGCACCTAATTTCTTTCTCAAAAATACTTCTCATTTCTCTTTTCTTTTTTTTCTTTTAAAATGTACGGCAGCTACCTATCATATTTGTTTAGCCAGTAATTCTAGGTTTATCTTAGTATCCTATGTTGTTATTATCCTTGTTCTACGGATTAGGTCTGTTGTTGCCTTCCGGAGAGAGCTTCGAAGTTAATATTGTAGAACTACTTTGGCTTTTGCCAATTTTCCTCTACTATAGAAGAGATAGATGGTTACCTTTTATATGCATGGTTGATGCCTGTGGCTGTCATACCTAATTTTTGTTTATATATATATATATATATATATATATTTCATTTTCTTGCCATATAATTTTCCTCCACCGTAGAAGAAAGAGATGGTTGCCTTTTATATGCATGGTTGATGCCTGTGGCTGTCATACCCATCTTTTGTTTCATGTATATATATATATATATATATATATATATATTTCATTTACTTGCCATACAATTTTCCTCTATAGAAGAAAAGGATGGTTACCTTTTATATGCATGGTTGATACCTGTGGCTGTCATACGTATCTTTTGTTATATATATATAGATAGATAGATACATACATTCATACATACATACATATATTTCATTTTCTTGCCGTACAATTGAAAACCATTGTGAAACTTTTTTGTTTTATTAAAAAAAATGATAGTTACTGAATGATGATTTAATGGTCATGAATTCTCTCAATATCTATGTTATAGAAGTTATAGAAAATCTGGGATTTCAGATAACATTTTACTCCTTTTAAAATCTTTAATCAAAAGTAATTTTTTTAATATAAAATGTAGGATATTTTAAATAAATGTTAAATTTTAATAAAAGAAATTAAAATATCATCATATTAATAATTTTGAACATTAAAGACTTTAATTAATGTGAGTCTTACGTGAATTTACTAATCAATGTATCAATTTTGGGTATACGTGACTCTTGGCTAATTGTCTCTTTTGAACGAGTGCACCCAGTTGAGATTAATCTTTAAAAATTCCTCCATTCGATGCCTACATGTACCTTGCCACTGAGCCCAATAAATCTTGTTTTTTCATAACAAATGTGTAAATTCAAAATCCTTATGGACCACTAATTTGGCATTCAAAAATTGTAATTCAGTTCCGAGGTTTTTTTTTAACCATTTTCTTTGATATATGTGCTTTTATAGACAATTCTTTTCTTCGTTCCCCTTATTTAATTGAAATATTATAGAATACAGATGTTAGGGGGGGGTAATCTTTTGTATAATAATAAAATAAATTAGAATTAATATTAGAATTTGAAAGATAGACGAATCTTGTCGTAATGATTGAGTTATTTTTTGGTGATCTCGAACTCACGGTTCGAAGTGTAGAAAGTGTATTTGTAAAAATATAAGGAGTAGGCTGTGTATATATATATTCACGTTTCTTTTATCCCATACTAAATAGGAGAATATTTTTTAAGCTTTTATTAGAATTCGAAAACAGTCGTTTGAAAGAAGCTACCCGGTGCACCAATTACGAAACATGTCTGAGGTTTTGAATTGAGTCAAAATATCAGATGGTTCTAGTTTGGTAGAAAAAAGGAATCGAAACTATAAATTTGTTTATGGTTCTGGAACCCAAATGTTCTAGTCTGACTTGCTTATAGAATGACTGTTATTTGATTCTGGTTTGATTTTGATTCGATTCTGTTTATAGTTATCGCACAATCTTTTGTATTTCTTTTATGGCTTTTTTATGGTGCTCATAGTTTTTAATGTTCCTTTACAATTAGATTCCTGGTCCCAAATCTATGGGTCTTTTTTTTTTTCTTTGGAGTTTTCAATTCTAGTTTAGATTCCGGTTCTAGTTCCAAAAATGGCGAATTGAAACCAAACAGGTAACTTGCTGATTCAGATTTCGAATCAGACAATGACCATGTTCAAGATACTGATTTGGCTCTATAAGGTTTGATTCCGATTCAACTCTGGTTCAGCCTAGTGGTTACAAAGGGGACACGTAACCCTCCTCTCCCAACCTAAATATCCCAGATTCAAATTAAAAAAAAAAAAGCATCTCAACATAAAATGAGTTAAAATGGTTATATGTCAGCCATATATATTCGTAATTTTGCTTTGGAGGCCAAAGGATAATGTCAAACCCCCCTTATTTTTGAAAGTTTTTCTTTTGAGGATTTTGGAAAGGAAGGGGTTTAGATTTTAATAACTCACAAATATATATATATATATATATGTGTATGTATATATATCAAATCTATCATTCCTCTCCCTTGTTAATTTATTAATATCCAAACAAAAGGAGCGGATTTTGGGTCCCCCTCCCCAGCCCTTCCCCTCGCTTTCCTTGTGAACCCTCCATTTCCTTTCCTCAAAATTCCAAACAACACTTAAAAACAAGAGGAAAATTGAGATTAAGTTTGGCTTATACTTAAAAGATTTTTTTTTTTAAATACAAAAAATATCAGTAAAGAATAGTTTTTTTTTAGAGACATTACTTTTACTTGCAAAACTTTATATTTTCTACTGACTTCTTTTTTTCTTTTTTTTTTTTTTTTTTTTTTTTTTTTTTACTTTAGTTTGTAAAATAGAGGTAAACAAAGGCAAGTCGGAAAATTAGTTGATGGATAAGCCTTGACTCAAAAAGAACAAACATGGGGAGTAATATGCTAGAAATGGAAGAACACCGCCCTAACGATTATTATGTGTGCCAATTCATAATTTTTTTTTTCTTTTTTGTATAGAAAGTACTTTGAACCAATATCCTGGAATTCTAGTGACAAGTTACTAAATTTCTGACTCATTTTATTAACATTTTGAGTTCGAATTTTATGAATAAAAAAATAAATATTGAAAGAAACCGCTTCTGAATTAGACTCACAATTCTCAAATCGGATTAGTTGGGTTAAGTAAAAAAAAAAGAAAAGGTATTTTGAAACTAATAATCACTACCGCAACCAGGTCTCAGAGTCTCATTCTTCATATGTTGTATCAATTGTCCCAAAAAAGAGCACATATTGCTAGGAAGATCTGTAACACTAGAGATCCTTCAGATCCAGAGTGACACTAATTCCTTCGTTTTTATCCCTGCAGCGCTCAATAGTGTTCTGTAAGTCAGGATGATAGGATGAAAATAGTAAATCCGAATTTTCCAGCCATGCTGGCTTTTATTTTATTGTTTTTTTAATCAATTATAGTCTGCTCACTCAACTCAACTTTTCATTTTTTGTTCTTCTAAAGTATTAAATAGCCGTCTCCAAGTGGATCAACTTTTCATTTTTTGTTCTTCTAAAGTATTAAATAGACGTCTCCAAGTAGATAGTTTAGTGGTTACAACCCCCTCTATAATCTGAAAATTCAAGTTTCGAATCTCTGTATAACAAAAAAAAAAAAAGAAAAGTATTAAATAGATGCCCGGCCCTTCTTTCAGTGGGCTTGGTGGGTAATCCATTTTGACTTTGGGTCTGAGGCCTCAATTGGTCTCCGGACTAGGACTTGGACGTGGCCTCATTGTGCGGAGCCAGAGTATCCTGACCTGATCGTTCTGGTCCTCTGCTTAGGACTGAAGCGGTTGAATGGATACCAACGTTGGTTAGCTCAGCTCGAAAGGATCTGAGTTCTCTTAATCATGGTCATGAGATCGACTCTCCATGGGTACCGAAAAAATTATGTTGGGAGACCTCCTCCGAAAAGGGTCTGACAGTAGGTTGATTCGGAATTAGTCGGAGCGAAAATCTGGATATCGGGTGGGAAACCAAAAAAGAAAGGGTTGAATGGATAAATTAACAAAATTAGGACTCAGACCAAATTTTTTCAATGATGAAATCTCATCCACCAAATTCACAAACAATAAAAGTTGATACCAAGGTATCAAGTTCGAATATTGAGAATAAAAAAATAAGTGACAGAAGAGTCAATCCCCAAATTAGATCCCACAACTGTTTGAACCGATTAGTTGGATTTTTTGATAGAAATATTCAAATACCAAAAAGATAAATAAAATAAATAAATCACTGCTAGAAAACGGGTTTTTTGTGACGAAAATTATCGACGGATAAAAATCCATCGTTATTAACGACGAATTAGTGACGAAAAAATCAGCGATAGATTTAGCGACGGAAAAATCCATCACTAATTGTCCCGTCGCTAAATCCGTTGTTAAAATTAGCGATGAACATTTTCCTTCGCTAATTCGTCGCTAAAACATTTCTGGACAAATTAGCGACGGGAAAATCCGTCGCTAAAATTTTCGTCGCTAAATCCGTCGCTAAAAAGATTAGCGACGAATTTAGCGAGGAAAAAATTTGTCGTTAATTTTTTCGTCATTAATCCGTTGCTAAAACTTGGAACAATTTTTTTTGTTTTTGTTAAATATAATTTTTTCTTTTTATTACATATAATTTTTTCTTTTTATTAAATATAATTTTGTATTTTTATTAAATATAATTTTTTTTTGTTTTTATAAAATATAATTTTGTATTTTTATTAAATATAATTTTGTCTTTTTATTAAATATAATTTTGTGTTTTTATTAAATATAATTATTTGTTTTTATTAAATATAATTTTGTATTTTTATTAAATATAATTTTGTGTTTTTATTAAATATAATTTTGTATTTTTATTAAATATAGTTATGTCTTTTTATCAAATAAATTTTTTTGTTTTTGTTAAATTTAATTTTTTGTTTTTATTAAATATAATTTTGTATTTTTATTAAATATAATTGTGTCTTTTTATTAAATATAATTTTTTCTTTTTATTAAATATATTTTTTTGTTTTTATTAAATATAATTTTGTGTTTTTATTAAATATAATTTGGTATTTTTATTAAATATAATTTTTTATTTTTATTAAATATAATTTTGTGTTTTTATTAAATATAATTTTGTATTTTTATTAAATCTAATTTAATATTTTTATTAAATATAATTTTGTCTTTTTATTAAATATATTTTTTTGTTTTTATTAAATATAATTTTGTGTTTTTATTAAATATAATTTTGTATTTTTGTTAAATATAATTTTGTGTTTTTATTAAATATAATTTTGTATTTTTATTAAATATAATTTTTTGGTTTTATTAAATATAATTTTTTTATTAAATATAATTTTTTATTTTTATTAAATATAATTTTGTATTTTTATTAAATATAATTGTGTATTTTTATTAAATATAATTTTATATTTTTTAAATATAATTTTATGTTTTTATTAAATAAAATTTTATATTTTTATTAAATTAGGTATTGTATTTTTAATATTGAGAATTAGAAAAAAAGTATAGAAATAGAAAAAAAATAAACTAATAATACAAAGGTAATGATGACATGATGTTTAAAATTCTCCAGATTTCTCTCTCACACCCGGGTGTGAGCATTTTTCAACAAATTAAAAGTTGGGGCATGGGTGGGTGGGCAGGGAGCGTGAGGGCGGGCGGGCGGGAATAGGTGAGCGTCTGGGCTTGTACACTTGGGTTTGCTCATACTCACTTCAATGACAGAAATTTTTTGTCGCTAATAATCCGTCGCTAATCCATTGATAATTAAGAATAATTTGAAAAAATATAAAATTAAATTATTAACAGATTAGCGATGGAAAATTTTTGTCGCTAATCCATCGCTAAAATTTTCAAATTATCGACAGATTTTATTAGCGATGAAAAATTTCCGTCGCTAAATTAGCAAGGTGACTTTTAGCGACAGATATTTTCATTGCTGATACCTATTTTTCTAGTAGTGAATAAAACTCGATACCATTCCCTTGAGCAAATCTTCCGAGAGTTCGGATACATTGTTTTTATCCATAAACTATATTAATACAATCATTTAGTTCAACTCAAAAGTAAAAAGAAAAAGAAGGGAGGGGAGGGGAGGGGAGGGGAGGGGCGGGGAAAATCTATATTATCCACACCTATCCGATATATCAAAATAAGGTCATGTTTGGAAGGAGAAAAAAATTACCCTATTAAAACTTTCCACTCTTTAAGCATGTTTGGTATCCATACTTTTATTACCATTAATAGGCGCCGAACACCGCGATTAGTTAAAAATAATTATAATTTATTAGGTTTCTAATATTAACACAATTAAAAAAAATATCGAGGTTTTGATTGTAAAAGATTTAAACATCTAAATTCTAAATCTAAATTTTAAAATAATACGATAGATAGATAACACCCCGAAAATTGAAGAAAATCCAAAATATATAAAAAATGAAAAAAAAAATTAAGAATATGTCATTGGATTGGGAAGCATGCAATTAAGGGGAAGCAAGAGAAAGAAAAAGAAAATATTGCTTTTTAAAGAGTTATAGACTTGTGTGTGCACTTTTTGAAACCACCAAAATATTAAAAAAAGTATAATTTTATAATAATAAAAAAATGTTATTTTTTGAAGGAAGGAAAAAGGAAATCTTGATTTTTAAGAAAATAATTAGTCTAAAATTATAATATTTAATAATTTAATTGTGAAAAACTCATAAATATTAATATCTAATTTATTCTTTTTAGATATAAAAAATTTAAAATTAATTCTAAAATTTAAATATTTATATAATACAAATGATAATTTGAAATATCAAATATTTTTAATATTAATATTTATATATTTGATATTTAAATAAAAAAATAAATTGTTACACAAAATACTAAAATATTAAAAAACAAACTAAAACTATATTTAATAATTTAATTTAAGTAAAATTATTAATATTAATATTTAATTTCAAAATCTATAAGAAAAACATTTAAATACTTAAATATTTATTTAACATTAAATATATTAAATTAGAATGATAAAAATATTTATATAATATTAATATTCATATAATATTAAAAAATAATTTAAGAAAATTTATAATACTTAAATATTTAATTTAAATACTTAAATATTTATTCAACATTAAATATATTAAATTAAAATGTTAAAAAATATTTATATAATATTAATATTTAAAAAGGTAAGGAATATGATCACGAGTTTGTGTGGTCAAGTAACTTGACAACTACTCGTGACCATACAACTCATTTTATGAATTTATTTAAATTTATAGAAACATAGAAAAAAAATGCAATCGGAATCCTAAAATAAAAAAAGGGGACAAAAATGAACGGAAAAAAGTGGAAAAAAAAGGAAGGATTTGGTAAAAAAAAAAAGGACTTGGATAAAAAAAAATCTGTATCAAGAAAAAAAAAAAACAAAATCAGTGAAAAAAATTTACGAAAAAAAAGGAGTTAGAGAGTGGGGTCACGTGAGTGGTCGTCATTCACATGACTCCACAAGAGCCTTTTAAGTTTACATATAAATAAATTAAAATACTAAAAAATATTTATATAATGTAAGACAAGGAGCATGACCATGAATTTGTGAGTGGTCATGTGACTTGACGACCACACATGACCGTACAAACCCCTTTTAAGAATTTACTTAGATATATAGATATATAAAAAAAAGTATAATCGGAATTCTAAAATTAAAAAGGACTTAAAAACGTACGAAAAAAAAGTGACAAAAAAGAAAAGATTTGGTAAAAAAAAGATTTGGATGAAAAAAAAAGACTCGGATTGCTAAAAAAAAAAGCGAAATCAATGAAAAAAAAAGTGGACGAAAAAAAAAAAAGAGAGAGTGAGGTTACATGAGTTATAGAAAAAAAAGGGTAATTGGAATCCTAAAATAAAAAAAGGGACAAAAATGAATGAAAAAAAGTGGAAAAAAAGAAGAGCTTGATAAAAAAAAAAGGTCTTGGATGAAAAAAAAAAAGGGACTCGGACTACAAAAAAAAAAGTGGACAAGAAAAAAGGAGAAAATGAAAAAAAAAAAGTAGACAATTGGAATACTAAAATAAAAAAAGGTACAAAAATGAATGAAAAAAAAGTGGAAAAAAAGAAGGGCTTGATAAAAAAAGGACTTAGATAAAAAAAAGGGACCCGAATTACAAAAAAAAAAAGTGAAATCAATGAAAAAAAAAAGTGGACAAAAGAAAAGGAGAGAATGAAAAAAAAAGTGGATGGAAAAAAAAAGAAGAAAAAGTGGACGAAAAAAAGGAGAGAATGAAAAAAAAGCGGATGAAAAAAAAAGGAGAGAGAGAGTGAGGTCACGTGAGTGGTCATCACTCATGTGACTCCACAAACCTCTTTTAAGAGGTATATCTTAGATTAAATTTTTTTGGGGTAATTTGCTTTCAAAGTGGGTAAGTGTTATCCTAGTGGGCAATAAAACACAGGGAGAAGCCTGAAGAATATATAAACAGTAAAAGTAAAAAGATATTAGTTTTTCTCTTTTTAAAAATTTAATTTAATTTTTCTAGACAGAAAATTTTGAAAATAATATATTTATAGAGATAAAATTTAAAATAATTTATTTTTTTTAAAAAATAGAAACTTAATACACTTAGCTTTAGAGATAGAAAAAAAAATTAAATTTGGTTCTTTAGAGAAAAATAAACTAAATTGATTTTTTTTTTTAAAAAACAGAAAAATAATTTATTTTTTTAAATAAAGAAAATTAAAAATCAATATATTTAGAAAGACAAAATTTAAAATCATTTATTCTTTTAGAAAGAAAATTAATATGTTAAAAATAGAAAATTTAAATTCAATATGTTTGGAGAGGGAATATGAATTTAGTTGATTTTTTTAAGAGAGAATTAATGTACTTAGTTTTCAAAAACAACAAATTGAGTTTCAATCTCAAATTTTGGTATCGATCGTTTGAGTGACTAATATATGAGATAAAAAATAAAAAAATCATTTATTCTTAATATGTATTTCTTCATTTCTAATCCTATATTTTCTAATTTTACCACACATCTATCTAAACATTCTAATTTCAGTTATAACTATTTTATACGTTTATTATTATTTAATAGTCTAACACTTAATATCATATAATAATACAGATTTTACTGTGGTACTATAAAACTTATACTTCAATTACTATGGTATCGTGCGATCATAAATAATTTCAAATGCACTTCTCCATTTCATCCAACCTATTTGTATTTTATGATTCACATTCTCATCTATATTGACATCATTTTGAGTAATTGATCTAAGATATCTAAAATGTTCACTGTATGATATGTTATGTCATTTATTCATTTTTTATCATTTTAATGATTGCCACAAAATGTATATATTATATACTCAGTTTTTAATCAATTCAATCTAAATTCTATATCCTAATATGTCCCCCCATAATTCCAATTTAGCACTAATTCTCTCTCTAATTTTATCGACCATTATTATATTATTTGCAAAAAACATATACTATGATATTTCATTTTGGATATTTTTTGTTATTTTATTCATCATTATTATAAAAATGAGGGAATTTAATACCGAATTTTGGTTAAATCTAATATTAATTGAGAAGTTATCACTTAAATTTCTGTAAATTCTTACATTGGTAATAGTTTTCTCATATATATTTTTGATGAAATCAATGTATTTCAAGTAGGTCTCATTTTTCATCAACATCCATCATAATATATCTTTAGAAACCCTATCGTATGTTTTTTCTAGGTCAATGAATATTATTTGCAAGTTTTTTTATTGTACTTTAAATGTTTCCATTAAATATCTGAATAAATGAATGGTTTCAGTGGTAGATTATCCTGACATAAAATTAAATTGATTTTAAAACATACTTATCTTCAATTTTAATCTATCGTCCAACATTCTCCCTCATAATTTCATAGTATGACTAATACGTTTAATTCTTTTGTAATTGGAATAATCTTGTATGTCTCATTTATTTTTATATAGTGATACAACTATATTCTTCCTCTATATTTGGAACATTTTCTTAATTTGTCAGATTTTGCTAAAAAGATTGGTCATCATTTCTATTTCCACTTCACCCAAATATTTTCACATCTCAATAAAGATGTCATTGGATCCTATGGTTTTATTATACTTCATTTTCTTTAAAGCTTCCCTTACTTTATGAGGTCAAATCTCATGTTTAAAATTCTTATAGATCTCCTCTACAGGTATTGTGATATTGCTAATATCTCTTATATGTTTAACATTAAAAGATTATCAAAATAATCGTCCAACACTTTTTTATATTCTCATTCTTTACAAAAACACTATTAGTCTCACTCTTAATACATCTTGCATTATTTATAACTTTTTCCTTCCTATCCCTTAATTTAACACTATTGTATATCTTTTTTTCTCCATTTTTAATTTCTAGTTTCATATTGATAGGGCTTAAAATGAGTGTAATATTTATGATTGATTTTATATTATTTTTAAGTAAATATTATACTAATTTGTGGTATTTAATATGTAGAATTGATGGAGGAGGTTCATAAAAAAAAGTGGAGGGCAAGAACCAAATTGGAGGTTTTGCATGCAAGGAATAAAATTGGATAGCAACACTCTTACGATAGCACGTGGACATGTTGATTTCAAGGGACAATGCAAGATTTTGTTGAAAAATCACTACAACACATTTTTCTTTCCTAATTGCGCATTCAAGAAAGAATTGAGATGGATTTGGAAACATTACAGGTTTTGAAGATTTGTTATTCCATTTAAAAGTAGAAAATTTTAGAAACTTAGATTTTAGAAATTTGCTTTTATTTATTTTTAGCAATCAAGGTTGAAAAAGGGTGGCTTGTCTTAGAAAATAAGAGGCAGTCAGTAAGGAAGGGATACAATATATATTCCTAGCATCCAGCAGCCACATGACATTCTAGTAGACATATTTTTGAGAGCAGCCACGTTTTCTTCTTTTCAACACTTTTTCTTAATAGAAGCAGAATTTTTGTTTAATTTTGTGAGTTTTTTTCTCCATGAATTTATTCTAAATTAATTTTCTAGTCAAAGGGTTGTTGAAACCTTGATAAATGAAGATTGTGAGATCTAATTGAGGTTATTGACTAAATATTTTATAAATATTTATTTAATCTCTATACCCTAATATTTATGATTATTTTAGATTTATTAATTAGAGAACTATATTTAATAATCATAGAATAGTCTACAACCATTTAAAAGCAACAAGCTTTGTTTATTTTTAATCAAGTGGTAATTGACATAGTTTTATGGTTTCACAAGTGATTTTAACTTATACCAAGAGATTAGATAATTTAATTTAAATAAATTTAGATTGGAATTTGTTAATTAGAATTGGATCTCTCTCGATCTTAAAGCTATCAAAAAACTAAATTCAAAGAGGGTCTCTTAGGTTGTTTTTCGATTAGAGAAGTAATTAACGATGATATTTTGATTACTAAGGAAATAAGGAGAGATTGGTCGTTTCGTAAGACTTAACGGTTATAACCAATTTGTTTACATTATGTTGAGTAATTTTTGTATAAATAATCAATCAAATGCATCAAGGTGGAAATAATTTCTTTGGCTAGAAGTTGATTTCCAATTGAATTTCATTTCTTTATTTTTGAATTGGTTAGTTATTTGCTCTTGGTTGGTTATTTTTTTGTTAGATTAATTCATTAGTTTAGTCAAAATCAAACCCCAAATATTTATTTTTATTTTTATTTTTTTAAAGGAGATAAATCCACCTCTTCCTTATGGATAGGACTCTGCTTATCCTGAACTCATTTTTTGTGAAGTTGGTTAATTTATTTTTAATTGTTTGATGACATACCAAATTTTGGTGCCGTTGTTAGAGAAGTTAGGTGTCAAGAGATTTATTTCTTTTAATTTTTCTCCTTGCTTTTGGTTTATACCTCATTTTACTTGTACAGGTGAACTAGTTTTTGATTTAGAAATCGAGAAAACAGCCCAAAAATTGAAACAAGAAACTTAAGAAGCAAAGAAGGCAGCGAGTTCATCACTTGAGTGTGATCTAGCCAACTACCTGCTAGACTTAGACATTGAAGTAGAAGAGAAGGATGTCAAAGACGTAGACATGGTAGCCCAAAGAACCTTGATAGAGTTGGCAACTCCTGAATTTAATCAACAACTTTTATGTATTAATTTTTCCATTATTACAACTCCGTTGAATTGAGATATGGATTGATTCATTTATTGCCTAAATTTCATAGGAGAAGATCTTCGTAAACACCTTAAGGAGTTCCATATCGTATATTCTACAATGAGACTACAAGGGATAACCGAAAAACAACTCAAACTTGTGGTTTTTCCTTTTTCTTTGGTAGATAAAGCTATAGAATGACTTTTTTATTTACCCTCTGGCATGACTTGGAAAGAGTATTTTTGGAAAAAGTTTTTTTAGCTTCCTATGCAGCCACCATTAGAAAGGAAATTTGTGGCATAAGGCAATACAATAGAGAGACCTTATATGAATATTGAAAGAGAATCAGACAACTATGTGTAAGCTATCCCCAACATCAAATTCCTGAACAACCAAAATTTTTATAAAGGTCTATGACAGATGGAGAGGAACATGATTGATGCTGCAAGTGGAGAAGTATTTGTAAACAAGACACCAGATGAAGTAAGAAATCTGATCTCAAACATGGCAGCCAATGCCTACAAGAGGTTCCTACGAAGGTTAACTAGGTAAGTGATTTTTCCCTTAGTCAAGAATTGAGAGAACTAACATCTCTTATGTGTAATTTTGTTGTAGAGAAAACAGAAGAGGTCAAAATATGTGGAATTTATTTCAATCTTCATCACCCTTTGGATATGTGCCCCACCCTTTAAGAAAATTCCAATGAACAAATCAATGTAATAGGGGGATTCCCGGGACAACCATAAAGGAAGTATGATTCCATTCAAACACCTATAACCAAGGATTGAGGGATCACTGAAATTTCAGCTATGAGAATCGACAATAAGGGTTCCAATAACAACCACAAAATTGACCACAGTTTCAGCCTCAATAACCCTCTTTGAATCAAGGTACATCTTTAGAAGAAATTGTTAAAAATTTGACTAACAGCACTCAGTTATTTCAATAGAAAAACCAACGATTTCAATTAGAAACAAGGGCGAGCATCTAGAATTTGGAGAATCAAATGTCACAATTGTCGACAACTATAAGTCGATTAGAGAAAAATCATGACAAACTACCCTCTCAAGTGGAGATCAACACTAGAGAGAATGTGAGTGCTATGGTGCTAAAAAATAGAAAGGAAGTGCAAGACAAGTCATCAAAAGCTGAAGAGATAGGGAAATCGAGTAAAAGGAGAAATCATCAAAATCTAATGATTCAACCAAGGAGGTAAGTAAAGAGCCCAATACTTTCAAGCTTAAAATTTTAAGTCCACCACCTTTTCCTAGCAGGTTAGCATAATCGAAGAAAGAGGATGAGGAAAAGGAGATCTTAGAAACTTTTTGAAAGGTGGAAATCAACATCCCACTCTTGGAAGCTATTCAACAAGTGTCGAGGTATACAAAATTTCTCAAGGAACTATGTACTAGGAAAACAAAGTTAACGGACAATGATAAGATTGTTATTAGTGAAAGTGTCTTAGCCATCATCCAAAGAAAATTGCCCCCAAAGTGTAAAGATTCGGGTATATTCACCATACCAATCATCATAGGTATCAGAAAAATAGAGAAGACAACGTTTGACCTAGGTGTCTCCATCAATGTCACGCCATTAACTATATTTAGGTGTCTGAATTTAAGACCTTTAAAGGAGACCAATGTGATTATACAATTAGTTGATAGGTCCACTTTATACCCTGAGAGCGTTGTTGAGGTTATCTTAGTCAAGGTTAATAAATTGATTTTTCTGGTTGATTTTTATATTATTAACATAGATGATGCATGCTCACCAAATTTTGTTCTCATATTGCTTGGTAGGCCTTTTATGAAAATAGCAAAAATCAAGATTAATGTTGATTCAGGGACCTTGTCATTTGAATTCGATGGTGAAATTATCACATTTAATATTTTTGACGCTATGCGACATCCCAATACTTTGAATCTGTTTTCAATGTTGGCATAGTTGATTCAATTGTGCATGAGAATTTTGAACAAAATTTGATGCTTGATAAGCTTGATCTTGTGCTGAAAAAGGGCTAGGTAGGTAAAGAAACTGAAGTGACCCAAGATTAAGAAGCAAAAGAAGCTATCATGGCTTTGCAGTCCATATCAGAGTTACCTCACAGGTTTGTGAGCAATTTTTTGCCATTACCTCTTTCTATTGAGATAATTCTTCCTTCTATAATATAGGCTCCAAAGCTCGAGTGAATGCCCTTACCCAAACATCTCAAATATGCATACTTTGGTAACAAGACTTTATCGGTAATCATAGCCAAAGACCTAACCGAGAAACAAGAAGGGAACTTGATGCGGGTGTTGAGGGAGTACAAAATGGCCATTGGATGGACCTTGGCAAACATCAAAGGTATAAGCCTTTATGTGTGCATGCATCAAGTTTGCTCAAACTTAACTCCAAACCGGTAAGAGAACTTCAATGCAAACTAAATCTTACCAGGAAAGAGGTTATTTTAAAGGAAGTTTTGAAACTATTAGAGTTAGAGATCATATATCCTATTTCTGATAGTTGATGGGTGAGTCGGCCCATATAGTTCCAAAAAAGAGTGGATTTCAATTGGTGAAGAATGAGAATAATGAGTTAATTCCAATGAGACTTCAAACCAAGTGGCGAATGTGCACTGATTTTTGGAAATTAAATATAGCCACTAGGAAAGATCATTTTCCTTTGCCCTTATTGATCAGATGTTGGAAATTTTAGCAGGTAAATTGTTTTTCTGTTTCTTGGATGGGTATTCAGGATATTACCAAATAGTCATAGGCCAAGAAGACCAAGAAAAGACCATGTTTACTTACCCGTTTGGAATATTTGCATATTATAGGATGCCCTTTGGTCTTTATAATGCATCGAAAATATTTCAAAGATGCATGATGAGTATTTTTTCCGATTTAATTGAAAATTGCATCGAGATTTTCATGAATGATTTCATGGTGTATGGAGATTTCATTCAATCAATATCTAGATAATTTGCGCAAGGTTCTTAAGAGATGCATTGACACTAACCTAGTCCTTAATTTTGAGAAATGTCATTTTATGGTTAAGAAAGAAATAGTGTTAGTTATTTAATTTCATCAAGAGACATTGAGATTGATAAGGCCAAGGTTGATTTAATTGCTAATTTGTCATATCCTACCAATGTACAGGAAATCCATAGTTTTCTTGGACATGCAGGCTTCTACCGAAGATTCATCAAGAACTTTTCGAAGATAGCTCAACTGCTTTCAAGATTGCGGAAAAATGATGTCCTATTTGATTTCGAAGAAGAGTGTAAGGTGGCTTTTGATAAATTGAAAACTTTGCTAACTTCAGCTCCAATTTTACAGCCACCTAATTGAGATCTACCATTTGAGTTGATGTGCGATGCTAGCCACTATGTCGTGGGAGCTGTTCTTGGACAAAGAGAGGGAAAGCAGTCTCATGCCATATACTACCTCCAAGACACTCAACCTAGCTCAATGCAACTGGACCACCACGGAAAATGAGCTCCAACTATTATGTTTGCATTTGAAAAATTTAGGTCTTATTTATTGGGATCTAAAGTCATTGTTTACCCCGATTATGCAGTTCTAAAATACCTCTTGGTGAAGAAAGAGTCAAAACCATGACTTATCCTATGGGTATTGTTTTTACAAGAGTATGATCGGGAGATTAAGGATTAGAAAAGGAGTCGAAAATTCTGTGGCTAATCACTTGAGTCAATCGGTGTGTGAAGAAGAGCCCCTACCCATATCCAAGACATTCTCAGATAAAAATTTGTTTGCCCTACAAGGTAAGACAGATAAGAAACCTTAGTTTGTTGATATTGTTAATTTTCTAGTGACTGGAATCTTACTGCATGGCCTAAGTACCGCACAAAAAAATAAGATTAGGAATGACTCTAAGTATTACATATGAGTGAACCTTACTTGTGGAAAATAGGGTCTGATCAAATCATTCGTAGATGTATTTCTAATGATAAAATTCATTCCATAATTGCTTATTGTCATAGTCATACATGTGGTGAACATTTCAATCCTAAGAGGACAGCTAGAAAAATTCTAGATAGTGGTTTTTATAGGGAAACTATCTTTAGGGATGCTTACTATTGGAGGTGGGTCTTGACCCCATAGATCTGGCTTCTTGTGACTTGAACATGTGTTTGATAAAGAGCCTTGAAACCTACAAAAGACCATTGGAGGGTATTCTGGCTGGGGAGACTTCGTCGCTCAAGTCAGAAAAAGCGATTTTTGAAAGGAATAAAAAACAAACTAAGAGAGGAAGGGAGGATGGATCTCCATGTGATTTGTGTGTCCTGTGTAAAGTCAAGAGGACTTTCCTTGCTTGATGTATCAAAGGTTTTTATATATAAGATGTCACGAGAGCTGTGTACATTTGCGATGTTACAATCCTAGTTTCCTTATGACGAGATCTGGAGACTTTAGATTTAAACGTCAGAGATTTGAAATCGTTTTCATTTAAGAAATCTGATTATATGGGAAATTTTTTTTCCTTATCGATTAGATTCCCAAGGGTTTTCTTCGTTATTCAAGAGATACATTTCGTACTAAAATAAAAAGTTTAATCAATGTGAGATTCGATTAAGGATTACCATTCAGAAATCGAAGTGCTTGGTTCCTTTTGTATTCGGTGGTCGAATGAAAGGGATCACCGTTTGGTTTTACCGAAGGTGCTTGTGTATCAATCGTGTTGTTTGGATCGATATGTTTGTTGTTCTGAAGAACTAGGCCCCTTGTAACTATGGGTGTCACGTCGGGCTTTTAGCCACCCGAATATTGCACCGACTACTATTTGGTTCATGTCTCATCATCTTTTCCCCGACTCACGGTGTCGATTTGTGGGAGAGACACCATAAGTGAAGTTCACTTCTTGAAAAGTTGGACGGGTACGAAAGCTTGCGACATGTGTCTCTCGAGATCCTGTAAATCATCTACAACTGATACGAAATTAAAGCAGATGGATGAAATCCCCCTCCATTTTGTCTTCTATTGGTGTTAATGCATCGAACCTTCTACTTGATTTGATTTGAAATTAATGCGGTGCAGGATGATGAAGTTGTAACGTACTTTCCCATTTAATTCACATGATTTGCAGAGAAGTGTTTCAACTACTTAGGGATTTGAAGAGATTTTTTCATGTCTATAAATAGGGACTATGGGACTATAAGTTGCTTCAGTAAGTTTTCACATGTTTGAGGGTTTTCTCTTATGAGAGTCGTCTTCTGTGAAGGGTCCTTTAAAGGACGCTCCTGCTTTGTAGAGCTCGATAGTGCGAGTTACTTCTGTTGGTATGAGGTCTCGACAAGAACGAGGACTGTTGGTATGAAGGCTTGTCATGCCATTCGGTGTTCGAATGTCACAACGGGCTCTGTCAATGTTCCTGTCGGGGTTTTTAACTAGGATTTAAGAAAAGAGTCTCATTCTGAGTTGAGTTCGTCGTCCAGCTTGTGTTCTCTTCTAGTCAGGCGATGGGAGGAGTTGATAAGTGTGAGGGCTTAGGAATGTATTCTGATTTGTCCTCTCAGTCTATTTTTAGCAATCTTACACCCTCATCGCCCCATTTTCTACAATCTTTTTGTTTCAGTAAGGCTGTAGATTGTTTTTCGTTGTTCTTGTACTTACCATTTTTGTAGTCTCCAGCGTTGTCGAACGATCGAGGTGATGCGGCCATTTATGTGTTTCTTTTGACATAATCGGTTCAACTAAGGGACTTGTAGAATGTACTTTCTCATGTAACCAAACATGTATTCATTATATGGAAATAAAGGAGATTTGTTTCATTTACTTGCCATCTGTCGTTTTTGTTGGAGTTTTCTTTGTATGTTCACTTGTATGATATTATTGTTGAGCTGCTTATATGATCAACCTGCTTGTATGAATGATGCTTGCATAATCGGTAGGAGTATGTTCAGTCTGTCCATCGATGTTAACTTAATTAGTGGAATAAATTCTATAGTAGGATGGGACGACCAAGGTCAACTAAAAGAGTTAGATTCTTTTGAGGCAACGGAGGCCCATTTGGGGAGATAGATCCCTTTGATTGGATAGGGTGACTAAGGCCTGTTCGGGGAGATAGATCCATTCGGTAAAATAGGACGACTAAGGCCTATTCGGTGAGATAGATCCCTTCGGTAAGACAAGGCGACTGAGGTTCGTTTGGCGAGATAGATCATTTCGATAGGACAGGGCGATTGAGGCCTGTTCGGGGGGATAGATCCCTTCGGTAGGAATGAAGATGTTAGGAATCAGCCGATGGGACTATCGAAAGGAAAAGCATGAAGAGCTTACCCTATAGAAAGTATCCCTATTGATGGAAAACGATATGACTTACTAGTAATAGATCCGTAGGTGCTTTGTGTTCCAGGTCCTAGGTACGGCTAATCCGTCCAGGTTATTGAGGCGATAAGCCTCGGGGAAAACTATAGAGTGTATCTGATAGGGGCCTTCCCAATTAGGGGCTAGTTTGCCCCCAGGTTAGGGTTGGCCAGTAGCTTTTACCTTCCTTAGCACCGGATTGCCTGGTTTGAACATTCGACTTCTAACTCTTCGGTAGTAGTATTATATCATTTGTTGTTGATATACAACCATTTAGGTGGATGCGGATTCTCGTAGCTCAGAGAGTTGGTTTAGGTGCTCACACAAGGTAGATTTGTTCTGTTCAAAATCATACAGAGTCA
Source organism: Dillenia turbinata (assembly GCA_037126225.1). Lineage (NCBI taxonomy): Eukaryota > Viridiplantae > Streptophyta > Magnoliopsida > Dilleniales > Dilleniaceae > Dillenia > Dillenia turbinata. The sequence continues at coordinate 17,159,976 of JBAMMX010000011.1, forward strand.
CCCGGAGCGAATGGATCATAATCTCCACCGGTATGATAGCCTCACTTCCGTATATTAGGCTGAACGACGTCTCTCTAGTTGCCCTTCGGGGTGTGGTGCCGTACGACCAGAGGATATTCTAGAGTTCGTCTACCCATCATCCTTTAGTTTTGTCTAGCATAGTCTTTAGCCCTTGAAAGATCATTCTGTTGGTTATCTCTGTAAGTCTGTTGGTCTGTGGATGAATGATCGATGAGAATCGGTGATCAATCTCAAGTTTTTCGTAGAATTCCCAGAAGCTAACATTGTCGAACTATTTTCTATTATCCGTGATAAGAACATGAAGTATGCCGAACCGAGTGATTATATGAGTCCATACAAACGATTGAGCCTTGGTTACTATTATTTTGGCTAGAGGTTTGGCCTCTACCTATTTAGTGAAATAATCAATGGCCACTATGAGGAATTTCTGCTGTTTGGTGGTTGGTGGGAATGGTCTGAGAATATCCATTCCCTATTGGGCGAATGACCATGGGCCAGTTATAGGACTGAGCTCGGTGGAAGGCAACCAAGGGAGTGAAGAGAATGATTGACACTTGTCGCACTTCTTGACATACTTGTTCGAGTCGATCTTCATGGTTGACCAATAGTGCCCTTATCGTAGAGCTTTGTGGACTAGGTTTTGAGCCCTTAGGTGGTTGCTACAAATCCCTTCATAAATCTTCGGAAGAATATAGTTTCCCTCTTCCGGGGTAGACATCTCAAGTATGGATGAGCAAAGGACTTTCGGTACAGTTTCCCATCGATGATTACATAATGGGCGGCTTTTCGCTTTAGTTTGGCTGTTTCCAGTGGTGAGTCAGGCAGTCGGTTGTCTCTTAGGTATGCTTTGATTGTGTTTTTCCAACTTGGAGGTTGGTCCATTGCTAGGACCCTTTTAGGCTCTTCAATATTAGGGTATGGTAAGCTTTTGATATAGACTGTTTAGCTAGAAGAAACTGAATATGAGCTGGCTAACTTAGAAAGTGTATCGGCTCGTGCATTTCTAAGCGAGGGATTTGCTGAATGTTAACTCTATTTAGTTTAGCTATCGTCTCGCATAATTTACTTAAATATTTAGCCATGGTCGGGTCTTTAGTCTCATAGACCCCTTTAATCTGCTTGACTACCAGTTAGTTGTCGTTGAATACTTGAACACTTTGAGCTCCCATGTTGGTTGTGATTTGGAGTCCCATCAATAAGGCTTCATACTCCACTTGCTTGTTGGTGGCTTTGAAGTCGAAGCGGAGGGTCTATTCCGCTTTGAAGTTGTTTGAATCCATCAATATAAGCCCAGTGCCACTACCCGAAGAGTTTGAGGATCCGTCGACATGTATAGTCCAGTCTGATAACTACTATTCGTTAGGGCTACCAGTGAACTCGGGTTCAGCTATAACTGAGAGGGTACATTCGAGAATAAAGTCAGCCAAGAGTTGGCCTTTGATTACAGGTCGAGGCTGATATTGGATGTCGAATTTACCAAATTTGACACTTCATTTGATTAAACGGCCAGAGGTGTCTCTCTTCTGGAAGATTTGTTTCAATGGTTGATCGATAAGCACCACGATGGTATGGGCCTGAAAGTAAAGCTGAAGGCATCTGGCTGAAATGACCAACGTGTATGCTATCTTTTCAATCGATCGATAATTGACTTTGACTTCTTTGAGTATCTGACTGATGTAATAGATCAACTTTTGAACAATTGAGTTTTGTCTTACAAGGACAGAGCAAAGTACCAGATCAGAAATAGAAACGGCAAAGGTAGAGTTTCTCACTAAAAATCGGTCGGGTGAGCAGCGAAGGAGTCATTAGGTATTTTTTGAGTCGTTCAAAGGCCATTTGAAACTCGGGTGTTCATGCAAACCGTTGAGATCTCTTTAGAGTGTCGAAGATAGGTTTGTACTTTTCCCTGACTTTTGATATGAATCGGCTTAGAGCCTTTATCCAACTGGTAAGGCGCTACACCTCCTTTAATGTTTGAGGTGGTGACATGTCTAGAATAGCCTGTATCTGCTCGGAATTTGCCTCAATGCCACGATTGGTGATTATAAAACCCAAGAATTTGCCTGACGTGATACCGAAGGTATACTTGGCAGGATTTAATCGCATGTTATAGTGTTCGAGTGTCTGAAAGGTCTTCTCAAGGTTAGCAACATGAGTCTCAATATCGATACTTTTTATGATCATGTCATCTATGTACACTTCTACATTTCGATCGAGATGATTTTTAAAGACTTTGTTAACCAAGCGTTAGAAGGTTGCTCCCGCATTCTTTAGACCGAAAGGCATGACTTGGTAATAGTATGTACCAAATTTAATAATGAAACTTGTCTTCTCTTTATCCTCAGGTGCCATTCATATCTGAATGTACCCCGAGTAGGCATCCATGAAACTTAAGAGTTGATGGCTTAAAAAATTATCCTCCAATTTGTCGATGTTTGGGAGAGGATAACTATCTTTTTGACATATTTTATTAAGATCTGTGAAGTCCACTTACTGTTGGCTTTCTTCACCAGGATCACATTGACTAGTCATTCAGGACGCTTGACTTCATGGATGAACCCGACGATTAGTAGCTTTTAGACCTCTTCTTAAATGGCTCATTGATATTCGAGGGTGAATACCCTCTTATTTTGTTTGATTGGCTTGTAGCCGGAGTTTACGGTTAACTTGTGAACAATGACTTATGATTTAATGCCGAACATGTTTTTGGGGGACCAAACGAAAATCTTTAAGTGTTGTCGTAGGCAATTGACAATTGGCTCTCGTGAGGACGTAGACAGGCCAGCTCCAATATGAACAGTTCGAGTCGGGTTATTGGTTAGAGGAATTTCAATCACCTCTTCTCCTGGTTATGGTTTGTTCATTGGTTCAATGTCACCCCTGAGTTCTAGGGTATCAATTGGAAAGTTCCCATGTCCGTCTTTATTAGCAAAGAGGGCGTAGGGGTCGAGATCACTCTGGATAGTAGCGACCCCTTTTGATATTCTAAACTTTATTTTCATATGTCTAGTGCTGGGTAGTGCTTCCAGCTCTTCTAGACTTGGTCGGCTGAGGATAGTGTTATACGGTGAGAATAGTTTTGTTACATGGAAGGCGACTTTGATGGTTACATGGTTAGGGGGAGTCCCCAAAGTCATGGTGAGGGAGATGATTCCCTATAGATAAATGCATTTGTCGGATAATCCTTTGAGGGATCCAATTGGGGGCTAAAGGCGTAAAGTGTTGAGGCCTATTCATTGAAAAGCATCCCAAGTAAGGATATCGCAATTCGTGCCTTGGTAGATGAGGAACCTCTTTACCATGTGAGACTCTATTTTGATAGTAATGACTAGTGGATCATTACGACTAGGGTCAACTCCGATCAGAACATCATCATTGAATCTGATGATTGGCCTTTTTCTCTTGACTGTAGTCATGCTTTGTTTGATGATATAAGGTTGGTGAGAAAGATTGATGATTAGTCTAATTTTCCACGGATGACACCAATTTATTGGAGGTGGGTCTTGACTCCTCAAATCCGGCTCCTTGTAACTCGAATGAGTGCTTGATGAAGAGGCTTGAAACCTGCAAAAGACCGCCAGAGGGTGCTTCAGTGGGGGAGGCTCCGACGCTCAAGTCAGAAAGAGTAGTTTTTGAAAGGAATGAAAAACAGACTATGAGAGGAAGGGATGATGGATCTCCTTGTGATTTGTGTGTTCTGTGTAAAGTTAAGAGAACTTTCCTTGCTTGATGTATCGAAGGTTTTTATATATAAGATGCTGCAAGAGCCATGTGCATTTGGAGCATTACAATCCTAATTTTCTTATGAGAAGATCTAGGGATTTCGGATTTTAAAATTCAGAGATTCGAAATTGTTATCATTTAGGAAGTCTGATTATACGGGGTGACTCTTTTCCTTATCGATTAGATTCCCAAGGGTTTCCTTCCTTATCCAAGAGATACGTTTCGTACTAAAATAGAAAACTTAATCAAGGTGAGATTCGATTGAGGATTACCATTCAGAAGTCGTAGTGCTGGGTTACTTTAGTATTCGGTGGTCGAATAAAGGAGATAGCCGTTTGGTCTTACCAAAGGTACTTGTAGATCGGTCGTGCTATCTGGATCGATATATTCATTGTTTGGAAGAACTGGGCCCCTCGTGACCGTGGGTGTCACGTCGGGCTTTTGGGCATCTGGATACCGTATCGACTGTTGTTTCGATTATGTCTCATCACTTACTAATATTGTAAAGTTGTGAAAGTTATCAAAAGATTCGTAACATATCTTCTAGGGATGAAATGCCGCAAAATCCTATCTTATTTTGTGAGATTTTGTTATGTGGGGTATGGATTTTCTGAGACCTTTTCCTATTTTATGTGGTTGTTTACATATTTTGCTTGTGCTTGATTATGTTTTAAAATGGGTAGAAGCAAAGGCTATCCATACTAACAATTCTAAGGTTGTAGTAGGTTTCCTTAAATTTAACATTTTTAGTAGGTTTGGGGTGCCAAAGGCGATTATTAGTGATCAAGGTACACATTCTTGCAACCGCATTGTGGAGACCTTAATGCACAAATATTGAGTTAATCACCTGGTAGCCACCACGTACCATCCACAAATCAAGGGGCAATCAGAGGTCTCCAACTGAGAGATCAAAACCATCTTGGAGAAAACGGTGAATCCAAATCCTAAGGATTTGAGTTTACGATTAGAGGATGGACTTTGGGTATATTGGACTGCATACAAAACCGCAATTGGAATGTCACCATACTGACTAGTCTTTGGTAAGTTGTGTCATTTACTGGTTGAACTTGAACATTGTGCTTTTTGGGCAGTTAAACAATGCAACCTAGATGCCAAGGAAGCTGGAATGGCAACAAAAATGCAGCTCTGGGAGTTGGTAGAGATACGTTTGGAAGCCTGAGACAATGTGAGGCTCTACAAAGAAAGGACCAAACTTATCCACGACAAACTTCTACATCAAAAAAAAGTTCTTTGTAGGTTAAAAGGTTTTCCTTTTCGATTCCAAATTGAAGTTTATGCCTAGTAAGTTAAAATCTCAATAGATAGGACCATATTCGATAGTAAGTATCTCTCCCATGGTGTTATTGAAATTCAAAGTTTAGAGACCAACAAAATTTTTAAGGTGAATGGTCAATGATTGAAGCCATTTATTGAAAGATTTGATATCTCTACAATGGAGGATATTCATCTAGCACATCCCATATACAATGAAGATTGAGATAAGGAGACAATGTTGAGCCAAATACATTAAACAAAGGCACTTATTGGGAGGCAACCTAATATTTTCTTTTATAATTTATTTTATTTTATTTATTTATTTATTTATGTTGGCTTGATTTAGACTTGACTTTGATTTTTTATTTCTGCCCACCCAATTTTTATTTTTATTTTATTATCATTATTTTTTTATAGAGAGAGAGAGAGAGAGAGACGAATTGGGCAGTGTTAACATTTTGAACTTCATTGTTTTTTTAGGTTTTCTCTTTCCTTCTCACTCTTATCCCAAGTAACACTTCTGCCATTGTAGCACCTTCAATCGACTCTCCCTCCCTCGAACGCCAAGAACCATGGGTAGAAAGCACAACCCTCAGGACCGATATGGGATTTGCGAGCGCTTGAAACCAAGTTGACAACAATTCGAGCCCTCTTCATCCAAGCCGACAACTATCTCTCTTTCTTTGGGTAGTGACGATGAATCTTTGTCTCCTCAGGAAAATCCATCAGTATCATCTTGTCATTCATAGCCCTCATTGCTAGTTTATCCATCTTTGCATGATCAAAAGACCTAATCTTCAACCTCTTAAAGCATTCGCAAACAGCCTCCAAGCCCTAAATCTATTTCTCCTTCGACAGTTCAACCATCAGCAAAGCGCAATAAAGTGTCGTCTCTACCAATTCTGCATGATACTGAGTTACCTTCAAACCCTAAATCAACATCCACTACTCTTGTTGACTTGCAGACTACACACGCATGAACACCTCTCTTTAATTTGGCCGAGCAATCCCTATCCATTCCTCGCGGTGATGATTAAGCTTTCATTCTAGAACCTACATGAGCTGAACCTTCTTCCTCATGTCTGAAACCTTGCTACATTCGCTTAAGGATCGCAATGGGGAAGTTTATGCTTCGTCCTTCACGGGCTCAACTCCACAGCACTCTGAAATTCCACAGTACTGAGGTGCTTACAAATGCTTTCATTACCTTTCCTGCAATTACTTAGAATCTATGATAATGTTGTGCAATACTTATCTGCAATTGGCTGGGAACCTTATTTCAATCTCAATTGCCCTGCATTTCAAGAATTAACCTATGAGTTTTACACCACATTCCACTTTCACACACTCAAGAATTTTAATGCATACACTCCTAGGTTAATTGCATTTTAGCTTTTGAATCATTCTTTTAACTTGTCATTAATTGAATTCATCATTGCATTGGGGTTCCTTAATGAGAGTCAAGCATAATCCTCTTTATATCAAAATAACATTTGTGGTTTCACACCCCATCTTAATTCAGAATATGTGAACATATGGTCTGAGTTGTCTGTTGATTCCGCAAGTTACCATCCTAGTCATTCTAAAGGTAGTAACTTAAAGGATCATGCATTGCGAATCATTCATAGGTTTCTAGCTTTTAGTTTCTCAGGACGAAAAGATAGTTATGCCATTTGTACAAAACCTGAACTATTTTTTTTATGGTGCATGATGACAAATCAAAGGGTTAACTTTGGGCATTGGGTAGCCTCTTAATTTCAATCTTGTGTGAACAAAAAGAGGTGACCATTGATTTTAGGCACCCTCATTACCCAATTAGAAGTGAATTTGAGCATTTTAGATTTGAATGATCACATTTTGCATTTAACATGCTCTATTGACCCTCTTGATTTGGATTGTTTAGTTCGTATTGGTGTTATCTTTGTGTTGAATGGTAATTGTTCCTTTAACCCTCGGGGTGAACGTAAAGAAAAATCCTCTTTTCGCTATGCAGATATCTTAGAGCACAGAGATGCTCCTCCTCCTCTCTCTAAACATCCTTCAGTGAACCCATTACACACAATCGATGAGCATCTTTCTCGCTTGGAGCAAAACATGATGGCATATTTCAAGCTTGTCAGATTTACGCCTCCTTTCCTACCTCCACCCTAGGGGAGTATTCTTCTATCCTACTCTTTTATTTCTTTTCTTTATTTTTTTACCTTGCTTGATAGGTTTCTTGTATTCTTTTTCTCTCTTAAATTGAGCATACATTAGAGACAATGTATGATTTAGGTGTGTGGGATGTTATGTAGTTTACTAGGTGCATACATTGGTTTTACTTTATAGGTCTTTCTTTGTTCTGAAATTGTTTAGGTTTTGCTTTTCTTTAAAAAAAATAAAAAATGAAAAGATTTTGAGTTTTTTTAGTTGATTTGTACTATTTGGTTGATTGAAAATTTATGAGGAATAACATGTATTAATAGTCTTTGTACTTGGAACGACTATTCATGTTTTAGATAGTTTTCTTTGAAAAATAAACATATTTCAAATGGTTAGATGAATTCTATTTTCGTAGATTAATTTCTTTACTTGCACCCATTAGTATAGATATGAGAACACTTGCCTTTTTTACGCATCCAGGCAGCGATGTGAGCATCGCTTTTTGGTAATGTCCTACAGCCCATTGCTAACTTGTCACCACACCCAGATCCTGGTGCAGCATGTTGCTGAAAAGGGAACACCCTAACGAATTTTTTATATTTGTCACTTATTTTGTTTTTGACAAGGGTTTTACGCTGACTGTCAACTTATCGCAACCCTTCTTCTTATCTAAATTTGAGACTAACCATGATAGAATTAATATACTTAGTTTTAGAAAGAGAAAAACTAAATTTGTTTATTTTTATAGAGAGAACTTAAAATTTATATGTTTGGAAAGAGAAAATGTGAATTAAATTGATTTTTTACGAGAAATTAATGTGTTTAGATTTAGAAATAAAAAACTAAAATTTGTTTTTTCAAGAGAAATTAAAATTAATGGATTTTAGAGATAATATGAATTAGATAAATATTCTTAATTAATATATTTAATTTTAAAGAAAGAAAAATTATTTTTTTGGAGAGAAAATTTAAAATTAATATATTTAGTTAGAATTTGAATTAAATTGACTTTTTGAGAGAAAGAAAATTAATAAACTCAATTTTTAATTACGCTTTTTTAAGAGAAAAAAATTTAATGTGCCTTATAAGAGAAAATATGAATTAAATTGAATTTATTTTCTAACATTTTCTATTCTAATATTTTACCTTGCACCAAATGCTGCATTTTTAAATCAAACAAGGAAAAACAGGAAATAATATTGGAATAACATCTACACCTTCAAATATTATATTTGAAAATTTTCTCCCTTAATATTTTCTCCTCCTACCAAACATATGTAGATACTTATTAATAACATTCTAGTGTTGGCCAAGCAATGAGACAATAAAAAATAAAAAAATAAAAGAAATAAAAAAAGAAACCTAATATTAATAAAAATTAAATTAAATAAAAGTGGAGATAGAAATGGGATTGCTAGCTCAAAATAGTTTTGCACGTAATTTGTGTCATTATCAATGTAATATTAATTCTTTAGCATATTTAGTAAACCAAATCAACTAATCAAAAACCTAACAACAATGTGGATCTCAATTCAGTAACAAGTTACCAAACATAAGCCAGTAAGTATGACAAACTCGGGAGCAATATCTAGGCACAAAGTGTCATTACATTTCAAAGCCAAAGAATGCATTCAGAGATGCAACAAATAGTGTATCATTCCTTGGCATTGTTGAGAGAGTGCTACCTGTTACCAGTCATCTTCCCACTAATTTATACACCAGAAGGAAGTTAGAGGAACCTCTTGTTAGGTGATAACACAAGAAAGATGAGAATAGACTTTTGGAGTCACTCATAATTCATTGATTCATTTTTCTCTTATTCATTTTTCTTTGAAGTTATAAGACTCATTTATAATTAAATTATATCATTCTAGATTTATTGGGATATGAAAAGGCAACTCACTTGCTAACATGATTTTCTAACGCATTCTTAGTTATTAAGCACATTACTCAACAGTTTCTCCCTTAATGTGCTTTTTTTGAATTCCTAACATCTCTCGAAAATAGTTGAACCTATCTCTTGGAAGTGCTTTGGTAAAGATATTGGCAACTTGCTCTTTGCTCTTGTAGATTTCAACATAACTTCTCCATCTCTAATTGCATTACGAATGAAGTGGTGTTTGATGGCAATGTAACGAGTTCTACTATGATAGATTGGGTTTTTGGTAGTGTCAATGACTGATTTATTGTCACAAATCATCACTGTGGCTTCCTTTTACTTCTCACCCATGTCTTCAAGAATTCTTCTAGGCTAAATGACTTGAGATGTTGTTAGGCTAGCAGATACATATTCTGCTTCGGCAAATGATTGTGCCACATTTTGTTGCCTCTTTGATACCCAAGAAAATGCTCCAGAGCTAAGTAAACAACAATGGCTTGAAGTATTTTTCATATCATCTTGACATTCTCCTCAATCACTATCACAATATCCGTGTAATTTTATAGTAACTCTTTTTTCTGAATTTGATGCCATAGTTAAGTGTCCCTTTAAGGTATCTTAATACTCTCTTGGTTACTCCAAAATATTGTTGGCTTGGATTGTGCATAAACTGTGATAATAGGCATGAAGCAAACATAATGTCTGGCCTTATTGCTATAAGACAAAGAAAATTTCTCACCAAGTTTCTATGCAAAGTAGGATTAGCTTCTTGCTTAAAACGATATAGCAATCCCATATCATTCATTTCATATCTTCTCATCATGTCTCTCTTAAAATCAGTAATCATCTTCCCATAGCTACTTGTGTAAAGCAGATTATCCACATATAACGTAACAATGAGAATATTTGAGTTATCTTGAGTCTTCACACACAGGGTTGGCTTACTTTTGCTCTTCATGAAATCTTGTTCCAAGAAGTAAGAATCAGTCTCACTATATCAAGCTTTTAGAGCTTGCTTCAGCCGTATAATGCTTTTTTTAACTTGTACACTTTGTCTTCTTCTCCCTCTTTGATGAAACCTTGAGATTGTTGAATATATACTTCTTCCTTCAATTCTCCATTTAATAAGGTAAATTTGACATCAAATTGGTAGAGATTCCAACCTTTTTGAGCTACCATAGCAATGAAAGCTCTAATTGTGTAAGTCTTGCAATCGGTGTAAATGTTTCATTGTTATCAATTTTGGGCTGTTGTGAATAGCCTTTTGTGGCAAGTCTTGCCTTTTTCTTTTTGATTTCTAGATTCAATTTCACTTTGTAAATCCACTTGGCTCCAACTATCTCCTCGTCTTGAGGCTTTGCAACTAGCTTCCAAGTCATGTTTCTTTTAATCGAATGAAACTTCACTACAACACAAACAATTTATAGTAGGGGCCAAAGTCACCACTATATGTGTTGGTGGTCGCCATTAAAACCCTATAGTGGCGGCTAAATGGTTGTCAACAACTGTCATAAAAAATTCCATCACTAAAAGTATTAATGGCGGTTAACAAAACAGCCACCCCTAAATAAGAATTTTAGATGGTGGCCGCTCTCTTGTCACTGAAAAACTTTATAGTGGATGCCACATTTAGTGAGAACATAATTTTATTATCACTAAATAAAATATGAACATTTAGTGATAATAGAAACAGCAACACATTAAAAATTTTTCCATTTAGTGACAGTCCATTAGAGTCCCCACTATATGTATTGACATTTAGTGACGAAAAAACAACCCCCACTAAATTGATATTTGGTGACAACAAAAACAATCTTCACTAAAAGAGTTTGTAGTGGTAGCTATTTGACTGTCACTAAAGACAATTATAGTTGGAAAAAACAACAGCCACTTAAAGAACTTGTAGTGACTACATTTCTATGACCAACCTTAGCCAAACACTATCGATTCAAAACATATATAAAACTTTAATTCAATTAAAAAAGATACTCAATACTATTAAAAAGATAAGAACATATTTTTTTATTAATATAATATAAATATCTTATAATCCTTATAAATAACTACAAATCCAATACACAATTTAAGTACATAATGTTATAAATTGTTAGGAATTTTGATGTTTTACATGACAATTAAGGTTGTGGCAATATAGATGTTGATTTCTCCATATGCTCTTAAGAATAATAGTTATTGATTTCCAATCTCCCAATCTCATAATGTTATTGATTTCTCCATGACAATCAATATACTATTGAAGAAGAGTAAAAACCATAGATATTGTATTAGACATTGAAAGCCTACAACAAATGAAACCGTTGAACTCCATTCAAATAAATGTTTAAATAGCATGACATAATTTACATGAATCCAGTTCTTTTTACATAACAAATCCAACATCGCTTGCAATTTAAACCTTAACAATATTAACATTTCAATCAACAAGCATGTTCTTGAGTACTATTAAAAATGCTTATAAACATTTACACCATCATGATGCTTTCAAATAGTATTTTCAATATTTAAGAAAAATCTTAATACTAAAAATTACAAAAATTTAAGTAATAAATTTGTGCCCCAAAACAAATATCTAGATGTCATACTATGTTCTCATTACTTGGTACACAACAAATGAAAAAGATATAATTTAGTTTTAGTGACGGTTGCATGTGTTCATTACTAAAAGGTTACAATTTAGTGGCGACCATAATTTTCGTATTTAGTGCTCATTTGGTAAGGTTTTTTTTTTTTCTTTTTTCTTTTTTAGTTTCTCTTTTCCTTATAAGGAGAAATCCTGTCAAATAGAATTTACTCTCTTTAAAGTAGCTTTTTTAATGAAGAAAATTAAAAAAGTAGTTTTTGAGGAAAAGCTCCCAGGAGGAGCTTTCACTTCTCTTTTTCGCTGATACTTTAGAATTTCAGGAATTATATTTTTTATTTCATTTATATTCTCACTTGAACGATACAAAATTTCAAATACATCCATACCATAAATGTGTTCATAAATGTTATGATTTGGATGGATTTAAATATTTTTTTTTTAAATTTCAAATATATTCATAAATATTTTTTTATTCCATTTTTATATGATTTGAGTGTTCATAAATATATATTTATGTTTTTTTTGAATTTTTTAGTTGCTTGTGTTTTATAGAAATGATTTTATATTAATTAATGTTTGATTTTAATAGTTTAGAAAAATAATTAATTTATTTTTATTTTAATTATTAATATCTATACCTTTTATTTTTAAAATATAGATATATGAATTTTAATCAATCGACGGTGAGGAGGAAAAATTATGCTTTATGTATATACTCTTATGGTATTTTGATTAAAAATATAGTTTATGAAAAATATGTTATCAAATAGTTAATTTACAAAAAAAAAGAGTATATAATTTGTTTTTAAAAGTAAAAATATCAAACTTTTTTTAATTTTATTTCAAAAGTTATTAATTTCTACTTCTCCTTAAAAGGAGAAGATAAGGAGAAAAAATTTTTGCCAAAGATACTCTTAATTTGGTGACAGTCATAACTTTTTATTGTCACAAAAAAATTAATTTTGCAATGATTAATGTTGGGTATCACAATTGATCAACTATTTAGTGTCGGCCACGAATGATCCCCACAAAATAGTACTTATAGTGTCCAACTTTTTTTCACCTCTACTAATCTTTGCCACTAAAAGTCATCCGTGTTGTAGCCTTTCTCAATTCTTCTTCAACATATGATTCTTCAAAAGTTTTTTGTTCAAGAATGCAAAAGTTATATCTTGCATAGATATCACTTAAACTCCTCATCTTCTTTTGAGCTGAGTTTGGACAACTTGAACTTGTGGATGATTATGAATTGCTAAAATTTGAGCTTGGATAACTCGAGCTTGGGGATGATGGTGAACTATTGGTTTGAATTGCATCATCACCATTCCTTCTTCATTTGTTGATTTCTCTTTTTGTTCGTGATACAAAATGACCTGCTTTTCAATCTTTTTCTCATCCTAATTCCAAGCAACATTTTTATCAAACAAAACATTTGGACTAATGATGATTTTGTTAGTCGTCAAATTAAACAATTTGTAATCTTTAGACTAGGAACTCTAGCCAACAAAAATACATTTTTCGCTTACTTCATCAAACTTGTATCTCTTCTCTTTTGGAATTTGAGCATAGCAAATGCTCCCAAAAACTTTTAGGTGTTTCACCAGTGGCTTCCTTCCGCTCCATGCTTCAATTGGAGTTTGATTCCACATGGCCTTTGTGGAACTTCGATTAAGCAAATACATGGCTGTATAAACTGTTTTGCCCCAAAATTCTTTTAACAATCTTTTGTCATGCAGCATAGACTTTGCCATCTTCACTACAGTTTGATTCTTTCTTTTAGAAACTCCATTTTGTTGGGGTGTGTAGCCAATGGTCAGCTATCTTTTCAAGCCTTCATCTTCATAGAATTCTTAGAATGTATTTAAAGTGTACTCCTTGCCACAATCACTCCTTAATGTCTTGATGTAATGGCTACTTTGTTTGTCAACAAGACTTTTAAATTTCTTAAAGATTGACGTGGTGTTTGGTTAATGGGTATGAGAATCAGGAATGAGTTTGAAATTTATATAAATTGTTTGGGTTAAGGGAATGAAATAAAAGTATAGGTATAAAACCTCCGATCTATGTAACTTGTGAAATCCAAATAAATTGATGGGTTTTGGCTGAGACTGAGTATGAGACCTTTAATCTATGTATCTTGTGAAATCTAAGTAAATTGATAGGTTTTGGCTGAAATCCATTTATGAAATCCAAATAAAATTCTTCTCATGTTTTTCCTTTCCATTTGATCCTGTTTAATTCATTCCTCCACCCAATTTCATCACCACCTTCATCGGAGGAGAAGGTCCATCTGATATGTGATATCGACCTCTCCGCCCTTCTAACAAGGCTTTCATTTTCCATCATCAAGTTCATGATTCCTTATACTCCTCTGCATGCCATTGATATTTCTTTCTAATTGTAAGCTCTCTTTCTTTCAAATTAATGGTTAAATCTACCCACTTTCTTCCTTCTAGTCATGGAAGTTCAGATTCACTTCATCGATGCCTAAACATTTCCAATTTCAAGTTGTTGTCCTTGTTTCACTTCTCTAGCATAAGCTTCAACAACTAAAAAGGTGGATTTGAGTAGCATGAGTGAGATTTGGACATGGGTGAGAGAGACATTTGTAATGAGGAATACAAATGTCAAAGTGGAGTGAAAGAGAAAGATAGAGAGAAACAGAGGGGGAGGGAAAGAGAGTGAGAGAAAGGGAGGGAGAGGGAGAGAGAAAATTTTTGTTCTTTAATTTGTTTGCTCTGTCAGGTAAACATAAAATTGGCTTGAGTTTTGTCTATTTGTTTGGATTGGATATTTCTTGTATAGTATTACACACCATGTGTTTGTCAAAATGCCCCTGAGAAGTTCATCATCCTTTTGCAAGTAAAATACACTTTCTGATGACTGACTTTCGAGAATGAAGATAGAGAGAGAATCGGATCCAAAATTTTATTTCTATTTTTTAATTGACATTTATATGATTCCCATTCTGAAAGATATACAAACCAAATATCAATAATGTAATTATATTCATTCCAAAATTTGAACCAAAAAAAGAGTTTTAGATTTCGATTCTGATTTCGATTCCTAAAGTTTTTTATTCCAATTTCAATTCCCGAATGCGAACCAAACACTATCTGAAAACACTTCAGATTTTTCTTACATGAAGTAAGTCCAAGTCATTTTGAAAAACTTATCAATGAAAAGGATGTAGCACTTGTTACCTCCAAGAGAAATTATTCTCGTAGGGCCATAAATATTTGTATGAACAAGCTCCAAAATCTTTTTGGCTCTCTATGCAACTCCTTTAAGAAATGGTTGTTGATGTTGTTTTCTAAGTGCACAAACTTCACAAACTTCATGTTTCTTCTTAATCCTTGGTAAGCCATAAGTCTTCATTGGACTTGAGCTGTTTGTGCATGATTTTCACCATATTTGAAATTAATTGAAAAATTTCGATTGGTTTGCATTTTGATTTTTATAGCAAGCTGTCTACATCCTTTTTATAATAGATGCGGAATTCATAATCATCAAAGAAAGTGCATATTTATGCTCAAGAAGCTGTCCAAGACTCAATAAATTTTAATATAGATCAGGAACAAACAAAACATCATGAATGAATTTTGTATCTTGCTTGGCTTGGGCTCTAATAATTCCCAATCCTTGTGCTTAAGTTGTGACTTCATTTGCCATCTTCACTTTAGGTTTCACAAATTCATCTATGTTAACAAAAAAAAATTTATATCTTGCCATATGATTGCTGCTACCATTGTCAAGGTAGCGGATCCAATCACGATCGTATAATAAGAACAATAGATCTTTCTCAATCAATCCTTTTGCCCCTCATTCTTTGAGAATCAGAAAGATCCTTTTCAAGTTTGAATTTGTTATTATTTGCTTATTTATATTTACGATATTTCAAAAAATTACATTTTGATGATGATACTTTTGAAAATTAACTTCATTGTTTGATTCAGAGCACCTAGAATTCTTGTTATACTCTCAATCTTTTTTCTTGGTTCATAAATATTGAATTAATTAAACACACTTCTAAAACTTGTTCTACTTTTAGAAGACCCTACATTATATCACCAGATTAGTATTGTTGCTCTTGCTCCCATCAGGATAAATCTGACCCCTTCCCCTATTTCCACCTATGTATATGTGTTTCATTCATTGATTCACTCATTGTTAAGAGGAGATGTGCCTATTTCTATCTCACACTAATCCCGGAAATTCACAAAGAATAAATCTGGGAAAAAGGATCCAAAAATTGGAGACAGGGTATGTTCGTTATACCCTTCATGACTGTTTAGGAATAACCAATTCGTGGGGTAGTTGGAGTATCATAGGGAGAACTATAATGAATCCGGGTATTTGGAGTTACAAAGGTGTAGCTGGTGCACATATTATGTTTTTTGAACACTTCATTCTTAACTTTAGTGGCCATGTAACAAGCATGGAATAAGTTTCCTTCGCCCGGTTTCTCTTATAAAAATTATGCTTGCTGGTTGGCCTTGAATCTGTAATCTTTCTTGACGTGGCCAAATTTCTCACAAACTTTGGTTTGTCTTTGTACTTGTAATCTTTGTCAAGATGATAACTCTTGTCACAATAGCTGCAAGACATGAATTTTCAGCATTGGAGTCTTTTGAAAGTCATTTCTTCCTCTTTCTCTTGAGTTTCTACTTCTACCTCTTCCACGATCATATTTTCCACCTCTTTGTGAATCTCCTCCTCTTTGCTGGCTACAAATGAATTCTCCTTCATCGGTTTTAGGGCTAAAATTTAGTTTAGATTAAAAAGAACTTTCAATTGATTTTTCAACATGTTGAGCCATCCTCCTTTCATAAGCCTTCAAGGATCCCATCAACTCTTGAACACTCATTGAGGAAATACCTTTTGTCTCTTCAATTATGGAGACCTTGGGATCAAATTTTGGGGATAAACTAACATCAATCTTCTCAACAATTCTGGTATCACTAATTATTGCACCAAAAGTTTTCATTTTATTTACAATTTTGATAATTTTTGTGTAGTAATCTTAAACATGTTCAACATCACTCATTTTTAAATTTTCGAGTTCCTTTCTAAGAGTTTGAAGAGTAGTATTCTTTACTTTGAGATCCTTGTTGAACTCCTTTTGTAAAATCTCCTATGCTTCCTGGCGTATTCTGCTCCCATGATCCTTGGGAAAAATGTTTGGTCTCATATTTTGCTAAATATATGAAAGAGTTTTTGCAACCTTTCATTTTATGCTTTTTGAGTGCTTTTAACTGTTGATTGGTGAGATCTTCTTCACTTGCTGGTTTATTGTAGCCATTTTCTACATATTCCCACAAGTCTTTCGATTTGAAAATTGTTTTCATTTTTACATAGCAATGATCATAATGCTTTTCGGAAAATATGGGAAGCAGAAGACTCTCATTAGAATGGTTGGCCATTTTTTTTTTTTTTGTGAACTCACTCAAATTTTCTGATTTAAGGAATGAGCAACGGTTGTAAAACGCTAAGCTATGATATCAAATTTGTTGGGTGATAAGCCAAGAATGATGAGAAGAGACTTTTGCAGTCACTCATAATTCATTGATTCATTTTTCTCTTATTCATTTTTCTTTGAAGTTACAAGACTCATTAGTAATTAACTTAATTTTTAGTTATTAAGCACATTACTCAACACCTCCAAAGATATCCCCTGCTTCATTGTAGGTATCCCAATGGCATCTGATTTTGATTTCTTCAGATGAAACATATTATCTAATTGGGATCTTAGCTCTTCTATTTCCCTACCTTAGTATCAGATATTAATGCTTTAACAAACATTTGTGGCTTTGTACTAACAAGGTTGCTTGGAAGAACTGCTACAGCAACAACCAGGCACTCATTAGGCAACCTAGATAGTGGTAGCAACTCAACAAGTACATAAAGCTATTAAACGATATTGTTA
The DNA here is from genome assembly GCA_037126225.1 of Dillenia turbinata. Lineage (NCBI taxonomy): Eukaryota > Viridiplantae > Streptophyta > Magnoliopsida > Dilleniales > Dilleniaceae > Dillenia > Dillenia turbinata. The sequence continues at coordinate 17,177,544 of JBAMMX010000011.1, forward strand.
AGAATTTAGTGCTACCTAAAAGATTAAAATGAAGAAACACTTCATGAAATAAATGAACTAGTAAGGGTTTGGTTTTACATATTTCTGGAGCATTAAAATCTACCTTAGAATTTGCCATAGCATCTTTGATGGTAGCAACCACAACATTGAAGCACTTGTCGTGATCCAACAATGTAAAAAAGTTGGAATCACCTGGTATGGCTTTGAGAACCGTTATTTTAGTCTCTTCAATTCCTCTTCTATCATACCTAACTACAAACTAATAAGGTGAAATCAGAACAGTAAACACATAATATTGCACATAAAATTATGTATCAACCACAAGAAAAACAAAAGGACCAAAATTGTAATTGTTAACAAGATTTGATTGTCATAAATGTAGAATTGTGGTGGTTGATTACGTAGCCAGAATTTGGATACTTATATGACTAGTAATGCAATTTCATATAAAGACAAGTGCCAAAATAGAAGCAAAAATGTATCAAGTGTTATAAAACTTTGAGTTTTGGAACCCACAATTTTGTTATAAAACTTTGGGTTTTGGAACCCACAATTTGATATGCTAAAAGTAGAAATTGAAATGGTGCAAGAATAAAATCTAACTTAAAACTTAAACACAATATATAAAGAGAGAGTATAGAGAGAACAAGATTTTTATTTCTCTTATTGGTATACAAATGAAGTTACAGGGGGCCTATATATAGACACTTGAAATGAACATGAATGGTAACCTTCATTAAGTGTGACAATCCAAAAGCCAAAAGTCACCTTGAACTCAAAAGTTAATAATCACTCTAACATAAATGATCATGTACATTCATTTTAAATCCATTCTTTATCATTTAACTAATATCCATCCAAATTCGTGGACATCCATTAATATTTCTTGGATTTATAACACTTCCCCTTAGATGTCCATCGTATAAGAAATATGTCTCGTTAAAATTTTACTAGAGAAAAATCCGGTGGGACAAAAACCCTATTGAAGGAAAAAGAGTACATCATTCCTTATACATAAAACCCTTCAAATTATAACCGCTATGAAAATATCACATAATGTCTTCAAGTCACTGCATCCCAATTTCGTAAATCATTTTCTTGAATATTGTGGTAGGTAATAACTTTGTGAATAAATATGCAGGATTTTTACTTAATTAAATTTTCTGAATATCAATATTTCCACTTTGTATTAAGTCGTGTGTGAAAAATAATTTGAGAGATGTATACTTTGTTATGTTACTCTTAATGTAACCACTCTTTAATTAGGATATGCACATAGCATTATCCTTATATAATATTGTGAGAGTTTTTTTTATACTAGTTAAATCACATGATACTTGAATGTGATTAACCATTGATTTGATAATCGACTTGGTTTATGAATAGCTAACATTTCAACAATCGTCGCGTGATCTAAAAATATATTCAATCACTAGCATGCACCTCAAGATCCTGTCTAACTGAGCTTTTCAGTTAGGAAAATCTAACTTACAAATATTTTTAATCCAACCATGTAAGTGCTAAGTAAATAATTAATAAGTCAATATATAACTTTTAAAATGTAAGTTTTAATTTTTATAAAAATGTGCATAAATATATTACAACAGGAGTTTAAAAAGGCCCTCCAATGGATTGTCTACATGCCTAAAAAATCTACAATCAAGAAGAATCAATACCAACAGTTGGTCGTAGATAGCTTTCTTCTTGACTAGATCTAGTTAATGGTGAAGTATATTTTATCTCTATACTTTCTCAGAAAAGGAATAAAAATAGGGGAGTGAGTATAAAAATACTCAGTGAGTGGAGTGTAATAGATCAATTATGTAAGTGAGTGAGTGGTGAGTGTGGGAGATCAAACAATACTTTTAAAATCATATTTTGATTCAACAAATTTTAATAAAATCAATTTTACATTTCCTAACAAATGTCACAGTTTTAACAAAACATAACAAACATTCATTATGCACTTTATTTTTTTTTAAAATTCAAGGGATTGCCTTAAAATCTAATTACCAATGGCTTGGTCTGGACCAATGGTGGAACCGTCAAGAGGTTTTTAATTATTACTAGTCACAATAATCACCCCCAACCTTAGCTTGTGGCCTCCTCAGTGATGCAACCGAATAGCCCGACGGGACTTAGGGGTATCTCTCAACCACCGCCTAGCCCCTCAAGTCTAACAAGCTCTCAACACCGCCCCCTTAAATCAGTCCATGGAAACTTAGACCAGTCATCATACAGACATGGGTGCTCACACCCCACACATATACCATTTTACAAACAACATATCATGTACCACAAAAAAATCAACCAAGTTCTCAGTTCATAAATCTAGCAACAATATTCACAGAATAATTTTAGCATGACACAAGATACATTAGTAAGTGAATAATCTCATGGTTCAAATCAAAACATTTTTAGGGACACTCCACATTTACAAAAAATTATAAAAACTTTAATATTATAAATCATTTTTAGTAAAATATTTTCTCAGTCACAAACATAACAAACCATCAATTCATAGTGTTAGAGAGGGTAGTTACTACCAAATCAGCCCAAACCAACAAAAGAATTATCTCGATCACTAAGTAAATAAAATCAATAATATCTATCAATCCAAGTTAACCGAAAACCTTAACATTCAAAACACCCTAACATTCAAAACCTAATTTTTCTCTTACTTACTATGACCTAAAATCCTCCAGATCCAATTGGATAGTAACTAAACAAATTAAAACTTGGGTTAGAAAGACTATAATATCTTGATTTTGTCTCCAAAAAGATCTATCTGGTTTGGGTTACATCAGACCCTTGATTTTTTCCTTTTATGACAACTTCAAATCCTTAAATTCTTCCTAAATCAATGCTATATTCTAACTTTGAGGAGTTGAATAAGCAGTTTGAAACCTTGATCTTGAGTCTTGGTGGTGGATCGATTTAGGTTTGGGAGAAGAGAGAAGAACAGTTTAGAGAAAAAGAAGTGAATTTCGGGTTTCGTGGGTTTTGGAACCCCACTACTCCTTTTATTCTCAAACCCATTTTCAATAATTTCTTAGTGGTCCTCATCCACTTCTCATTTGCACATATATGCTATATGCCTTTTTGTTTATTGGGAAGGTTAACCCAATGGGTTTAAACACTTGAATTTTTATTTTGTTGAGAAAGATTATTCAGTAACAAGCAAGGAGAGTTGGAAAAGAAATTAGAATTTATGAAAGCAAATTAGAAGAAATAATAAAATATGGAATATAATAAAAATTGTGTATATTATAATTAAAGTATTTGGATGGCTTGGTGGTGGAAAGCTTTTTAGGTAACTTAGTGTTCTAAGGTTCAATTCTCAATGACTATATGTGCAACTGAGAAGGCGAATGGAAATGTGGATGAGGCACTACAACCAAGAGGAAATCACTAACAAAGGCAAGTGATGTGTATCGAGAGGTGAATGAGTTACCAGGAGGGAATTGTAAGTGATGCAACCAAGGAGAGAGGAAATCATTGACAACGGCTAGTGAAGTGTATCAAGAGGTGAGCGAGTTACTAAGAGGGAATTGCAAGTGATACAATCAAGGAGAGGGTAGTGGTCGGTAATATACTAGGAGGTGTTTATTGAGAGGCATATGACAGTCACCAACAGGTAAAGTTCAAATATTCCTTGACAAAAGGTAAATGAAATAAAATTGTACTGAGAAGAAATTGGAAAAAAGTGTGCCAAGTAGAAGCAAAATAGAATACATCGACATGATAAGGAGAATTGCACCGCCAAAGTTGTTACCGAGAGGGATGGTTCAAATATCTATCAGCAGTAATATACCGAGGAGTCTCACAATTTCAATACCATGGTGTTCCATAGTTTGAGATAAAGAAATGAACTAAGAGGATCTTTACAAGTGAAATCATCGAAAGACACACTTACTGATAGATAAACGGAATGGATGCCAAACCAACAGGTAAAATGTGTCGAGAGATGATGGAGTGTACAAACATGGTCACCACTGACAAGGAAATATAAATTTATAGAAACATTCCATCAAATTGAAACGCTACAGAGTAAGTCAATTCACTAAGTAATTTAAGAACCAAGGACCAAAAAATTTAAGGTTTACTAACCAAGTGCTTAAGGGATTCCTGGATAACCCAAAAGGGTAAAAATTCACATTCATATCTAAATTAAAGATTCTCCCACTTTTTTACAAGTATAAAAATTTTCAAATAGTCTATTTAGAGTTAACATTACAATCTGGGCTTGTTCGGTATTACAATTCCTATCCCCTAAAAGAAATTTTTTCCTCAAAATTTTATTAGATGATTATCCCTCAAACAGATGGGGATATAGCTTCCTTATTGCCTCCTTATGTTCCCAAATCGTTTCTTCAACATGGTTATTCTTTTATAGGACCTTGATAATTGGAATTTGCTTGTTTCTCAACTTCTTAACTTGCTTTCCAAGGATGACTATTGGTTCGACTCCAAAATTCAAATCTTCTCTTTTACTCAATTGGAGGAGTTTGAAGAACGTGGAAGGGATTTGGTAAGAATTTCCTTTGTTTCCGTTGGTCCCTATGTAATGAAGAAGGGGTAGTTAAATTGCTTGGCTGCAAATTTTAAATTTTATTCCACTTAAAATCTCAATTAAACTAATTCCCAAACTATATAAAATATGTAAATGTAAGTGCAAAAATAAAGAGTATGGATGGAGAGATCAAGTCTAATTCATAATGGTTTGGACTTGTGCCTCCGTCTACTCTTCCAACTCAACAAGTCAGGGTCCAGTGATAGCTAGTTTCCACTATATATAAAGAGTTACAAACATGAGTACAATTTTTTTTTTCTAATTGATGATCTATACCTTCCCTTCTTGAAAATGGCTTAGTCCAACAAGAAAATGTTTTTAACTCTTACTCAACTAGCCTATCTACCCACAAAAGTGTTCCTCACACTCTTCCCAACCTTACTGAACCTTTACAACACAAACAAACACCAAACAATGTCACAAAATCTCTAGCAGATAGATTCACGGGCTGTTCAAGTAGCCTACTTCCAGATCTAATATCTCACTCCCAAGACATCGAAATTGCTCTAGAAAATATGCTGAATATTCTTTGTATATTGCACTTTAAATCCCAAAAAGTGTCTTTAAAAAACTACTCACAATCATGAAAATATAAAGTTGTAAAGTTAGTTCTCAGCACAATTACTGCTGTAAAAAATCTGGTTAACTTCCTTACTTTAAGCTCGATTTTTTCCATCGAAATATATATTTTTTACTGTTGTTATTTTTCAAATTTAAACACCAATGATCATCTTAAAATGTGCAACTTCCAAATTTAAAAAACCTTAATTGAAGGAGAAACTAAATTTAAGCAAACTGCTATGAAAACAAGCTTTCACTTCCAGAAAAATATGCTTCAGTTTTTTAATCTTGATTTTATCTCATGTAACTTTTTGAACTTGAAATCTCTCTCTCTTTCAATTTGGAGTCATTCAGTTGCATATGTGTTGTTTAAGTATAGCTCCCAATCTATACTAAAACTACTGAGCTGGGTTTTGAAAATGAAACAAAATCACAGTAGCTCACTTTTGCAATAAAAATTAGATTTTTGGCTGCTTCTGCCCAGCTTCTATGCCAAGTGCTTCTATGACTTAAAATTTTGTAAAATTAACTTATAAACTTTACACACTTGATAGAAAGATTAGCAATATATGTAGGGTTTTATTATTATTAAAACATTGGGGTTCAATAACAATTTTTTTAACAATCTCCCTCTTTTTGATGGCAACAAAATCATTAAGAAAAGTTGAAAAAATTTACTCATGAATGTTCAAATTCATGCTCCCCCTCTATTAATGAACATATGAATATTTTGGAATCTTCCCCCAAATATAAACATAATTTTTCACATTTTTTCCATCTCTCCCTTTTTGTTATCATAAAAATGAAATATAAATACACAAAAGCATATTTTAAAAGCTCAAAGAGAAAATAAATTCAGCACCAAGTGTTTTTATGATTATCAAAACAGTTTCACCATTATAGGAAATTCAAAAAATTAAATAAAATTTTTTCAAAAATCATAAAAGTTCTTGTCATTTCTAGAGATAACATAATCTTGCAGAATGCTCTTAATTGTCTGAATACATTTTCTCCAGCTCAATGATTTCTTTTGGTGCTTGTTTCGTCATTTTAAAATTCTGTTTCATTTGATCTTGAAATTTTCTAGCCCATCGAGGCTCTTCACCATCAGTAGTCATTTTGGTTTTCTTCCTGCCAATTGTTTTCCTTTTAGAAGATTCACTAATTTCAGCATTGTTTTTAAAGCTTTCTGTCTCTTCATTTGGTTTCCTTAACAACTCTAGTTTCTTTTATTAAAAAAAAATTCTAAATACTTTACTATTTAAAACATAGTCTAGAAAAATTAATTTTTTTATATCAAATTTATCTACAATGTTTAAATTATTTTTCAAAATGTAAAATGCGCAACCAAATGTATGAAAATGTGAAGCACTAGATTTTCTACCTTTAAAAATTTCATGGAGGATTTCTTAGCCATAAATCTAAGATAATAACATGCTGTGGAAGCAGTTTCAAACAAAAAATATTTTCCTACACCACTATTCACATACCATTTTCCTTTGATTTTTACCTCATGCTCTTACACAATAAAATAAAGTATCATTTGTACTTAGGAATCCAAACAAGATTAGATCCTCTAGAAAATAAGTTTGTACCTATATATCATTTATCTTAATATTCACTAAGGTTGTTCAGTGTTAAAGCAAAATTTTACAATATGACCATGTTTATAACAATAATAGTATGAAAAAATATTTTTCATTTTCTAAAAATTATCCGAATATTTATATTTTACATGTGAAAAATCATATTTCTGAAATCTAAAGAGTTCCTAAAATTTCAGTAAACATAAGCAGGTATGTCTACTTCTATCCCTAAAAACAGTATTTTTATGACCACTGCTTTTATGCTTGATTTCTACAGTTAGAAAATTTCTTACTCTGTATTCTATTGCACTTACAAACACTATTTTTTTTTTAATTTGTAAACCAGACCCATTTTCAGATTTATACCCTAAAAAAGTTTTAGGAAAGTCTTGTCTTTGAATTACAAGAAGTCTAGTCAATTTTTCATCACTTTCATTGAATTTTTGAAAGGTGCCTTTAATAGACATGAATAAATTTTCTACCCTAATTTTTAACAGACATACTTCATCTTTCATAGCAGAATTTTCTAATTTTATAGTTTCATTTTCAAATTGTAAGGCTTTTAGTTCAAAATTTATAATAGAATTTTTAGATTTAACAAACTCTAGTTCTGAATTCAGAAGTTCATTAGTTTGTTTCAGAACATTCTTTTCATTTTCTAGATCAACTACTTTGCATTTTAACCTAGTAATCACCTTAACCACAGTTTTAGTATCAAAACAAGAATCTGCAAAACTTTCAAAGTCAGTGTTAGAGATAACCTGTGACATTGTAATGAGACAAAAATTGGTTTCTTATACTCTTTTTGAGCTTTCGGATTCTGAATCGGATTCATCCAAATCACTTTATGTTGCCATCATATCCTTTCCTTTCTTCTTGAATTTTTTGATTTTTTGTAGTAGGATAGGACACTCATTTTGATTTGTCATGGTTTCTTATACTCATAGCAGACAATCTCTTCCTGTTGCTCTTTGGTTTTGCTACTGTTTCCTGCATCATATTTGGACTTTCGATAATTGTTAGCTTTCTAAAATTTTAAAAAAATTTTACCTCTTTTTCTGAAGACACGAGATAGTTTCTTGATAATAATATTCATTTCTTCATCACTTGTTCTTTCATTATTAAATTCTTCATCTTATTTTGCTACAAAGGCTATTGACTTCCTTTTTCCCTCATCTTTAGTACCATGAAACACATCAGCCTCATAGGACATCAGTTTTCCTCTTAGTTCATTCAAGAACAGCTTTGACAAGTCATGAGCTTCTTTGATTGTTGTCTTCTTAGCATCCCATCTTCTGGGTAGTATCTTCAAAATTTTCAGATAAGATTAGTATTTGAAAAAGCTTTTCCAAGAGAGTCCAGTTCATTAGTAATGGTAGTGAATTGATTGAACATATCCTTAATCATTTCTCCGGGCTGAATTTTGAATAACTCATATTCCTGTAGAAGACTGTTAATCCTTGTTTCTTTTATAGTGCCAATTCCTTCATGTGTTATACAATTTTATCCCATATGGCTTTTGCTGTAACACAAGAAGAAACAAGATTAAATTTTGTGGAAGAATAGTACATAAAAGTAAATGCTTTGCTCTATTTCTCTTACCTTCCTCTGTTATAATTAGGGGTTTAACATCAAAATCTTCAAAGAAAATAACTTCCCAAACTTTATAATCTGTGGCTTTAATAAAAGTCTCCATCCTATACTTCCAATAAAAAAAATTTACTTCATCAAAATAAAGAGCCCTGTTTGTGTATTGACCAAAAGTAATCTGTGAAGTCATTGAGTTTTTTACTCAAAAGTCAGTACTTTTGTGGAGTCAAATAGTAGCTCTGATATCGCTTGTTGGTCGTTATAACCAAGAAAAGAGGTTAAATTGATTGATTTCAAGTTTTATATTTTACTCTACTTAAAATCTTAATTAAACCTATGACTAAACTATATAAAATATACAAATGTAAGTGCAAAAATTAAATAGTAGGGATAGAGAGATCAAGCCCAATTTATAGTGGTTCAGTTTTGTGCCTACGTCCACTCTTCCAGCTCAATAAGTCAGGGTGCAGCGATAACTTGTTTTCACTATGTACAAAGAGTTACTAACATGAGTATAATCTTCCTTTGTCAATGATCTGCACAATCCCTTCTTGAAGATGGCTTAGTCCAATAAGAAAATGGTTTTAACTTTTACCCAACTACCTATCTATCTATAAAAGTGTTCCTCACACTATCCCCAAGCTTATTGAAGCTTTATAGCATAAACAAACATAAAACAATGTCACAGAAATTCCAGTAGACAGATTCATGGGTTGTTCAAGTAGTATACTTCCAGATCTAATGTCACACTCCCAAAACATCGAAATAGCTCTATAAAATATGTTGAATATTCTCTATATATTGTATTTTAAATCCCAGAAAGTGCCTCTTCAAAATTGATCACCATCATGAAAATATAAAGCTGCAAAGTTGGTTTCTTAACACATTTACTACTATAAAAAATCTGGTTAAGTTCTTTACTTTGAAATTGATTTTTTCCATCAAAATCTCAATTTTTTACAGCTATTATTATTCAAATTTAAGCACTAACAACCACTCTAAAATGCAAAACTTCAAATTTGAAAAACCTTAACTAATGGAGAAGCTAAACTCAAGCAAATTGCTTTGAAAACTAGCTTTCACTTCTAAAAAATATGCTTCAATTTTTGAACCTTAATTTTACCTCATGTAACTTTTTGAATTTAAAATCTCTCTCTTTCAATTCTTGAGTCATTCATTTGAACATGTGTTGTTTGTAGCTCCCAATCTATACTAAAAATGCTGAGTTGGGTTTTGAAAATGAAACAAAATCACAGTAGCTCACTTCTGTTTTTAAAGTAAGATTTTCGACTGTTTCTACCAAGCTTCTATGCCAAGTGTTTTTATGACTTAAAATTCTATAAAATTAACTTATAAACCCTGCACACTTGATCGAAAGATTAGTAATATATGTAGGGTTTTGTTATCATCAAAATATTAGATTTCAACAATAATTTTCTTAATAATCTCTCACTTTTTTATGACAATAAAACCATAAAAAAATAAAAAAAAAATTTCTTATGAACGCTCAAAATCATGCTTCCCCTCTATTAATGAACATATGAATATTTTAATATCTCCCCCTTAATATGAACACAATTTTTTCACATTTTTTCTATCTCCCTTTTTTTGTTATCATAAAAAATGAAATATAAAACACACAAAAGCAATTTTTATAAGCTCGTAAATAAAATAAATTCAGTACCAAGTATTTTTAAGATTATCAAAACAGTTTTAGCATTATAGGAAATTCAAAATATTAAATACAAATTTTTCAAAAATCATAAAAGTTTTTATCATTTCCAGAGATAAAATAATCTTGCAGAATGCTCTTAATTATCAAAATACATTTTCTTCAATTCAATAATTTCTGTGGATACTTGTTTCATCATTTCAAAATTTTGTTTCATTTGGTCTTGAGGTCTTCTAGCCCAATGAGGTTATTCACCATCAGTAGTCATTTTGGTTTCTTCATACCAACTTTTTTCCTTTTAGAAAATTCTCCAATGTCAGCATTGTTTCACTACAAAATTAAAGCATTGAGGTGACGATCAAAAACCGTCTACATAACGCACTAAATCCGTCAGCAATACTTTCTCCAATGGATACACATTCAGTTGGGCATACACCAGTCGGGATAGATTTATCGTGACGCTTTGGACTACCGTTGGAGCATGTCACATATGTATACTAAAGGAAGAATAATGTTGGTAAAATTAGTGATATTTCGTCAGTTACCATGTGTTATTAGATGGTACAAAATGTTGACGGTAGAAAAGTATTAGTAAAATTTATGATTTTATAGTCAGTTACCATGTGTTACTAGATGTTACTATTTTTATCATTAGTTACTATTGAGATAGAAAATGTTACAAAAGTTGACGGTTACCATTGATTTACAAAATTTTACAAAATATTGACGGTAGAAAAGTATTAGTAAAATTAGTGGTTTTATAGTCACTTATTATGTGATATCATGTGTTACGAGATGTTACAAAATATTACAAAATGTTGACACTAGAAAAGTGTGAGTAAAACATCGGTTATCATTGAGTGACAAAATATTACAAAATGTTGACGGTATAAAATGTTAGTAAAATTAATGATTTTATCGTCAGTTATCATGTGTTACGAGATGTTACTACTTTCATTGTCGGTTACTATTTGGTTAGGAAAAGTTACTGATTTTATGATCGCTTTTCATGTGTTACTAGATGTTACTACTTTCATTGTTGGTTAGCATTGAGTTAGGAAACGTTAGTGATTTTATCATCGATTACTATATGTTATAGATGTTACTACTTTCATCAACGGTTACCAAGTGTTAATATCGGATACCACAATGTTATTACTTTTTATAGTATTACTGTATTTTATCTATAAAAATTATAAAAATAATATAAACATAATAATAATGATTGTATTAATATCAAAAAATTATTGATACATTTATTTATAATACAATGATGGATACATATAAGACAAAAAAAAAAAGATTACATGTCCCACAACTGTAAAAATGTCACAATCTCAAATAAAAAATGTTCACTTCGATCAAAATGTTACCATCACTTGAAGATACAATCTAGTATCAAAATCAAATAACTTTAAAATTAAGCCGATATCAATGACCAACTTTGTGATCAACTTTATGCACAATTCTCCGTCAATCTATTCATAGAAACCAAAATGAATATAATTACATGATGGTGAAATGAATATAATTACATGACAATTTGAAAAATAGTTGTAAATGAAAATATTACCTCTGGGATGAAATGGGATGGAGTAGGTGATGATGATGATGATGGTTGATTTCTACGTATACTTCCACCATCTGGTATTGGAGAAATCTAACAATACAACCCAATAGAATCTAGCACAACTGAGTAACTTTTTTATTTAAAAAAAAATATACAATTACCTTTTGACTAAATTTTGCAAAGTCATTGTTCGTTGGTGTCTAAATATTTGCTATAGAGTGTGCTTCAGTGTGAAAGCTTGAGTGAGAGTTTTGGCCAGATCTGGAGGCTAAAAATATACTTGGCTTCGGGGAAGGAAAGCTTTGGAGAGTTTTTGTTAAAAATATGTTTCGATGAGAATAAGACTGAATATATGTTTTGTTGAGTTAGAAGGACTTTGAGAGCTTTGAGGGAGGAGAGCTTTCGAGAAAATGAGGGAAGGAGGAGGATGATTTATAATAAATTCAGTTCGACCATTTGATCGTCATTTTTACAAACAAAATTTCAAAATCCGTCATATTTTCTCCTTTCGCGCCTTTTTCACACTTTTTCAATTTTTTCACACTTTTACTCTTTACCCGTCTCTTTTTTCATTACACACTTTTGTTTTAGTATCAGCTATAATACTCATCCGAATCTTTCAAATACCCAATCAAAATCTCAGAGTGACTCTTTATAAAATTTTGTAAAGAAATTTTGAACTGATAAAATGGAAAAAATGAACTACGTGATAAATTTTCAATAAAATTAATATTATCAAAAATTTTGAATAAATTGAATTAGAAACAAAATGAAAAATTATAAAATTAATATTACCAAAATATAATAATTTTTTAATTTTAAGATAATTTTTATTTATATATTTAATTTTTATTTGTTTATATGAAATGAGTTAAAAAAAAAGAAAGTTAAAAAAAAGTGTAGGACGAAAAAAAAGAGAGAGAATAAAAAAAAAAGAATAAAGAAAAGTGTAATAAAAAAAACCCAAAATATCTTCACAGAGCTCCGTAAGGCATAAAGAGACACCCGTGTGAGGTATGCTTGCACCCGTGAGGCTTGCACTTGCACCCTCGTGAGGCATGACTACGCCTGCATGAGGAATTGCTGCGCCCATGAGGCTTAGACTTGCACCCGCTAATGTACCACAATTTATCACTACTTATCACTTACCATTACTTACCACTAATGTACCATAACTTACCACTAATTTATCACTACTTATCACTACTTACCATTAACTTACAAACATGTAATTATTAAAGTTATATAAAATTATATAATTATTAATATTATTTATCATGTAATATTATTTATGTATTTATTAATTTATGTTAAATTAATATTAATATTTATAATTTTATTGAATTGTCATGTGAATTTTATTATTTTATTTAATATTTAAAGAGTATAGTAAGGAAAGAGAGAGAGAGTTAAAAAAAATAAAATTAAAAAAAGTTTATTTTTAAAAAAAAAGAAAGCACATTTGCTTTCTTACAAGAGGACTGCCCTCGCGTTGCACAGGCGGGGGCAGCCCTCTTTACTTCTTTATTTTTTGTGTTTTTTTTTTCTTTTAGTTTTTCTTTTATTTTTTATTTTATCTTTTTTACGATTGTTTTCTTTTTATTTTTTTAGGAAGTGAAAGTTATAGTTTTTTTTTTTGATTTTTTTACCTTACATTTTTCTATATTTCAAAAAAATAAATAAAATTAAAAAAAGTTTTAAAAAAAAAAATTTCCTAAAAGAGGGCTGCCCCCCTGTGCTGTGCAGCGCGGGGGCAGCCCTCTTTACTTCTTTTAATTTTTTTTTTCTTTTAGCTTTTCATTTTTTCTTTTTACGATTATTTTTTTTTATTTTTTTAGGAAATAGAAGTTATATTTTTTCTTTGATTTTTTTTACCCTATGTTTTTTATATTTTTTTCTTAATTAATTTGTTTTTTTTTCTTTTATTCTTTTATATTACTATCACTATATATTACTACTACTATATATTATTACTAGTTATTATATTTTTTTATTCTTTTATTTTTTTGGAATATTAAAATATTAAAATATTAAAAAATAATTTTACAAAAAAAATATTACAAAAAATTACAAAAATGAGATGAAAAATCATATATTTATTACCACTTATCATCACTTGTTATCATACATTATATTATCACTTCTTACCATGCATTATAATCGTATTACTACTTGTTACCACTTATTACCGTGCATTATATTACCTTCTGTTATTATTTGTTACCATACATTCTATTACCACTTATTACAACTTATTACCGTACATTATATTATTACTTGTTACCATTTGTTACCATACATTATATTACCACTTGTTATAACTTATTACTTTATATTATATTACCACTTATTTCCATTTGTTACCATACATTATATTATCACTTATTACAACTTATTATCATGAATTATATTACCATTTATTACGACTCATTACATACATTATGGGCATATTACCATTTACAAAAAAAATATTACAAAAAGTACAAAAATTAGATGAAAAATAATACCAAAAATTAATATTAGAAGAAAAATAAAAAATCATAATTTTAAGATAATTTTTTATTTATATATTTAATTTTTTAGTTTAAATTAATATATCATAGTAAAAATCATGCCCAAAAAAACCAAGAAGATGAATAAGTTTGCCTCAACTTAATTTAATCTTTAAATTATTTTCAAATTAAATTTTTATCATCAAAACCTAGTTTTTGTGAGTTGTTAAACGCCTTCATATCATACACTTATTACCACTTATCATCACTTGTTACCATACATTACATTACCACTTATTACCATGCATTATAGTCGTATTACTACTTGTTACCATTTATTACCGTGCATTATATTACCATTTGTTACTATACATTCTATTACCACTTATTACAACTTATTACTGTACATTATATAACTACTTGTTACCATTTGTTACCATACATTATATTACCACTTATTATAACTTATTACTTTACATTATATTACCACTTGTTACCATTTGTTACCATACATTATATTATCATTTATTATAACTTATTATCATAAATTACATTACCATTTATTACGACTCATTACATATATTAAGGGCATATTACCACTAGTTACCATTTGTTATTATCACTTATTACGACTTATTAGTATATATTATAATTATTATTACAGCATATAGACATATGCATGTCATTTTCACAAACAAATTTTTACAAAACAAATTTTTAAAACCCTCACTTGCTTACCCGCCAATTTTTTTACTATTCACCCACCTTTTTTTACTATCCATTTTTTCATTACCCGCATTTTATTTAAGATACACCCGCTTTTTTTTTTATTTACTCGCCTTTTTTTATGAGATATATTTTTCATTACTTGCTATTTTTTCATATTTTTGTCACTTACATTTTATTTGTAATATTCACACCCGTTTTTTTTATTATTCACCCGGGTTTTTTATTATATATATTTTTTCATTACTCTCTATTGTTATTATATATTTTCACATTTATAATGTAACTTATTTTAATTTATTTATTTTATAAAAATATTTTATTTTTTATTGTTATCAATTTTTATTTAATTTGTTAATTTATTAAATTAAAATGACATTATAGATATAAATTTTATATTTCAAATGTATTATTTATTTTATATACATTATTTAATTTTACAGTATTATCAAGAACCATAATTTTATTGATTTTATAAAAATTTTTGAAAGAATATTAAAAATATATTAAAAATAATTGATTTTATATTCTTTTTTAATATTTTTAATGGCTTTTAAAATTTTATTTTATAGATTTTTTTTATATTTTAAAGAGCATTTTTTAATATTTTTTTATTATAGATGTTTTTAATGAAAATTTTAACGGTGGTGCTATCTTTACTAACGATTGTTAAATTTTTCCCAACGATCAATTTTATACCGTCATAAAATATTTCTTTAATTTTGTAGTGATCGTGACTGTTTTCAAAGAGTCCTTAACATCGGCCATATTTACTAACCACATATGATAAGCGTTAGAATTGAACATAAGTTTTAAAAACTGTACAATGAATAAGTTAGTATAGATATACAACTTATGTCCACGGTATGGTTAACTAGATAGTAAAAAAGATTTATTTAGAAACAATTTTCAAATCGTCTCTAAAATTTTATCATATTTACTAACCACAAATAATAACCGTCAAATTTGAGTGAAACTTATAAAGACTATATGCTTAGGTAGTGAGTCAAAGTAGTCATATCGAGACTGCTTTCAAACCGTTTCTAAAACTCTACCTTATTTACTGACCACAAAAGATAACCGTCTGAATTGAACATAACTTTTAAAGACTATACAATATATGAGTTAGCATAAATGTAGAATTTATGCAGACGGTATGGTTAGATAGACAGTAAAAACGGTTATATACCGACTATTTTCAAACTGTCCTTAAAAGTTTTATATTTATTGACCACAAATAATAACATTGAAAATTTAACATCGCTTTTTATAAATGGTTGTCTAACTTTTACTAACGATTGCTAAACTTTTCCTAACGAATAATATCATACCGTCGTAAAATATATACATTTCATAACGGTTTCGTCACAAGTGTTGCTATACGCCATAAAAAACGGTCGCTACATGTCACCGCTTATAAATGTTACCCTCACCTCAATGCTTTAATTTTGTAGTGTTTCTAAAACTTTCTGCCTCTTTATTTGGTTTCCTCAACAACTCTAGTTTCTTTTATTTAAAAAGATTCTAAATATTTTACTATTTAAAATATAGTCTAGAAAAATTATTTTTTTATATCAAATTTATCTATGATGTTTAAATTATTTTTCAAAATGTAACATTCTCAACCAAATATATGAAAATGTGAAACACTAGATTTTCTACCTTTAAGAGTTTCATGAGGGGATTTGTTAGTCATAAATCTAAGATAAACTCTATTAATTATATAACATGCTGTGAAAATAGTTCAAATTCAAAAATATTTTCCTACATCACTATCCACATACCATTTTTCTTTGATTTTTACCTCTTGCTTCTATACAATAAGGTAAAGTATCATCTATTCTTAGGAATTCAAATAATTTTAGATCCTCTAGAAAACAAGTTTGTATCTATATTGCATTTATTTTGATATTCACTAAGGTTGTTCAATTTTAAAAAGCAAAATTTTGCAATATGACCATGTTTATAACAATAATAACATGAAAAAATTATTTTTCTTTTTCTGAAAATTACTTGAATATTTATATTTTATATTTGAAAAATCAGATTTTTGAAATTTAAAAGAGTTCCTAAAATTTTTGTAAAAATGAGTAGGTATATGTTTTCTTTTATCCCTAAAAGCCATGTTTCTATGACAACTACTTTATACCTGATTTCTATAGTTTGAAATTTTCTTTCTCTATTTTTTGTTGCAATTACAAATACTGTTTTATTGGCTTGTAAACCAGACCCATTTTCAGATTTACACCCTAAACCATTTTTGTAAAAGTCATGTTTTTGAATTGGAAGAAGTCTAATCAATTTTTTTATCATTTTCATCGACTTTTTGGATGGTGTTTTTAATAGATATGGACAAATTTTCTACTCTAGTTTTTAGCAGACATACATTATCTTTCATAGCAAAATTTTTTAATTTTACAATTTCATATTCAGATTTTAAGGCTATTAGTCAGAATTTACAATAAAATTTTTAGATTTAACAAACTTTAGTTCTGAATTCAGAAGTTCTTTAGTTTGTTTCAGAACATCATTTTCATTTTCTAGATTTACTATTCTGTATTTTAGTCTAGTGATTACATTAAGCACATTTTTAGTATTAAAATAAGAATGAGCAGAACTTTCAGAATAAGTGTCAGAGATAACTTGTGACTTTGTCATGAGACAAAAATTGGTTTCTTCTGCTCTTTTTGAGTTTTTTGATTTTGAATCAAATTCATCCGAATCACTTCATGTTGCCATCATAGCATTTCCTTTTTTCTTGAGTTTTTGGATTTTTTGTAGCAGGGAGGGACACTCATTTTGATATGTCATGGTTTCTTGTACTCATAGCAAACAATCTCTTCCTGTTGCTCTTTGGTTTTGCTAACGTTTCCTACATCATATTTAGACTTTCGAGAATTGTTAGCTTTTTGAAATTTAAAAAAAAATTTACCTCTTTTTCTGAAAGCACGAGCTAGTTTTTTGATAAGAATATTCGTTTTTTTATCACTTGTTCTTTCATCATCAGATTCTTTATCTTCTTTGGCTACAAAGGCTATTGACATCCTTTTTCCTTCATCTTCAATACCATGAAACACATCAGCCCATAGGACATCAGTTTTCCTCTTAGTTCATTCAAGGACAGCTTTGACAAATCATGAGCTTATTCGATTGTTGTCTTCTTTGTATCCCATCTTCTGGGTAGTATCCTTAGAATTTTTTTGATAAGATTAGTATTTGAAAAAGCTTTTCCCAGAGAGTTTAATTCATTTGTAATAGTAGTGAATCGATTGAACACATCCTTAATCATTTCTCCAGGCTAAATTTTGAATAACTCATGTTCCTACAGAAGAATGTTAAGCCTTGTTTCTTTTACAGTGCTGGTTCCTTCATGTGTTATACATAATTTATCCCACATGGCTTTTGCTGTAACACAAGAAGAAACAAGATTAAATTCTATGGAAGAATAACACATAAAGTAAATGCTTTACTTTAAAGTTTATTGAAATCTTTTTCTTATCTTCCTCTGTTATAATTGGGGGTTTAATATCTAAATCTCTAGAGAAAATAACTTCTCAAACCTTATAATCTGTGGTTTTAATAAAAGTCTCCATCCTATACTTTCAATAGGAAAAATTTACTCCATCAAAATAAGGAGCCCTGCTTGTGTATTGGTTAAAAGTAATCTGTAAAGCTATTAGATTTTTTACTCAAAAGTCAGCACTTTGTGGACTCGCTCACTAGTTCTGATACCACTTGTTGGTCCCTATATAAACAAAAAGGGAGGTTAGATTGGTTGGCTTCAAGTTTTAGATTTTACTCCACTTAAAATCTCAATTAAATTTATGGCTAAACTATATAAAATATGCAAATGTAAGTGCAAAAATTAAAGAGTATAGATAGAAAGATCATGCCCAATTTATAGTGGTTTGCCCTTGTGCTTATGTCCATTTTTCCAACTCTGCAAGCGACGGTCCAGTGATAACTAGTTTTTACTATACTCAAATTGTTACAAATATGAGTACATTCTTCCTTTATTAACAATTTGCACTTTCCCTTCTTGAAGATGGCTTAGTCCAATAAGGAAATGGTTTAAACTCTTATCCAACTAGCCTATCAACTAGTAACTTCAATAGATAGATTCATTGGCTGTTCAAGTAGCCTACTTCCAGATCTAATATTTCATTCCTAAGATATCAAAATTACTCTATAAAATAAGCTAAATATTCTTTGTATATTATACTTTAAATCCCAGAAAGTATCTCTATAGAACTGGTCACCCTTGTAAAAATCTAAAGGTGCAAATTTAGCTTCTTAGCACATTTACTACTGTAAAAAATTTGATTAAATTCCTCATTTTGAGTTTGATTTTCTCTATCGAAATCTCTATTTTTTATTATTGTTATTTTTCAAATTTAAACACCAACAATCACCCTAAAATGTGAAATTTTCAAATTTAAAAAACCTTAACTAATGGAGAAGCTAAAATCAAGCAAACTGCTCTAAAAAATAGCTTTCACTTCCAGAAAAATATGTTTTGGTTTTTGAACCTTGATTTTACCTCATGTGACTTTTTGAATTTGAAATCCCTCTCTATTTTAATTATTGAGTCATTCATTTGAACATGTGTGTCTAACTGTAGCACCCAATCTACACTAAAAATGTTGAGTTGATTTTTGAAAATGAAACAAAATCACAACAGCTCACTTCTGTTGTTAAAATCAGATTTTGGATTGCTTCTACCCAACTTCTATGACAAGTGCTTCTATGACTTAAAATTCTATAAAATTAACTTATAAACCCTGCATACTTGATAAAAAGATTATTAATATATGTAGGGTTTTATTATCATAGAAATATAGGGTTCAACAATAATTTTCTTGATAGTTTCCATAAATGGAAGCTAGTCAAAGACAATTGAAAGTAAATCACATAGATCATTTTCAAAGATCAAACTACCTCAACTCGTATTTCATATAGTGTAATATTTCCCAAATTCCCAAAATATTCCTATAATATCAAGTACTCTGGAGTGACAAAACATGTTCAGATCATCAATCAAAAAACAACTTATGTTAGTTATTCATTCACTTTCACATTTCTCTAAATTATCCCCATTTGGTTGTCAACCAATTGATTCTATTAAAAGAAGTTTGTCACCGCAAAATGAGATAGCACAAGACTCGAAGGATACTTATTTCACCTGAAATGTACAACTATTTTGCTTTGGTACCTTCTCTTCCTAAAATGTATACAATTCTAGATATTAGGTATTTTGCTAGTCCTAGTTATTGTAATATGTGGATTTGTAAACCACATTATAAATTTGATCACCTAAATGCTCACAACTTCAAGCCACATATGCTATGTAACCCTATCCATTCTCGTTTTTTTTCAAAACTTCTTTGCACTTTATTCATTCTAATTCTCCAGACAACACAAAAAAAAAAGACTTTTTAGTTTACGGGAATTATTTTGACACAATATTTCTCTAGACAAATTTATCCCCATAAATTTAGACCCTAAAAAGGTAATTTATCCCATATAACTACTCACTTTTCCTCTTGTTATTTCTTGCCAAAACCACAAATATCCCCTCAAACTTTATGCCCATTCTCAGTTCAACCCTCGAACAACTATTGCAATCCATTGGCCCCCTAAACTTTCTAAAACAAAATCTAATGTCTCTTATTTCTAACAAAATCAAGTTTGCCTCATGAGTCATTCCACCTACCCATACATCATAGTCTCTATAAATTGTACTTTTAATTAGCTGCTCACCCAAAAGTGTAATTACCAATAAATCTTCTTCAAGTGAGGTCAAGGGGCTATCGACATGCCTAGCAAAGCTAGTACTAATAAAGGAATCACTAGACCCCATGTCAATAAGTATGTGGGCATCAACACTAAAGATTTTCATTATTCCTATTAACATAAACCGTTAGGTGACTATTAGTCAAACCTTATATTACACATTTCATATATAATTTCTATAACATTGTATCAAATCATGGACATCAACCAATTTAAATATTCTCCTAAAATATTCAATAATACCTCTAATATCATGCAACTTACTCAAACAAAACTTACATATTCATCATGTTGCAACATTAATAATCTCCACAATTTGTTATATAAAGCTAATACTCAAGATTGGTTCATCAATTTGTCTCTACCATGTAATGATTCAATGCCATTAGCAAATCTTAAAGATCATGTAACACCAATAACATACTTTTTAAATCAATAAATTTATACTTAACCAAATTTACCTGTGACAACATTGAGGTTGCTTTGTGATTCTTCGTTGGTCATCGTATGGATCCTAGTTTGGGCTCGAGGTTTAGGATGTTAGGGATTGGTAGCTATGATGTTGCTTTCGGTCCCCATCCTTAAAGTAGTGCTGGAGGGAGGTGTGAAAGTCTTGGCTGGTCTACCTCTAGAGCCACTAAAGCGGCCTCGGTCTTATTGACTTCCTTCCCCTTTCAAACTCAGTTCGGGGCAAACATTTCGGAGATGACCCTCTTCTCCACAATGGTAACACTTCCTGGACTCATTGTAAGATTTGAAGTGAAATTTTTTACAATTTTTGCAAGGAACTTTCTTGTTACCCACCGACTTGGTTCTTAACACTACACTAGTATTTGGGGCACTTTCTTTAAAAAAGTGTTGGTTTTGGGGAATGCCAATAAATCCTGTGATGGAGGCACCACTATAAGAACTTGTACTCTTATTTTTCTTAAAACTTTGAACCAAAGTGGATTCAGACTTCCTTTTCCTTCCATAAGCCTCTGTAGCCTTTTCTCTTTCTTTAACCATCTTCTTGGTCCTCAAGGCTAATTGCAAGATATCTTTAAATGTGTGAGTCTCGGTAACTGACATTTTTTCCCTAATGCTCAAATTCAAACATTCTTTAAACTTAGAACATAAATATTCTTCAAAGGCCACAAACTCCGGGACAAACAAAGACAGCTCTCTCAATTTAGTTTCATACTCTGTCACTGACTTATTCCTTTGCCTATGATGGAAGAATTCCTTCCTTTTTAAATCTCAATAAAATCTAGTATAGTACTTCTCATCAAATTTCTGAAGGAATTCACTTCATTAGGTAGGAGTAAATGATCTCCTATTTAAGTTCTCCCATCATGTGCGGGCACTCTTATCAAGTAATCTTACTACAACCATAAGTTTCATTTCATCATCTAATCTCATGTCAGCTACAACTTCTTGAACTCTACTAATCCAATCCTTTGCTATCGTAGTATCACTAGTGCTTGAGAAGGTCTCATGACCAAGTTGTCTCACTTCCTTGATTAACTTGGACAACTCAATGGTTGGATGGATAGTTGATGCAACTAATGGTGGAGGAGGATCTGCCAGTGCTAGAGGAGTGCTTGTTGTTGCGGTAGTGTTTGGTGTGAAGGAGTTTACATTTGAGTTTAGGTTTGGGTTCGGAATTGAATGCTATACTTGCTCCACTATTCCATACACTGTTGGAATGCAACAAGCGGTGATAGAGGAATCTCAGATGGTGTAACCGAAGGTTTGGGTGTATTAACAGAAGGAGCACGGGAAGATGATGCAGCTTCATGCTCAGAAGAAGGAATCTCAGTCAAAATTCTTGTTTTCCAATGAGGAGCCATTGTATTATACAAAAAGGAAACTAATCTTAGCTTACTAACTCAGATAAACTAAAGATACACTTATATCTAAATATGTCTCCACTTCCTAGGACCCAAAGGAGGCTTTTGAATTTTTTTCCAAAACATTTAGAAACATAAAAACCTTTAAAAACATTTGAAAATATTTGAAAATATCTGAAAAAATTTGAAACATTTAAAAATATTTGAAACAATTCAAAACACCAAAACTTTAGTTCTGATACCAATAAAATTGTCAAGCCTTGACCCTTGGGTCTAAGCACGTGATAATCGCCACG
Source organism: Dillenia turbinata (assembly GCA_037126225.1). NCBI lineage: Eukaryota > Viridiplantae > Streptophyta > Magnoliopsida > Dilleniales > Dilleniaceae > Dillenia > Dillenia turbinata. The sequence continues at coordinate 17,200,235 of JBAMMX010000011.1, forward strand.
TGATTTAGAAGTATAGGCAATCAGCAGCATGCACCTCAAGACCCTGCCAAGTTGTGATGATATCACTTTCCAATTAGGAAAATCCAGCTTGCAAATATTTTTAATCCAACCATGTAAGTGCCAAGTAAATATTTAATAAGTCAATATATAACTTCCAAAATGTAAGTTTTAGTTTTTAGAAAAATATGCATAAAATATATTACAAGAAGAGTTTAAAAACACCTTTTACTATATCCATCTATATACCTAAAAAATCCATAATCAAGAAGGACCAATATCGACAGTTGGCCCGGACAACTTTCTCATTGACTTGATCTAGTTAACAATGAGATAGCTTCTATCCCTACACTTCCTCTAAAAAGGAATAATAATAGGTCAGTGAGTAGAATGGAATGACACAGTTGTATAAGTAAGTGGTGAGTATGAAAGTATTAAATAATACTTTCAAAATCATATTTTGATTTAACAAATTTAATGAACTCAACTTTGCATTTCCCAAAAATGCACAGTTTTAACAAAACGTAATAAACGTTCACTATGCGCTTTATTTTTCTAAAATCCAAGGGGTTGCCTCAATATCTCTCCACCAATGGCTTGATCTAGACCAATGGTGAAACCACCAAGGGGTTTTGACTTATTACTAGTTAGAACTTTCACCCCCAACCTTGACGTCAGCTCGTGACCTCCTTGGTGGTGCAACTGAATAGCCCGATGGGAGTTGAGGGCATCTCTTTACTACCGCCTACCCCCTCAACTCTAACAACCTCTCCACGCTGCCCCCTCGAATCGGTTCATGGAAGTTTATACCAGTCATCTCATAAACATGGGTGCTCACACCCCACACATGCACCATTTCACAAATAGCATATTATATGCCACATAAAAATTAACTAAGTTCTTAGTTCATGAATTTAGGAACAATATTCATAGAATAATTTCAGCATGGCACAAGATATATTAACAAGTGCATAGATCTCATGCTCAAATCAAAACATTTTTAAGGACACTCCACGTACACAAAAAATTATAAAAATTTCATATTATAAATCATTTTTAGAAAAGCTAAGTAAAATATCTTCTCAATCACAAATACAACAAACCATCTGCTACAGTGTTACGGAAGGTAATCACTCCCAAATCGGTCCACAATCAACAAAAGAATTGTCTTGATCAACTTTTTTCAACCCCTAAAATAGATCACCAAGTAAATAACATCATTAATATCCATCACTCCATGTCAACCGAAAACCGTAACATTCAAAACCTAACTTTATCTTACTTACTGTGACCTAAAATCCACAAATTAAAACTTGGGTTAGAAAGACTACAATACCTTGATTTTGTCTCCAAAAAGATCCATCTTGTTTGGGTTATTCCAGACTCTTGATTTTTCCCTTTTTATAACAACTCCAAATCTTTAAATTCTTCCTAAATCAAGGTTATATGCTAACTTTGAGGAGTTGAATGAGTAGTTTGGTACCTTGATCTTGAGTCATGGTCGTGATCGATTTGGGTTTGGGAGAAGAGAGAAGCGTAGTCTAGAGAGAAAGAAGTAAAGTTTGGGTTTCGTGAGTTCTAGAACCTCACAGCTCCTTTTATTCTCAAACCCATTTTTAATAATTATTTAGTGGTCCTCATCCACTTACAATTTACACATATATCCCATATGTTCTTTTTGTTTATTGGGAAGGTTAACCCAATGGGTCTAAACATTTGAATTTTTGTTCTATTGAGAAAGTGTGCTCGGTGACGAGCAAGTAGAGTTGGAATGGAAATTAGAATTTATTATGAAAACAAAGTAGAAGAAATAATAAAATATGGAATATAATAGTTGTGTATATTGTAATCAAAGTTTGGATGGCTTGATGGTAGAAAGCTTTTTGGCTAACTTGGAGTTCTAAGGTTTAATTCTCAGTGACTGCATATGCAACCAAGGAGGTGAATGAAAATGTAGATGAGGCACTACAACCAAGAGGAAATCACCGACAAAGGCAAGTGATGTATACAGAGAGGTGAATGAGTTACTGGGAGGAATGGCAAGTGATGCAACCAAGGAGAGGACAGTGGTCAATAATGTACTAGGAGGTGTTTATCGAGAGGTATATGACAATCACCAACAGCTAAAGTTCAAATATCCATGAACAAAAAGTAAGTCGAATAAAAATGTACCGAGAGGAAATTAGTGTGCCAAGTAGAAGCAAAATGGAATACACCGACAAGATATGGAGAATTGTATCACCAAGATTGCTACCAAGAGGGATGGTTCAAATATCTATCAATAGTAATATATCGAGGAGTCTCACAATTTTAGTATCATGGAGTTCCACAGTTTGAGATAAGGAAATGTACCAAGAGGATCTCTACAAGTGAAATCACTGACAGACACACTTACTAATAGATAAACGAAATGGATGCACAACTAACAGGTAAAATGCATCGAGAGATGATAGAGTGTACAAAGATACTCACCACCAACAAGGAAATCAAAATTTAAAGGAACGTTCCACCAAGTTAAAACTCTATTGATCAAGCCAATTCACTAAGAACTTTAAGAACCAAGGACCTAAAAATTTAAGGTTTACCGACCAAGTGCTTAAGGGATTCCTGGATAACCCAAAAGGGCAAAAATTCACATTCATATCTAAATTAATTATTTTTTCATTTTTTCACAAGTACAAAAATTTTCAAATAGTCCATTTAGAATTAACGTCACAATCTGGACTTGTTTGGTGTTACACAATTGCACTTAGATATGATCTTTCAAGAATTTCCTTGTTATCCTCCTGAGGTTAAAAAAAGATCCTTTTGTATATCAAGTGAATGGACTACCATTGGGGTGATTAATGGATATCCATATTAAATCGTTTCAAAACTTTCACAGTATAAATAGACTGATAAATAAAAATTTTGTCTTTTAAATATTCAAATTATAAGTTGAGACAAAATTTTGTTTTTCCAAAGTTTTTCATTTCAAACTCTTTCTTTAAATAGATTATTGTATTTAGGAGCTCTTCAAAAGTTCTAATGATATTTAAATCATCAACATATACTATAATTATTACAAATCCATATTCATACTTTTTTTTATAAAAAAACATGGATAGATATGATTCTTTATATAACCCTCTTTTCGTAAGTATTCATTGAGGCGATTGTACCACATATGTCTATATTGTTTTTAATCTATTCAAAGATTTTTATGATCTACTAGAAAATAATTCTTGAGAATTAGAATTATATGCTTCAAATGTTTTTAGTCCTTTTGGGACTTTCATATATATATATATATATATATATATATATATATATATATCACTATCTAGTTCACCATATAGATATTTAGTAAAAATATCTATTAATTGTATATGAAGTTTTTCTTGTGTTATCAATCCAATAAGATGACGAAAAGAGATTTTACCCATTACAGGAGAATATGTCTTTTCATAGTCTATACCAGGTCTTTGAGCAACGCCTTGTACTATAAGTCGTGCTTTGTATCATACGATCTTATTTTTCTCATTTCTTTTCATACAAATACTCACTTATAATCTATCAATTTAACATCTTCTGGTGTTTTGACAATGCAACCAAAAATCGGATGTTTTGAGAGAGATTCTAGTTTAGCCTAAATTGCATTCTTTTATTTTGGCCAATCATCTCTTGATTTATAATCCATTATAGTTGTAGGCTCATTATCATTATTTTCATTCAGTATGTCAACTGCCACATTATATGCAAATATGTCATTAATAATAGTATTATTCCGATCCCATGTTCTTATTGTGGAAATATAATTGATTTATATTTCTTGATTTCCACATTCTCTTTTAAATGTTCAACTTCTTCAAGAAGATTATCATGATTATCATTGATTCAATCATTCATATCTTCTTCTTTCATATGATCAATTTGACTATTTACTTCCTTCTTTTTTTTGGAGGTTTTTTATCTTTAGAACCAGTTGGAGGTGGGTTAGGCTCCACAGATGATTGCTTTGCTAACTCGAACAATGGACTTGGTCACCTGTTTCTCTGAATCGATGGGACCTAGAAAGAATCATTGGAGAGTGCTCTGGCATGGGAGACTCCAATGCTCAAGTTAGAGAATGGTTTTTGAAGGGAAGGAAAATAGACTAGAATTGAGAGAAAGAGAGAAAGAGCTTTATATGACATAAAACTTACTTGGGCGACAGGTGTCTTGGAGCTTATATAGCTTTTTAACATGAGAGCTGTGTGCAAGCAGAGTGATTAAAGCCTAGTCTCCTTACGAGAGTGTCTTGAGATTTTAGGGAATTATGGCATAGGAATCTCAAAGATTATAAAATATATTTGGTTTGAAAAGTCCAGATCGTTATAAAGATTCTTTTCCTTATTGATCACGATTGTAGGTCTCCCTTCTATTTTAGTGAGATTCTTCCCATGATTTAGGGAGAGTGGATATTACATTAACAGTTTGCGTATTGACCACCGAGCACCCAGGAGGTTTTGAAACCGACCGATTGAAGTACTGAGCGGTTAGCTATCGAGAGAGAGAGAGGTGATCAGCAAGCACCAAGAGAGTTTATTGACCGGCTGGGCATCTGGTTATTTTTTGGTCCAACATGATTTGGGCTATGTATCATCACTTGCCCCCTACTCCATATGTCACTTGAAGGAGAGGCATAAGGAGTAACCTAAGGTTTATAACTTGGAAGGTCGTAAGAGTGCAAATGTATTCAACTTCTGAATAAATGATCCCAGAATAAATGCTTCATGGGAAGTTGAGGGATTTAAAACTCCTCATTTAATGCACACATTTCTTATTGGATCATTTTGCCTGCCTGAGATTATGGGGATCAAGTCTTTGTAGTTATAAATAGGGGTCGTATAACCCTACATCACTCCAAAGAGATTTTATGTACCTTCTTGAGCAATTCTGTGAGTTTCCATTGCTAAGAGTCTATATTTCTCAGAGATGTCTTGAATGTGGGTTTTAAGCCACAAAACCCTATAGTTAAGAGAATTTTTGCCGATGTGAGGTTACATCAAGGATGGGGTTGCTGACGTGAGATTCCATCCTAGCATCTGGTGTCTAGGCGTTGGGGTGGAGCTCGTCAAGGTTCTCATCAGGGTTATTGACCTTGAGAAGGATAAGATATTACTTGGAGTAAGATCTCTTCTTAGGGTTAAAGCCATCGTCTGACCCCAGTTGTAATAGGTGACTGAGGTATTTCCTTCGGTTAGGCCGATAAAAGGAGCAAGAGACGGTCAGAGGCTTGATGCATCTTCACAGTCTCTTTTGTACCCTCCTTGACTCCTCAAGTCCTTTCCAGCTTCTGCTAGAGAGGGTTTGAAACTTTTGTTCTCCTGGCCTTGTTGCTCAAGAGCGGCTCGATAAACTACGGAGGCTTCTGCTGGCTTCTTGTCTTGAACCTTTTAACAATAGATTCCTCTTGTCATTCTTGCAATATAACTTGGTCCGCCTTAGACACTTTAAATCTGTATTATAATCAATTATATACTCTGATATGTATTTGTCATATTAAAATAAAAGAAGAGTTTTCATTACTTGTCAGGTTGGTTATTTGGGCAATCATTTCTCCTGCAAGTAGTCTGCTGATGTGTATGACGAGCGCCAAACTACTGATTGGCTTAACTGATAGGATCTGAGTAACAAGAGGCCTCATAGTTGGTAGGCTTACCTAGTCGCTAGGCGTAAAGTACATCTACTCCCTTGCTTGTTATCTTCCCTTTGACGAAGAGGGTGAGTATCAACCACTTAGGGAGAAAAATCCCTATCGGTGGACTTTGTCTGGGAGAAATCATTCATTCAATAGACAGGGCGATATTTGCTCATTTGGGGAGATATATCCTTCACGATAGACTCTATTCAGGAGGACTAGGTGGCGTTGGTCCATTTGGGGAGATAGATCCCAATGATAGGTTCTATTTGGGAGGTCTGGTGATACTACCCATTCAAGAAGATAGATCTTTAGAAATAGACTCCGTTCGAGAAGACTGGCCGACAATGGCCCATTCAGGGAGATAGATTCATACGATCGATTCCATTCGGGAGGTCTGGGGATATTAGCCCGTTCGGGAAAATATAACGCTAGTGATGGGTGGACTGGATGGCGTTGGTCCATTCAGGAAGATAGATCCCTATGATAGGGTCCGTTTGTGAAAACTAGGTAGTGCTAGCCCATTCATGGAGATAGATCCCTACGATAGGCTCTGTTTGGGAGGTCTGGGCGATACTTGCCTGTTCAGAGAGATAGAACCCTAGTGATAGACTCCGTTCGTGAGGATTAGGCAATGCTAACCCATTCAGGGAGATAGATCCCTATGATAGGCTCCATTTTGGATGTCTGGGTGATATTAGCTCATTCAGGGAGATAGATTGTGGCATGCTCTGGGAAGTATAAGAGCATATCGATAGGTTAGCATAAAAAGATAGAGAGCTGAGAGTTTTTACCTGATAGTTTGGTTACGTGCGAAACGGGATATGTTTCTTCGATAGAGTATTGATCCTTATTGATAATACATGCATAGGCTCTCAGAGTTCTAGGTTCTGGACATGGTTGTTCCATTTAGGTGGTTGAGGCAATAAGTGTCTGGGTAAATTTCTTGAGTGTACCTTGTAAGAACCTTCCCAATTGGGCGCTAGCTTGCCCCTTGGCTCGGGTTAACCGGTGGCTTCCACTCTCCTATATCAAGTCACTTGGCTTGAATATTCTGATCCAATTCTGATCTAGACCCATTGGTTGTAATACCTCGCTGTCTGCTGTTGATAGGCAGCCATTCAGATGGATGCAATTTTCCTTAGTTCAAGAAGTAGGTCTAGACGTTCGCGTAACGCGAACTCATTCCGCTCTACTTTTTATTGATCCACCCTTAGTGAATGAATATCAATTTTGACTAGTATTATCGCCTTGCAACCATATATAAGACTGAGCGATGTCTTCCCTATTGCCCTTCGAGCCATCGTTTGATAAGCCTAGAGGATGTTATTGAGTTTGTCTACCCAACAACCTTTGACTTCATCTAGTGCTACCTTCAACCCTTATAGGATCATTTGATTGGTTACTTCTGTGAGTCCATTGGCTTGTTGATAGGAAATGGAAGTGAAGCAGTGCTGGATCTCCAAGTTATTACAAAAGTCTCAAAAGCCTTTATTGTCGAATTGCTTGTCATTGTCTGTTATCAGGACGTGGGGTATGCCAAACCTAGTGATGATTGATGCCCACACGAAGTGTTGCATTCTGTTGGTAGTGATCTAAGTCGATGGCTAGACTTCCATCCACTTGGTAAGTAGTCGATGGTTACGATTATGAACTTTCGCTATCCGATAACTGGACGGAATGGACCTAGGATGTCTATTCCCCATTGAACGAATGGCCACGGGCTGGCTATCGGGCTAAGCTAGGTAGAAGGTTAGTGTGACATTGACAAAAAGTGTTGGCACTTGTCACACCTTTTGATGTAATCGTCCTCATCGGCCTTCATGGTAGACCAGTAGTACCCTTGTCATAGAGCTTTGTTCGCTAGGTTTCGGGTACCTAGGTGACTGCCGCATATCCCTTCGTGAATCTCTCTGAGGATGTAGTCCCCATCTTTAAGCATCAAGCACTTTAGGTATGGATGAGTATAGGACTTCTTATAGAGGTTGTTGTCGATGATGGCATAGCAGGTGGCCTTGCCTCAACTTGGTGGCTTCAGAGGGTGAGCTCGACAGTTGCTCGTGCTTCAAATAGGCTTCGATAGGGTCTTTCCAACTTGGTGAGTTATTTGCCAACAAGATTTGTTCGTACTCATCGATGTTGGGTACGATAGACTCTATATAGAGAGTAGGGCTGGTCACTACTAAGTCAAAGTTAACTAACTTTGAAAGCATGTTGGCTCGTGTATTCTTAGATTGATGGATTTGTTGTATGTCCACCTTAGTGAACTTATCCACTACTGGTATATCTTGGATATATATTTTGCCATCGCTGACTCTTTGGTCTCGTAGAGCCCCTTGATCTACTTGACGACTAGTTGACTGTCAGTGAAAACCTGTACTCTTTGGGCCCTTAATAATGCTGCTATCCACAACCCATCATAAGGGTTTCATATTCAGTGGTTGTTGGTCACTCGAAAGTCAAAACAGAGGGCGTATTCAGACTCGAAGTTGTGTGACCCTATCAGGATGAGTCCAGCTCCGCTTCCTAAAGAGTTAGAAGATCCATCGACATGAAGGGTCTACTCAGGTTGTAAATGTTCTTCTTGGTTATTTGGTGGACATTGGTAGTGTGCACTCGAGGATAAAGTCCATAAGGGATTGACCCTTGATAACTGGTCTTGACTGGTATTCGATATTGAACTTGCTTAGTTTGATGCTCCACTTGATGAGCCGACCTAAATTGTCCCTCTTTTATAGGATCTGGGACCAGTTAGGAGAGGAGTAGGGGTGACATGAGGTATTTCTTAAGCTTTTCGAATGCGTCCTGGTATTCAGGCATCCATCTAAACTTCTGAGAGTTCTTAAAGGCATCATAGAAGGGTTTGTAATTCTCTTCCACTTTTGATATGAATCGATTGAGGGTAACAATTCTGTCTGTGAGGTGTTGTACCTCTTTCATCATCCTCGGTGTGGCCATGTTGAGTATGGTTTGGATTTTCTCTGGATTTGCCTCAATTTCTTGGTTGGTAATTAGGAAGCCTAAGAATTTCCTAAACATGATTCTAAAGGTGCACTTTGCGGGATTTAGTCTCGTGTTGTACCGTTTGAGTATTTGGAATGTCTCTTCTAAATCCATGACATGGTCATTGGCATCAGCACTTTTGACGAGCATGTTGTCGAAATAGACCTCCACGTTTCCATTGAGTTGCTCACTGAAGACCTTGTTAACCAGGTATTAAAAGGCTATCCTAGTGTTTTTTAGGCCGAATAGCATGACCCTATAGTAATAGGTACCCAACTCTATAATGAAGCTGGTTTTCTCTTCATCTTCGGGAGCCATACGTATTTGATTGTATCCAGAGTATGCATCCATGAAACTTAGGAGCTAGTGGCTAGATGAATTATCTACTAACTTGTGGTGTGGATAGGTGTCTTTTGGGTATGCCTTATTAAGGTCAGTGAAGTCCATGCACATCCTCAACTTTCCATTAATTTTCTTACTACATTGGCTAACTACTTAGGATACTCTCATTCTCAAATGAACCCTACTGCCAAGAGCTTTTAAAACTCTTTCTATATTGCATGCTGGTGTTCTAGTGCGAACACCATTTTCTTTTGCTTGACGGGCTTTCGACTGGCATTCACAGTTAGTTGGTGAACTATGACCGAAGGATGAATGTCTAGTATGCCTTCGGGGTACCATGTTACGCCCCGATTCCGCCCCCTCACCAGAACTTCATAAGCGATGGACTGCCTAACTCGTGCCAGGGTTCACTCACTAACTTGCTTAATAGAAATCATGCGAGAATAAAATATCTTCTTTATTTTATTCACTATAAATATTACAAAGATCTTCAATACATGATAAAGTAGCATAATTTTTATACCAGAAAGGCTATTCATGATAAAGTTATCTCTGTCAGTTCATTTAATTCTCCTTGACTTCTATTCCTACAGGGTCTAAAATAATTTTTAATGTGAACTTGACAGTCTAATGAGGTCCGTGTGTGCATGTGTGGAAAACTTTTCATTATAAAAATATACGATAACAGTTTCATTGTAAAATGTTTTGAAAAGTTCTCAAAGCAATAGCAACATATGCAAATAATAATAACAGTAGCACGTAACAGTACAGTACAGGTAATAGTTCACTGACGTCTTATCTCTCCATTACAAGAACAGTCTACTTATCCCTTCTAGGAGATCCATTTCCGGAAAGGCCTATCAGTCTCCCCCGCATTAAGTGGACAAACCTCCTGCCTTCATTAATGGGGTGCTATCTGTATGCATTTTGACATTCGACATAGCCCTTGTTTGCTCGATAAGTCTCCACACATACCGGCTTATATAACAATCACATACACATACATTGATGTAGTAGTAGAAAATCATTGCAATAGTAATAAAACATGGTAGCAGTAGAAAATTATTGTAACAGTAGTAAATCATGATAGTAGTAGAAAATCTTAGAAGTTATGTATAAAAATATATGAATACAAAGGACACTTACAAATCATAGTAGTTTTGCATAAAAATGTATGAATGAAGTGGACACTCACCTTAAATGTAGACTAAGATCTTTTGCTGTTTTCCTAGCACTTTTCTTCCTTTTCTTCCTTTTTTTCTTTCTCTTCCTTTCTCTCTTTCCTTCTCTTCTCTCTTTTCTCTCTTCCTCAAGGTTTGTTTGATAGTTTGGAATGGAAGAGAATTGGTATTTATAGGCATTAGGTTGTCCTGGATCTTTGACAAGTGTTAGGACACTTGTTCTTTATCTATAGTTATTGCTCTTGATGTAAACCAAGTGTCCTTCCATGTGGGAACCATAGAAGGTATATATCCTTTATGCATGACATGTGTAGGACACTTGTTAATTATGTAAGTTACTTTTTCTAAATGCAAGACACTTGTTAGGACACTTGTACACCATGTGAGATACTTGTTCTTAATTGTTGACAAGTGTTTTCTAGATATTAATTATGCATGACAAATGTCACTTTAATTACTAAGTTGTCAAGTTCAATTTGGATACTTTTTCCTTAGTTGCCAAGTGTCCTTCCATGTGTTGATTATAGAAAGCACATATTCTTTGTGCATGACACTTGCCTCCCTTGTGATTTAACTTGTGCATG